>OX030948.1:162696624-163047594 GCA_943735915.1 Pherbina coryleti
TTATTGAAAATTTCACTCAAGGGCTTTGATAAAGAACACGCACATTTATTAAGCAAGATAGATGATATAACATCTATATCGGCATTAGCCGAAATTTTCAATATCGACATAGCATAGAAAATATCCTCCTCCGACAAAACAACAGAACCAAGATTTAAAAAAGAGTATACATTGTTTAAAATAGACACATCAAATTCAGAAGTGCCCATGACATAATTTGATTTAAAGTAGTCAGCAAATATATTCACTGTATCTTCAATAACAAAAGAATGAGTGCCATTGTAGTATGTTGATGTAGGAATGCAAAAACCAAGGACCAATATTACGTTTGGGCAAAACAACGTTTGCCGGGTCAGCTAGTTTATTATAATTATTATGGTTTTATATCTAGTTTGTTTTATTATTTTTATTTTTACTTCTAATCTTTATTTAAGTTCTTATTTTTATTTGTGATTATATTTTTATTTTGATTTTTATTTTATTAATATTTTTATTTTATTGCTATTTTTATTTTTATTTCTAATTTTATTAAATTTTTATTTTATCTACTTATTTTTATTTATACTTTTAGGTTTATTTCATTTTTTTATTAATAGTTTTATTTTTTATGTTTTTATATTAATTTTATTTTTTCTTAACTACAAGATTCTGTAACTTCTTTAAATGTTGATATATGTCATATTTCATAAGAACAGGTTTCCTTATCTTCCCGAAATCAAAGTTCTTTTTTTTGCAGTTTTTAAAATAACATATTATTTTGAATTAGAAGACACCTCAATTTCCAAAAAATTTCAAAAATTGGCTTACTTATAGCATTTTGAAGTTCTAGCATGCAAAGCTCAAGTTTTGAAATATTGATGTTCGAAGTTTGACAATTAATAGGGACCTTAACTTTCCCATTTAAAGTGCGTGGTGGAAGATAAGGTTTTCTTTTTTTTAAGATGTAGAGGTTGGGGAAAATCTCTTTTTTTTTGGTATTTTTGATTTAATACTCGATTTAAAACTGATTGTAAAGTGCTCAGAACATGTACGGGCATTATTACCAATCTTAACCTGAGTTTTGAGGTTTTGATGTTCAAAGTTTGACAATTTAAAGGGACTTTAACTTCCCCATTTCAAATACATGGTGGAAAATAAGGTTTTCTTTCTTTAGGGAAGTAGATGTTGGGGAAAATATATTTTTCTGGTATTTCTGATTTAATAATCGGCTTATATTAATCGAAAAATCGATAAAATTTATCCAAGAGTCTATTTTTAGCTCTTCTGAAAAATTTGGTGTAGGAAGATAAGGTCCCTTTTCCTGTGTAACATCACATATATTTTTATTTTTTATGTTTGATTTTGTGTTTGCTTCTATTTTTAGTTTTGTTTTTATTTTTTTTAATTATGTAATTTTTATTTTAATTTTTATTTTTAATATTATTTTGTTTTTACATTTTTATTTATATTTATATTTTTATTTTTATTTTTATTCGTATTGTAATTTTTATTTTTATTTTTATTTTTATTATTATTTTCTTTTTATATTTTTATTTATATTTATATTTATATTTTTATTCTTATTCTAATTTTAATTTTAATTTTAATTTTAATTTTAATTTTAATTTTAATTTTAATTTTAATTTTAATTTTAATTTTAATTTTAATTTTAATTTTAATTTTAATTTTAATTTTAATTTTAATTTTAATTTTAATTTTAATTTTAATTTTAATTTTAATTTTAATTTTAATTTTAATTTTAATTTTAATTTTAATTTTAATTTTAATTTTAATTTTAATTTTAATTTTAATTTTAATTTTAATTTTAATTTTAATTTTAATTTTAATTTTAATTTTAATTTTAATTTTAATTTTAATTTTAATTTTAATTTTAATTTTAATTTTAATTTTAATTTTAATTTTAATTTTAATTTTAATTTTAATTTTAATTTTAATTTTAATTTTAATTTTAATTTTAATTTTAATTTTAATTTTAATTTTAATTTTAATTTTAATTTTAATTTTAATTTTAATTTTAATTTTAATTTTAATTTTAATTTTAATTTTAATTTTAATTTTAATTTTAATTTTAATTTTAATTTTAATTTTAATTTTAATTTTAATTTTAATTTTAATTTTAATTTTAATTTTAATTTTAATTTTAATTTTAATTTTAATTTTAATTTTAATTTTAATTTTAATTTTAATTTTAATTTTAATTTTAATTTTAATTTTAATTTTAATTTTAATTTTAATTTTAATTTTAATTTTAATTTTAATTTTAATTTTAATTTTAATTTTAATTTTAATTTTAATTTTAATTTTAATTTTAATTTTAATTTTAATTTTAATTTTAATTTTAATTTTAATTTTAATTTTAATTTTAATTTTAATTTTAATTTTAATTTTAATTTTAATTTTAATTTTAATTTTAATTTTAATTTTAATTTTAATTTTAATTTTAATTTTAATTTTAATTTTAATTTTAATTTTAATTTTAATTTTAATTTTAATTTTAATTTTAATTTTAATTTTAATTTTAATTTTAATTTTAATTTTAATTTTAATTTTAATTTTAATTTTAATTTTAATTTTAATTTTAATTTTAATTTTAATTTTAATTTTAATTTTAATTTTAATTTTAATTTTAATTTTAATTTTAATTTTAATTTTAATTTTAATTTTAATTTTAATTTTAATTTTAATTTTAATTTTAATTTTAATTTTAATTTTAATTTTAATTTTAATTTTAATTTTAATTTTAATTTTAATTTTAATTTTAATTTTAATTTTAATTTTAATTTTAATTTTAATTTTAATTTTAATTTTAATTTTAATTTTAATTTTAATTTTAATTTTAATTTTAATTTTAATTTTAATTTTAATTTTAATTTTAATTTTAATTTTAATTTTAATTTTAATTTTAATTTTAATTTTAATTTTAATTTTAATTTTAATTTTAATTTTAATTTTAATTTTAATTTTAATTTTAATTTTAATTTTAATTTTAATTTTAATTTTAATTTTAATTTTAATTTTAATTTTAATTTTAATTTTAATTTTAATTTTAATTTTAATTTTAATTTTAATTTTAATTTTAATTTTAATTTTAATTTTAATTTTAATTTTAATTTTAATTTTAATTTTAATTTTAATTTTAATTTTAATTTTAATTTTAATTTTAATTTTAATTTTAATTTTAATTTTAATTTTAATTTTAATTTTAATTTTAATTTTAATTTTAATTTTAATTTTAATTTTAATTTTAATTTTAATTTTAATTTTAATTTTAATTTTAATTTTAATTTTAATTTTAATTTTAATTTTAATTTTAATTTTAATTTTAATTTTAATTTTAATTTTAATTTAATTTTAATTTTAATTTTAATTTTAATTTTAATTTTAATTTTAATTTTAATTTTAATTTTAATTTTAATTTTAATTTTAATTTTAATTTTAATTTTAATTTTAATTTTAATTTTAATTTTAATTTTAATTTTAATTTTAATTTTAATTTTAATTTTAATTTTAATTTTAATTTTAATTTTAATTTTAATTTTAATTTTAATTTTAATTTTAATTTTAATTTTAATTTTAATTTTAATTTTAATTTTAATTTTAATTTTAATTTTAATTTTAATTTTAATTTTAATTTTAATTTTAATTTTAATTTTAATTTTAATTTTAATTTTAATTTTAATTTTAATTTTAATTTTAATTTTAATTTTAATTTTAATTTTAATTTTAATTTTAATTTTAATTTTAATTTTAATTTTAATTTTAATTTTAATTTTAATTTTAATTTTAATTTTAATTTTAATTTTAATTTTAATTTTAATTTTAATTTTAATTTTAATTTTAATTTTAATTTTAATTTTAATTTTAATTTTATTTTTAATTTTAATTTTAATTTTAATTTTAATTTTAATTTTAATTTTAATTTTAATTTTAATTTTAATTTTAATTTTAATTTTAATTTTAATTTTAATTTTAATTTTAATTTTAATTTTAATTTTAATTTTAATTTTAATTTTAATTTTAATTTTAATTTTAATTTTAATTTTAATTTTAATTTTAATTTTAATTTTAATTTTAATTTTAATTTTAATTTTAATTTTAATTTTAATTTTAATTTTAATTTTAATTTTAATTTTAATTTTAATTTTAATTTTAATTTTAATTTTAATTTTAATTTTAATTTTAATTTTAATTTTAATTTTAATTTTAATTTTAATTTTAATTTTAATTTTAATTTTAATTTTAATTTTAATTTTAATTTTAATTTTAATTTTAATTTTAATTTTAATTTTAATTTTAATTTTAATTTTAATTTTAATTTTAATTTTAATTTTAATTTTAATTTTAATTTTAATTTTAATTTTAATTTTAATTTTAATTTTAATTTTAATTTTAATTTTAATTTTAATTTTAATTTTAATTTTAATTTTAATTTTAATTTTAATTTTAATTTTAATTTTAATTTTAATTTTAATTTTAATTTTAATTTTAATTTTAATTTTAATTTTAATTTTAATTTTAATTTTAATTTTAATTTTAATTTTAATTTTAATTTTAATTTTAATTTTAATTTTAATTTTAATTTTAATTTTAATTTTAATTTTAATTTTAATTTTAATTTTAATTTTAATTTTAATTTTAATTTAATTTTAATTTTAATTTTAATTTTAATTTTAATTTTAATTTTAATTTTAATTTTAATTTTAATTTTAATTTTAATTTTAATTTTAATTTTAATTTTAATTTTAATTTTAATTTTAATTTTAATTTTAATTTTAATTTTAATTTTAATTTTAATTTTAATTTTAATTTTAATTTTAATTTTAATTTTAATTTTAATTTTAATTTTAATTTTAATTTTAATTTTAATTTTAATTTTAATTTTAATTTTAATTTTAATTTTAATTTTAATTTTAATTTTAATTTTAATTTTAATTTTAATTTTAATTTTAATTTTAATTTTAATTTTAATTTTAATTTTAATTTTAATTTTAATTTTAATTTTAATTTTAATTTTAATTTTAATTTTAATTTTAATTTTAATTTTAATTTTAATTTTAATTTTAATTTTAATTTTAATTTTAATTTTAATTTTAATTTTAATTTTAATTTTAATTTTAATTTTAATTTTAATTTTAATTTTAATTTTAATTTTAATTTTAATTTTAATTTTAATTTTAATTTTAATTTTAATTTTAATTTTAATTTTAATTTTAATTTTAATTTTAATTTTAATTTTAATTTTAATTTTAATTTTAATTTTAATTTTAATTTTAATTTTAATTTTAATTTTAATTTTAATTTTAATTTTAATTTTAATTTTAATTTTAATTTTAATTTTAATTTTAATTTTAATTTTAATTTTAATTTTAATTTTAATTTTAATTTTAATTTTAATTTTAATTTTAATTTTAATTTTAATTTTAATTTTAATTTTAATTTTAATTTTAATTTTAATTTTAATTTTAATTTTAATTTTAATTTTAATTTTAATTTTAATTTTAATTTTAATTTTAATTTTAATTTTAATTTTAATTTTAATTTTAATTTTAATTTTAATTTTAATTTTAATTTTAATTTTAATTTTAATTTTAATTTTAATTTTAATTTTAATTTTAATTTTAATTTTAATTTTAATTTTAATTTTAATTTTAATTTTAATTTTAATTTTAATTTTAATTTTAATTTTAATTTTAATTTTAATTTTAATTTTAATTTTAATTTTAATTTTAATTTTAATTTTAATTTTAATTTTAATTTTAATTTTAATTTTAATTTTAATTTTAATTTTAATTTTAATTTTAATTTTAATTTTAATTTTAATTTTAATTTTAATTTTAATTTTAATTTTAATTTTAATTTTAATTTTAATTTTAATTTTAATTTTAATTTTAATTTTAATTTTAATTTTAATTTTAATTTTAATTTTAATTTTAATTTTAATTTTAATTTTAATTTTAATTTTAATTTTAATTTTAATTTTAATTTTAATTTTAATTTTAATTTTAATTTTAATTTTAATTTTAATTTTAATTTTAATTTTAATTTTAATTTTAATTTTAATTTTAATTTTAATTTTAATTTTAATTTTAATTTTAATTTTAATTTTAATTTTAATTTTAATTTTAATTTTAATTTTAATTTTAATTTTAATTTTAATTTTAATTTTAATTTTAATTTTAATTTTAATTTTAATTTTAATTTTAATTTTAATTTTAATTTTAATTTTAATTTTAATTTTAATTTTAATTTTAATTTTAATTTTAATTTTAATTTTAATTTTAATTTTAATTTTAATTTTAATTTTAATTTTAATTTTAATTTTAATTTTAATTTTAATTTTAATTTTAATTTTAATTTTAATTTTAATTTTAATTTTAATTTTAATTTTAATTTTAATTTTAATTTTAATTTTAATTTTAATTTTAATTTTAATTTTAATTTTAATTTTAATTTTAATTTTAATTTTAATTTTAATTTTAATTTTAATTTTAATTTTAATTTTAATTTTAATTTTAATTTTAATTTTAATTTTAATTTTAATTTTAATTTTAATTTTAATTTTAATTTTAATTTTAATTTTAATTTTAATTTTAATTTTAATTTTAATTTTAATTTTAATTTTAATTTTAATTTTAATTTTAATTTTAATTTTAATTTTAATTTTAATTTTAATTTTAATTTTAATTTTAATTTTAATTTTAATTTTAATTTTAATTTTAATTTTAATTTTAATTTTAATTTTAATTTTAATTTTAATTTTAATTTTAATTTTAATTTTAATTTTAATTTTAATTTTAATTTTAATTTTAATTTTAATTTTAATTTTAATTTTAATTTTAATTTTAATTTTAATTTTAATTTTAATTTTAATTTTAATTTTAATTTTAATTTTAATTTTAATTTTAATTTTAATTTTAATTTTAATTTTAATTTTAATTTTAATTTTAATTTTAATTTTAATTTTAATTTTAATTTTAATTTTAATTTTAATTTTAATTTTAATTTTAATTTTAATTTTAATTTTAATTTTAATTTTAATTTTAATTTTAATTTTAATTTTAATTTTAATTTTAATTTTAATTTTAATTTTAATTTTAATTTTAATTTTAATTTTAATTTTAATTTTAATTTTAATTTTAATTTTAATTTTAATTTTAATTTTAATTTTAATTTTAATTTTAATTTTAATTTTAATTTTAATTTTAATTTTAATTTTAATTTTAATTTTAATTTTAATTTTAATTTTAATTTTAATTTTAATTTTAATTTTAATTTTAATTTTAATTTTAATTTTAATTTTAATTTTAATTTTAATTTTAATTTTAATTTTAATTTTAATTTTAATTTTAATTTTAATTTTAATTTTAATTTTAATTTTAATTTTAATTTTAATTTTAATTTTAATTTTAATTTTAATTTTAATTTTAATTTTAATTTTAATTTTAATTTTAATTTTAATTTTAATTTTAATTTTAATTTTAATTTTAATTTTAATTTTAATTTTAATTTTAATTTTAATTTTAATTTTAATTTTAATTTTAATTTTAATTTTAATTTTAATTTTAATTTTAATTTTAATTTTAATTTTAATTTTAATTTTAATTTTAATTTTAATTTTAATTTTAATTTTAATTTTAATTTTAATTTTAATTTTAATTTTAATTTTAATTTTAATTTTAATTTTAATTTTAATTTTAATTTTAATTTTAATTTTAATTTTAATTTTAATTTTAATTTTAATTTTAATTTTAATTTTAATTTTAATTTTAATTTTAATTTTAATTTTAATTTTAATTTTAATTTTAATTTTAATTTTAATTTTAATTTTAATTTTAATTTTAATTTTAATTTTAATTTTAATTTTAATTTTAATTTTAATTTTAATTTTAATTTTAATTTTAATTTTAATTTTAATTTTAATTTTAATTTTAATTTTAATTTTAATTTTAATTTTAATTTTAATTTTAATTTTAATTTTAATTTTAATTTTAATTTTAATTTTAATTTTAATTTTAATTTTAATTTTAATTTTAATTTTAATTTTAATTTTAATTTTAATTTTAATTTTAATTTTAATTTTAATTTTAATTTTAATTTTAATTTTAATTTTAATTTTAATTTTAATTTTAATTTTAATTTTAATTTTAATTTTAATTTTAATTTTAATTTTAATTTTAATTTTAATTTTAATTTTAATTTTAATTTTAATTTTAATTTTAATTTTAATTTTAATTTTAATTTTTATTTTTATTTTTATTATTATTTTTATTTTCATTTTTATTTTTATTATTATTTTTATTTTTACTTTATTTTTGTTTTATATTGGTTTTTATGTTTATGTTTATGTTTGTTTTTATTTTCATATTTATTTTTATTTTTATTATTGTTTTTATTTTTATTTTTATTTTTGTTTTATTTTTATTTGTATCCTTATTATTATTTTTATGTGTTTTTATTTGATGTTTTCTTTTTATTTTTTTTTAATATATTTAAATTTTATATTGCTGTTTTAATTCTTTAATTTTATTTTTATTACTATTTTTGATTTTGTTTTTGTTATTGCTTTTGGTTTAGATTTGCTTTTGCATTTACTTTCCTTTCGCTTTTGCGTTTGCTTTTGTTATCTCTTTTGTGTTTGCATATTGCTGTTGCAAAGTGTTGTTTTAACACTTTTACTTTTACACTTAGAAAGGATTTTCGAGAACTTTAAAAGCGATTTTATCCGCTTCACTTAATGCCTCTTAAGTAATAACATAGGATTTGATATGGGTATGACTAATCACTTGCCTTACCCCAAAATTTATATTTATATACATATATCTAAAATCAAAACACTGCAATTTGATTTCTTTTAAAATAAGCCAAAGAATACAACTAACAATGAAATAAGAGAACTTTTCTGACTATGTTGGAATTTATTTATCTCAAAGTATGAAAAAAATTGCAAATACTGGGTTATTCAAATAAATCCATGTATGAGAGGGCAAACTTTACCCCTAGATTATGTATGAATGATTACTTTGTAGAGCATAACACGCTGTATTTGAAGAGAAAAAGTACAAATAAGACTGTGCAACTTTTTGCGATAAATATTTAAAACTACAGAAGGCTTTGTTCAAAGGTTTTGATAACTCACAGCATCCCGACATGGCAGGGTAGTATAAAAACATTTTTCAGCAATCTATGAGTATAACGCGAGCTATAACAACGCGAACACGTACAAAATTGAGAAATAATAACAATTTTAATAAATAAACCAAAATCAAAATCAACATGTTTTCAATTTGCATAATATTACCAATCATGGTGGTGACTTTGCACGTCACTTCGGTCACATTGGCTTGGAAACATTGTGAACTAAGGATTGTCAATGGAGTTTTGAAGAAATCTTGTGAGAAAATATGTGCTGATAACTGTCCAAATGGCTATTGCGACCACACACTGAAGAGATGTATCTGTAGAAGTGGATTCCAGTTGGTTAACGGGAAATGCATACCGGGTTGCACGCGCTTTTGCGGAGAAAATGCTTTATGTGTTGGCTATAACGCCTGTGAATGCCAGCCGGGTTATCAAGATGTTCTAGGTAAATGCAAACCAGTCTGCGCTAAGCCATGTGTAGCCAATTCCTACTGCGTAAGCCCTGATAAGTGCGCCTGCATCGAAGGATATAGGGCAAATGAAGACATTTGCATTCCCAATTGTATAGCAGGATGTGGAGAGAACTCGAAATGTGTTGCTCCAGAAACATGCCAGTGTAATGAAGAATACGTGACATCGAATTCTAGTGCAAAATGTATACCAAGCTGTAAAGATGGATACCGCGAAATTGATGGAGTTTGTCAGCCGATATGCAAGAATGCATGTGGAGATAACTCGGTGTGTGTGGCACCGAATACATGTCAGTGCCAAGCAGGCTATTCTGAGGACAGCAGAGGAACATGTGCTCCAATTTGTGCCGAAAATTAACCACAAAACTCACGATGTATCGCACCGGACACATGTCAGTGTACAGAGGGCCATGAACTAAAAAATGGGTCATGTGTACCGATCTGTTCTAAGCCATGTGGAGGGAATTTCTACTGCGAGAGTCCTGAAAAATGCGCCTGCATTGATGGATACAGAGCAAAGGACAATATTTGCCGTCCTATTTGTATCGAAGGATGTGGAGAAAATTCAAATTGTATCGCTCCAGAAATGTGTCAGTGCAACGAAGGATGCTCTCTAACAAATACTAGTGCAAAATGTATGCCAAGTTGTACCAAACCATGTGTCGAGAACGCAGTCTGCGTTAGTCCCGACACATGTGCCTGTAAAGATGGATATCAAGAAATGCGAGGAGGTTGTCAGCCAACATGTGCTAGTAAATGTGGAGAAAATTCCACATGTGTTGCTCCAAATGTGTGCCATTGTGATGCGGGCTTTTTGCTGAGTATTGAGAAGAAATGTGTTAAAGTCTGTGCGTTAGCTGGTGACAAGAATTCAGTTTGTTCAAGCCCCGACAAATGTACCTGTGCGCAAGGATATGAGGAAATCAATTCAATATGTCAGCCAATATGTAGTGAAAAATGTGGTGAAAACTCTGTTTGTGTCAGTCCAGAAACTTGCCAATGTAAAGATGGATTCAGAGAAGATAATGGAGCTTGCCGTCCAATATGCAAAAATGAATGTGGAGATAACTCGGTGTGTGTGGCACCGAATACATGTCAGTGCCAAGCAGGCTATTCTGAGGACAGCAGAGGAACATGTGCTCCAATTTGTGCCGAAAATTGCCCACAAAACTTACGATGTATCGCACCGGACACATGTCAGTGTACAGAGGGCCATGAACTAAAAAATGGGTCATGTGCACCGATCTGTTCTAAGCCATGTGGAGAGAATTTCTACTGCGCGAGTCCTGAAAAATGCGCCTGCATTGATGGATACAGAGCAAAGGACAATATTTGCCGTCCTATTTGTATCGAAGGATGTGGAGAAAATTCAAATTGTATCGCTCCAGAAATGTGTCAGTGCAACAAAGGATACTCTCTAACAAATACTAGTGCAAAATGTATGCCAAGTTGTACCAAACCATGTGTCGAGAACGCAGTCTGTGTTAGTCCCGACACATGTGCCTGTAAAGATGGATATCAAGAAATGCGAGGAGGTTGTCAGCCAACATGTGCTAGTAAATGTGGAGAAAATTCCACATGTGTTGCTCCAAATGTGTGCCATTGTGATGCGGGCTTTTTGCTGAGTATTGAGAAGAAATGTGTTAAAGTCTGTGCGTTAGCTGGTGACAAGAATTCAGTTTGTTCAAGCCCCGACAAATGTACCTGTGCGCATGGATATGAAGAAATTAATTCAATATGTCAGCCAATATGCAGCGAAGAATGCGGCGAGCATTCAGCTTGCGTTAGTCCAGAAACTTGCCAGTGCGTCGATGGATATGCATCAGTATCGGGTAAATGTCACCCTAAAAATTGCTGTGATCACAATTTTGCGTGCTTTGCTCCACATATTTGCAAGTGTATCAATGGCTCAGCAATGTGTGTTTCTCCCCAACACAATAGCTTCGAATGCATCAAGAAGTTGAACTTACTGATTGCTCACTTTGATGTGGCATGTGAATATAGCGTTTTTGTTCTCTTTTTTTTCTACACTTTCTTAGTTTTTTCCATTTTTCTTATCTGCTGCATATCGTGCAAGGGAATGAAACGTCTGGAGCGCATATTTCACAGAACGAAACCCACTACGAATAGTAACGATAACGTTCTGAATTATGTTATAACCTATCAACCACTCAAGAGGAAAACGACAATCAGCTGCCCACGACGAGCTCGTCATTAAGTGGCAAAGTACCACTGAGATAAATCAAAAAATATGTTGCTTGTTAGGTCTGAATTAAGTTATTGTAGTCTTATAAAATAAAGTAGTTTTATGCTGGAAAAACATTTTTGTTGTAAACTTTTAAAGGCTGTAAGGGTTAATTTAAAAAGTATGCTGGATATGAGCTTAAAACGGCTATAAGTAAAGATCTATCAACACTAGGTGCATGAAATTCGACACGCAGGTCTGTAAGTATCAAACAAAGATTGTATTAAAATAATTGTGAAAGTGACACGCCTATTTATACAAACTACAATAAGAGTTCTACATACATTAGAAAGATGAAACTTGGTATACAGGCGAATGGGTGCATTACAGAGACAGTAGCCAATATTTTTTTTTAATTGGAGTGAAACGCCCATGTTCAAGCAAAAGTGAACGCACACTGTTTAAATATGGACCTTATTTTATTTAAATCGATACAGAACGGAGACATTAGATTCGAAAATATATCAGAACTGAAATATAAAAACCTTTAACAAGAGGTATACAGGTGTCCTTGAAATTCAAAAATTCAAAAAATAAAATTTAATAAATTGTTGTTGTTTATTCTTGTCGTTGTTGGTTTAAATAGCGCATGCGATCGCGTCTTGCTACGCTGAAGATTTTTTGTTGGTAATTTTGCGTATGGTTTCGTCACCGACTGTTTTTTGTTTGTGTTTTTTTATGTTACTTAGTCCTTATTGTACTACGTATCTTACGATTTGTAGATGTTGTTGGTTTTTTGTTATAATTGTTGTTGCCAGTGGCGTTCCTAGGCTTGGTGACACCCGGGGCGGATACTCATGGTGTCACCCCTATAAAAAATTTCTAAATGCAAAAAGAAACCAATTCGGTTAAGTGTTTTTATTGAACAAACAATAAGAATTTGTAAAAAACAACAAAAATATTACATTTTCAGGTGTCTACATATTTAGATATATAGGCATAAGGTAAAAAAGAAAACTTATTAACTTCGCAGTCTTAAAAACTGACGGAACAAAAACATTACATTTTCAGGTACATTTTTGTATATGTAGGTATAAGGTTAAACAAAGAAATCTTATTAATAGCGTTGTCTTAAAACCTAACTTTTCTTACTTTAAGAGCTCCAAAATTTGAAATAACCTTATCGAAATCAATATTGGGTCATTTGCAAAAAAAACGTACACAAAGTGTTTTTCATGTTTTGTTTTTAATGACTTTTAAATTTTCCCGTTGAAATTAAGTGAAAGTTAATGGAGAAATCGAAGTTGTTTTTAGGTCCTGCAAAAAATAATTTTTTCTATGGTTTTTATACGAATTTTTTATTGAACGTCACACAGCAGATATACGGGAAAAATCACTAAAAATTTTAAAAATGTTGTAAATTAAAGCTTGCTGTGATGTTTATTAAGTTATTTAATCAGTTAAATTAGATTTTGCTTTTTAAGTTATTATAGTTATAAGTTAGTTATTTAATCAGTTAATTAGAATCGCCATTTCAGTTACAGAAATAATAATTTTTTACCAAAAATCTCTACATATTTTACAATTTTAACGGAAAAAAATTAAAATTTTTCTCCAAAAAGACATCAACATAGAAGTTATGTTTAAAATAGTAGACTTGCAGCAACAAAAAAGAAAAAACTGTTAAATAACACAGTGCGACACGAAAAAATACCTTCAAATATCTCAATGGTTTATAATAGTGGATGGTCTATATATTATGCCCTCGTACTCAGTTTTATCGGATTAGGTCAAATAAGAGAGAAATTCAAGGTCAAACTTCACCTTTAAGTCACAAATTTTTTCTTATAACTCTTAAACTAAATTAAAATTCTATGTAGTAACTGCATCTAAATATTTGCAATGGATGATTCTTTACATTTTAAGACGATTTTTTGCTCAAAAAGTTACGTTAGGGGTTTAATATTTTCTTCGAAAACAGGACTTTTTAAAAAAAAAAATAAAATTTTCAATAGTTCAGTTACTATGTATTTGTCTTCAAAAACAATCAGATTTTGCTGAATTTTTGTATACACCTTAAGTAAAATAATATAACCCACCTGTGAAAAGATCACAACCATTACATGTGTGCATCCAAAGATATTCGGATTCAAAGATTACCAACGGTGGTAACTTCGTTAATGTAAGCCCTAGCGCAAAATCATTCAAATGAAACTTATAGACCCAACAATTTTCTTTAAAACTGTCCTTAATATTTTAATCGAAAGAGTTACCGTTTTAAAGATATGCGCGTAAATGTGTAATTACAACATATAACATATAACATATAACATACAACATATAGTTATAAGAAAAAATTTGTGACTTAAAGGTGAAGTTTGACCTTGAATTTCTCTCTTATTTGACCTAATCCGATAAAACTGAGTATGAGGGCATAATATATAGACCATCCACTATTAGAAACCATTTAGATATTTGTGGTTATTCCAATTGACCCTTAAATTGTCGCACAGTGTAATAAGCAATTTCAGAAAAAACATCAGAGTGACGTACAATACATTTTGTGACGTTCAATACATTTTGTTGCGCTTAACCAAATAATTTAAATCAAATTGGGAGTTTAACAAAAAACAGGTTTATTCTTTTACAAAAAAAAAGTAAATATAAAGTATATAATTCAGCTATACATAAAATTTTCATCCAATTTTTTTTTCTTTATTTTTTTACAAAAAATTAAAAAATTCAATAGCTAGTTGAATTTGTATTGAAAATTTATAAAGACTTCACGTTTTACAATATAACTTCTAAACCCGTTAAAACCACATCTTCATTTTATATCATTGGAAAGGTATAACCTAACGTAAAAACGTAAAAAAATTAAAATTATAAAAAAAAAAATATAGCTCGTGTTGCTGGCATGGTATTGAACTTAAACAAATTAAGAATGAGTTAAAAATTAAAAACAAATTAAGAACTTATTGCAATATTTTCAAAAATTTTGTACTTTTCCTCAAAATAGATGAAATAAATTTTTCAATGATACTATATTACCGGTAATTGGTCTTAAGTTGGTTGAGCTACGTTGTCTCCAAATATACCCTATTTTGGCCGCGAACAATTAATCTAAAAATTTATAACTTCAAATTTGGTTTTCAAATCAATAAACCAATGCGAAAAAAAATATTTGAGAAAAATCGGAGATGGTCAGTGCATCTGATCACTTCAATGTGAAATGGGCGATATCAGTTAGTAAACACAAAAAGCAAAAATGAGGTCAAAGTCATACATAGGTACCATTATTTTTGCTTTCGTTTATATTCTTCATTTCGTTCCTTATCTAGCTTTATTTTTTCCGGCGTTAACTTTGCTATTTTACTCTCAGAGGAGGATTTTGTATGCAATTGACACTTTTACTTGCAAGCTCGTTTTCCCATGGAAGACCTTTAATAAGTCTTAATTAATTTTAGCTTTGAAAAACTCCTTTCGCATGAAGCTACTGATACACAAATTGTTGAAATAATTTCAATGCGACAAAATGGGACACAAATTTTTTAACGTAATGTATTTGTACCTTTTTCTTTCTGTTTGAGAAATAAAAAAAAAAAAAGAAATGGTGTCACCCCTAAAATGGTGGTACCCGGGGCGGACCGCCCCCCCCCTTCCCCCCCCCTAGGAACGCCACTGGTTGTTGCACTCTTCAAAAATCAGTCTTTGACAATCCCTGATGTAGATCAGGCCTAATCAGCGTAATGAATAAAAGGGCCAAAGCCTAATTAAGAAAGATAATCGCCTGATTAAAATAAACAACAAAATACATTAACAACAACAAAAGCGACAAAATACGTTACCAACAACAAAGTTAGCGTCACCACCATCGACGGCAATCTAATTTGTTGCTTTTTGCAATTGCAAAGAATGTGTTGATAAAAAAATCCCAAAAACAAAATACATACGCGACAAGCATGCGTAGCAGAACTCAAGATCGTCTGAATTTCTATTCCACTAACAAAACACACGCACAACAACAATGCTGTATGTTTGGTGGTCGCGCCGCACGCTTCTGCGTTTCGATGCGTATGTTGTTGTTGTTTGTTAAAGTTAATTTTCGCAAGTGCATTTCGTCGTAAATTTGGCGCAAGCAAAATGCGTGTTTTATTCAATTTTAATAAATGGGCGAATTATTACAACAAGGGCCACAAGGGCCACCTTTCTGATTAGGCCTGATGTAGATAGTATTATGTACTCAGTATGATTGGTATGGTATGTTGATTTGTTGTGATGAGCATGATGTAATGGGTTTGATATGATAAGTATGATATGGTATAGTTGATGTAATTGATATAGTATGGTATGATGGCGGTGTGGTGTAATTGATATATTATGGTATGATAGTGTGGTGTGATGGGTATGATGAGTATGGTATGAGATATATGGTATAGTTAACAAGTTGACTGCCGCGGCAATTTTCAGAAAACTGGGAAAAACGACAGAAAAAAAAAATGGCATAAAAGCCCGAAATTTTCCATACAAAATCAGGCACTAATTTCTAGGAAAAGTGCCCGAAATTTCGGGCGATTATGTTATTTTTTTCGGGTGTTTTTTCTTATTACTTGAAAAAGAAGAAAGACCCGAAAAATAAGCTTGGAATTAGGCCAGAAATAAATCGGGCATTTTTCCCAAATTATATGGGAAAACGCCCAGATTTTTGTTTATTCCGAAAAAATCTTCTTCGTTCAAACTCATATCTCAGATTCATTTCTTTTTCGTGTAACGGAATCGTTTGAGGGTGTGTCTCAAATCATATTGGCTTTTTTATAAATATATGTATTATAGGTGTGCAATGCTGGGGTGTTATGATGGATATGTTGTGAGTTAACGGGTATGATGACTATGGTATGATTACATGGGCATGGTATGGTTTCTGGTAGTCGTATGGTAATTATTAAGTTTAGTGCATTTTAAATCGAATGTTCTAAAGATGATTTTATATGATATACAAGAAGACATTTTGTTTTTCTACTCTAATATCCTTCATCAAGTTTCAGCAATTACATACTTTTATTTTTGGAAACTGTTTAGAAAATGGATTTTATCTGTTCATATCTAAACACAAAATGAGAATTCCACATTTTCGCTGGTCCATGATTCGTTGGTCGTTCGGTAATTCCATGATTTCCAACATTTCTTTAAGTAGTTCTGAAAGTACATTGATATAGAACTCTTTTACGACCGAAGTGATACGTATCACAGTGTGACGAGTCCATATAGAGAGTGGACAAAAATAGAAGGAGTTATCCGAGAATCATGAAATTTTGTAAAAAAGAGTTTTACGATGAAAGAATTATTTTCGCAAAATTTCGTTCAAATTGAATGAATGGCACGCCTACCTCCCATATAACCGAAATCGGTAACATGAAATAGTTCCCCAAACTATTATCCTAGGTAAATGAAATTTGGTACACATAATTCGTTTAGAGTTATAGACAGCTGGTGTGAAAATTAACTAAATCGGTTCACTAATATGACCACCTCCCTTATAACTCAAATCGGTAATCAGGTATATTTACACAAAAAATTACCCCAGATCATTTAAAATTACTACACATAGTTATTTTGTAGCTATAAATAGCTGGTGTGAAAAATAACCAAATCGACCGACTAACACGCTGTTAAAACAATAACAATTTTTCGAAAAATTATGAAAAATTGCATTTTGGACCATTTTTAAAAATACGATTACTCAAAGAATCGGACGTATTCGGAAAAGTTTTTTATAGATTCTAAAAGATAATAAACCATACTTACAATGTTTGTTGGTTTCAAAGGTGATCTCAGTGGAACTTGGAAGAAGCTGACTAATAAATTTAACAAAATTTCTTATTTTTCCATAGTTTTATCAAGTTTTGAAATTTTTGAAAAAATTCACTTTAACTTTTTTCTTCCCAATAACAAAAACCTTATTTTTTACTATAAATTAACTTTAAATGAAAATTAAAAATATTAAAATATCTTGAAAAATGAGTTAACAAAAAAAAATTTGCCTAAGTGCTCGGAAACGAAAATTGTACCATAAAAAAACTATGAAATTGTATTGACTTTAAACAGGTGTAGCGTCTCCAAAAATTATTTAATGGAACTAAAAATTTAAATTCTTCTTAATTGGAGTATTTCCTTTACAACGATACCCATTTTGTGTGATTTGATGAAAAAAAATTTTTGATTTTTGTCCACTAGACGCAACACTGTGCGTATGTCCCATTAGAACTTGTAGCTGTTTTAGGCAGATTCTGCAAAGTTTTTTAAATCAGGTTTTCGTTGAAGAAAAAATAAAAAAAAGACAAAATACTCAATGCCAGTCTAAAAGCTCATGGCTTCATGGTTACCCTTAAAATTTTCTAATTAAAATTTATGTAATTTTCCTTTTTTTTTAAGTCTTGGTTAAATTTTTTTTATGAAAGCATGTTAGAAGGAAGTTCGTTTTTATACTTCAAACTTTCTATTTTAACTTTTTTATCCATTCAGCTGGAACACCTCAAATCCAAGCAGTGTGTGCTTATCGAGCTGCTACATTTATCTAACGTGCGTTATTAACCCAGATATGCCTGATGGTTTTTTGATGAAAATAATTGAAAAATTTCGACAAATTTTTATTAGTAATGACGAAAAAACCACTGTATTCACTTGTTTTTTTTTATTTACGGTTATTTCTGATTTTTTATGATTAAAAAAAGAGATTAAAAAATAAAATCAGAATGCCACTGTTTTTTATGGCGCATTAAACTTTCATATTAAAACTTCATAAAGTACATAAGCCATATCTGGGTTAATGAGTTCAATACTGCGAAGCATACTATCAGTTAGTTATGCATAGCACAGACAAGAAATTTAAAAATATTTAAGCAGTTTAATATCGCTTCTGAATTTTGGGCCCGTGTCATTACTATTATCATTTTTTATAAATGTCAAAGAAGTGAATGATAGAAAAGGGGTTTGATGATTTTTAATATGGTTGAAAAAATACCGATGATGCTGAATGTGCTTTGGTCACCTAAATTGAGCAGTTGTTCCAGAAATATAAGAAAAGTCCACAAAATATTTTTTGTCGATTGTAAATTGAAGTTGTATGAGCTAGCTGATAACTTAAAGAAGTGGGGCCCAAGGAATTTTAAGTGCGGGCAAATGCTTAAAAAAACAAAAAAGATACAGTAGTTTCGACCATGTCGTAACACAAGACGTAGAATTATTCAATTCGCTTTTGATGACATCATTTTTAAAAAAATATATAGCAAAATATTTATTCCATACACATGATCATATGACCTTTAAAAGAGTGCCGGAGAGGGTTAATATGTAAAGCTGACCTCCATTACTTTTGCAAAAAAAACATTTTTTCTTTTGACACCTATTCTCTCCGACCACTCCTTAGGGGGGCTCCCATACAAATATTATGGTTTTTGTATATTTATTCCATACATCTGAGCATATGACCTTTAAGAGAGTGCCGGAGAGGGTTAATATGTATCGCTGACCTCCATTATTTTTGCAAAAGGAACATTTTTGCCTTTGACACCTATTCCCTCAGACCACTCCTTAGGGGGGCTCCCATACAAATTTTATCTTTTTGTCGATACAACCGGGAACTGTCGATAAATAGGTAGCAAGTTTAAGCAAACAAAAACATCAACAGCCTTATTCAATAGATTTCCTTAAACAACCTTTAAACGCTTGTTTAGTTACGCACTGTTTAAGGCTTTACGCAGCTTCTATGCAACCTTGCTAACATTGTTATTCATAAACATTTTTTCATTTTCTGCTTATGATTGTAAGGTTTGTGTCTGAACTATAGAAAATCTCTACAAAAATTAAGAATTCCTATGGATTTACAATGGCCGCCGCATAAAAAAATGCTGCAAAGGGCGCATATGAAGCATGTCTTTGATATTAAAAGAAAAGACAAACAAAAATCATGGTTGTATTTACGTAACCTTTAAATGCCAATTTCGGCGTTTAAGTTACGCAGCTCTTAAACAACTACGAAAAATGTTTATGAATAACGTTTTCTTGTTTAAAGCGCGTTTAAAGTTACGCTGCCTCTAAAATGTGTTTATGAATAAGGCTGTAAGACATTGAGGATGTCTTAAATACGTGGCCAACTGGGTAAGCACAATTTTGTTTCTCTGCTTCGCTTATCAATGTTGTGTATGTACACATCGTTCGCTACTTGGTCATTATACTTCTTCTCTTTCTCACACTGGTTCTGTGATGAACACACAGATAACCGTACTGCTCTTACACATGATGTTATAATACATAAAATACAAAGCATATGAAAATTAATACAAAATTTGAAGGAGTTAAATTTTGATTTACTTATAGAATCAAAAAAATTATATGTAACAATATGATTATTTAAATACAAATCAAAAGAAGACATATTAAATATGTTACGACCATACTTGAATTTTCTTCAATGCTTGCATAAAGTATTAAAAACTTATAATGAAAGTGACAAACATTTTCTCAAAATTTTGTGCTCCAGATCAACACCCCCGTATAACGTATTCTACGTTAAAAAATTTGTATGAAGGGCCATACGGGCCACTACGTGGGCATGTTTGCCTAAAAGGATATCAAAAGGCAGTGTATTCATTATTTTGCATCAGAATATGTTCGTGAGAGAGCTCTGTTCGAAGTGTATACAGCCATTCCTCTCAGTCCATTAAAAATAGCAACAGCGCGTGAACGGTTCAGTGAGCTTTTTGGAGCTGTTACAGCGCAATATTCTTGCATGAATTCTTTTATTTCGTTTTTAACAATTGATGAATCGTATATAACAATTGAACCATGGATCCGTAATTATACTGCTGAGTCTGTTGAGCCTCTATGAAGACTCTTTTAAACGCTCTACAAAAAAGGCAGCGAAATGTTAGGGAAACTTTAAGATTAATGTTTAAATATAATCGGGCTCGGTAGTCGAATGGTAAGCGCGCTATTATGACCGCAGGGGTCTCGAGTTCGCCAATTTGGAGCAAAAGTTTCATTCATCATATTCTTTAAACTGAAAGCGATGAAGTCATCTTGAAACAAATACCTATTTTGAAAGATTGCTGAAATCGAATAACTCGGAAAGGATTGAAAAATTAGAAAAACTTTCGACTAGTATATTACTTAAACGTTGAACGAAAACGGGCTACAAGAATGCTATGTTAAGAAATAAATTAACTTTTGACCAAAAAATCATTTCTTGTTTAATTTTTCAGGTTTTATTTATATACTAGCTATACCCGGTGCGCGCTGCTACATCCGGAAACTTTATTGGACAATTACAAGTGTATTCATAACTTTTATGCGACCCTTAACTTGACACCACGCTTCTTGTCTTACGCCCATTAAAGTTTCCCAGTATCAGGACATCACCAAATCCATTTCTAGTTTCAACGTTCAGTGATTTTTACTTTCAAAGCTAGTCTGTATCAAAAAATTAGAGTTATCGAAGAATAGGGACAAGAATAAGGAACAGGATAAAAATATGTCACGTCAAAACCTACGGGTGTGTCCACGACACAGCGTACTATTGACTGCAGAGAGGTGACGGTGACGATCAGAAAAATTAATTTCAATTAAAAACTTTTTTGTGCTAGCTGCAGTTCGAACCTAGTCTTGAATCGGTCCAAGCACTTTTCAACACACTCGGCCACGGCTATTACAGTACATTTTTTGTATTTGAATAATTTTTTTTTGTATGTATTTATATTAGTTTTTATTTTTATTTTTATTTTTGGTTTATTTTCCTATTAATTTTGGCTTTTATTTTTAATTTTGGTTTTTATTTATATTAAATTTAATTTATTTTTACTATCATTATTTTTTTGTATATTTGTATTTTTATTTTTACTCTAATTTTCATATCTGTTATTATTTTTATTTATATTTTTTATTTTTATTATAATTTTTTTTATATTTTCATGATTATTTTTATTATTTATGGCTATTTTTATTAGTTATGATAATTTTGTTTTTAATTTTTATTTTCATATTAATTTTTTCTTTTATTTTTAATGTAATTTTTATAATTTAATTGTATTTTTATTTTTGAATTTTATTTGTGTTTTAATTTGAATTTTAGTTTAATTTTGTTTAAAACTTTTACTTTTATTAGTATCAGTAAATTTATTTTTATTTTTCTTTTTAATTTTATTTTTATTTTATTTTTATTTTTATTTTTATTTTTTAGTTTTATTTTTACTTTGATTTTTGTATTTATATTAAGTTTTATTTTTATTTTTAGTTATAGTTTTAGTTTTAGTTTTATATTTAATTTTAGTTTTAGTTTTAGTTTTAGTCTTAGTCTTAGTTTTAGTTCTAGTTTTAAATTTTGTTTTATTTTTATTTTTATTTTTATTATAATTATTATTTATGTTTTTATTTTTTTTTATTTTTATATTATTTTTATTTTCTTATTTTTATTTTTTTTATTTTGTTCTGTATATGTTATATGTTCTGTTTATTTTTATTTCTTATGATTATTTGTTTTGTGTTTATTTTTATGTTTTTATTTTTTACTTTTTATTTTTTGTTTATTCTTTATTTTTATCTTTACTTTCATTTTTTCTATCATATTCATTTTTACTTTTATGTTTAAGTTATTTTTATGTTTATGTTTATGTTTATGTTTATGTTTATGTTTATGTTTATGTCTATGTTTATGTTTATGTTTATGTTTATGTTTATGTTTATGTTTATGTTTATGTTTATGTTTATGTTTATGTTTATGTTTATGTTTATGTTTATGTTTATGTTTATGTTTATGTTTATGTTTATGTTTATGTTAATGTTTATGTTTATGTTTATGTATATGTTTATGTTTATGTTTATGTTTATGTTTATGTTTATGTTTATGTTTATGTTTATGTTTATGTTTATGTTTATGTTAATGTTTATGTTTATGTTTATGTTTATGTTTATGTATATGTTTATGTTTATGTTTATGTTTATGTTTATGTTTATGTTTATGTTTATGTTTATGTTTATGTTTATGTTTATGTTAATGTTTATGTTTATGTTAGTGTTTATGTTTATGTTTATGTTTATGTTTATGTTTATGTTTATGTTTATGTTTATGTTTATGTTTATGTTTATGTTTATGTTTATGTTTATGTTAATGTTTATGTTTATGTATATGTTTATGTTTATGTTTATGTTTATGTTTATGTTTATGTTTATGTTTATGTTTATGTTTATGTTTATGTTTATGTTTATGTTTATGTTTATGTTTATCTTTATCTTTATGTTTATGTTTATGTTTATGTTTATGTTTATGTTTATGTTTATGTTTATGTTTATGTTTATGTTATGTTTTATAAGTGTATCATCGCATTTAGTGCGTCCATGGTGTTATGACGCCAATAATACCATGCAAAGTCGAAACTTTCTTTGAAACTTGGCTTTTAAGTGTTATAACAAACATTTATTGAATTTTCATTAAGGTCAAAAAAGTACATCAAATCGCCATTACTTTACACTCATTATAGAGTAACTTTTGCCTGGAAGTTTCGAAATGTCGAAATGAAAAATCATGTGCATATAATCACGTTTGATTTTATTTTTGGAAGCCCGTAAAAATATGCAATAAAAATTGCAGACAGTTAACGTTGTGGAGCTGCTGGATGAAAATGCTGACCGTGTGGAAAAAAAAAATGAAAAAAGTACTCTTTGTGTTTTTCGTTACCATAAAAACTAAACAATGGCTAAAAGTTCAGAGCAAATATGGAGGCTTTGATTTTTAGTTTGAAGCATGGTGGAATGGAGGTGAAGAGGTGTTAGATAAAAGTTCGCATAGATAATGCTGCAGCAAAGTTTTTTTGTGGCGAGCAAGGCAATCAATTTTCAGGGTTGCCAACATTTTAAGGGGCGGTTAACGCGGAATATGCGAGTTGAAGTATAGTGTTGAATATAAATGTGGGTGACAGTGGCTTGTTTATGGCTGGTAACACCGACTGCAGTTATGTGCACCATTGAACAGATAACTAAATAAATGTGAGAGCGCCAAAAAAATTTGCATATGTTTGGTTTTTTGTTTCTAACATTCGAGAGAGTCGTGTATTGTTTGAGTTTAATTTGGTTTTTTATCACTTGCATAACAGGGGCAATTTTTGTGAATTTTAGTTTTTTTTTCTGCAACGGTTGTTATTTCGGAAGCTTGTGCATATAATAGATCTAAAAAGTGCAGCAGCTGCTGACAACATGCTATGGGATTTTTCGAAATTTGGCGGAAACAAGCAAGACACATAAATTTTCTAAAGTTTGAATTTACATAAAACACAAAAAGCACATTTGTAGTAATGGACTGACAAAAATTTTAACTAGTTGAAAGGAGCCGAATAAACTTAAGTTCTATACGTTTCAGATAAAATTTTCAATTTAGATTAAGATCAAAATCAAAACCAAAATCAAAATCAAAATCAAAATCAAAATCAAAATCAAAATCAAAATCAAAATCAAAATCAAAATCAAAATCAAAATCAAAATCAAAATCAAAATCAAAATCAAAATCAAAATCAAAATCAAAATCAAAATCAAAATCAAAATCAAAATCAAAATCAAAATCAAAATCAAAATCAAAATCAAAATCAAAATCAAAATCAAAATCAAAATCAAAATCAAAATCAAAATCAAAATCAAAATCAAAATCAAAATCAAAATCAAAATCAAAATCAAAATCAAAATCAAAATCAAAATCAAAATCAAAATCAAAATCAAAATCAAAATCAAAATCAAAATCAAAATCAAAATCAAAATCAAAATCAAAATCAAAATCAAAATCAAAATCAAAATCAAAATCAAAATCAAAATCAAAATCAAAATCAAAATCAAAATCAAAATCAAAATCAAAATCAAAATCAAAATCAAAATCAAAATCAAAATCAAAATCAAAATCAAAATCAAAATCAAAATCAAAATCAAAATCAAAATCAAAATCAAAATCAAAATCAAAATCAAAATCAAATCAAAATCAAAATCAAAATCAAAGTCAAAATCAAAATCAAAATCAAAATCAAAATCAAAATCAAAATCAAAATCAAAATCAAAATCAAAATCAAAATCAAAATCAAAATCAAATTCAAAATCAAAATCAAAATCAAAATCAAAATCAAAATCAAAATCAAAATCAAAATCAAAATCAAAATCAAAATCAAAATCAAAATCAAAATCAAAATGAAAATCACAATCAAAATCAATTAAAATTGAAATTGAAATTGAAATTGAAATTAAAATTGAAATTGAAATTGGAATTGAAATTGAAATTGAAATTGAAATTGAAATTGAAATTGAAATTGAAATTGAAATCGAAATCGAAATCAAAATCAAAGTAATGTCTTCTCTTTCTCTAACCCCACCCACTGTCAACCTTCGATGCATAACATTCCATTTTTCATAAAGCAGTGACTAAAAATAGACCTTTACCCCAACCAAAATCAATAAAATTTTAGACTTAATTAACCGCTGTCATCAATATGAACATCAAGGACAAAACTGTTGCAGCAGTGATGCATACCCTTGAAATGTAACGGTGAGTTTAAAAATAGCCGTATTTAAGTGCAAGCGAGTTCATACAGAACAATCGTAGGAGGAGAAAAAAGTTCATCACATGCTAAAAGTTTTAAATAAACACTCAAACTTTTGGAATTGTTTTTGTTTTTTTTGCGAACATTGTTGCATGAAATATACTCTTTCGCATTTTGGGAGAGGGGGGGAGGGGAACACACAAGAACACCGCCGACAAAAACAATAAGAACAAAAAACTTCAAGTACCCAAATGCAGTGCAAACATTTTGAAATTTGTTTTGTTTTTGTTTTTAATAGAATTGCGCACGTTAATGTTTTTCAAAATAGAAAATGTCAAAAATAGATAAAAAAAACATTTTTATTTATTATGCAGAACAACAGCGAACACAAACAGTGTGCGAGAAAACACTCAATTGAGCGCAAGAGACAGAAAGAGAGAGAGAGAGAGAGAGAGAGGGAGAAGTCATTCGCAGTCGCACACAATAACGTGGCAGAGCTTCCGCCACCGAGTTATGTTGGGATAAATGGATAAGCATGCAGTCAAGCATCCTCAAGACAATAAACAAAGTAAGCATGAGAAGAGGATAAGCACCAACATGATGGTGAAGTGAGTAAGAGAGAGTCATCGAATATGCGGCGTACGAGTTGAAAACCTTTAACCTGCATCTAAATTGGTTGTAAGGTAAAACAGTGACAATTCGGTGCATATTCCTTGCAAACTAGAAAGACTAACTTTTAATCGGTACTAGACGAAGGAAGACGGGCTTTATTTCCAAGGAGAGCGACAAAAAAGTCAGAGCATAAAGTGGATTAAACGATTGAAATAATAAAAAATGTAAATTTAATTTTAAAGTAGCGCAACGAAAGACGTCTCAGTTCTCTGATCAAACTGTTGACAAGAGATTTGAGTGGAGTGAATAGAATGAACAGTGGAGTGAATAGGTGATCCGAAGAGGAGAAAATACAATTATTTAATTAGATAACCAAAATCGAGTGATTTAAGAAAATGCTTTGTACAGCATAATAACCTCGCTTAGGATAATTTGCCTGGCAATTCCATTTTCAGATGAATTTAAAGATTTTGAATGTATTTGCACAAAATAAGTATCGCTTAACGTAATTTGTACGTCATATGCTGTTATATTCGTCCGTTTCAACCTACGACAGACTATCAGCTGCCAGTAGACGCTAAAGATTCTCTTTAAGACCTAATGGATCCATTTGATACCGTAAGTTTTTGGGTGACTTTAATCTCCCTAATC
Organism: Pherbina coryleti; assembly: GCA_943735915.1. NCBI lineage: Eukaryota > Metazoa > Arthropoda > Insecta > Diptera > Sciomyzidae > Pherbina > Pherbina coryleti. The sequence goes on from OX030948.1 coordinate 162,723,246, forward strand.
TTCAGTGGATTTTGTCAGAATGTCGTTTATTCCCCTTAAATCCAATAAACTCACTTGGTATATGTGCGATCGGGTAACACTAGATGGCGTGAGAAAGATAAGATTTCGACTAAAAAACTTCTCAGACAGTTTTGGGATTCCTTGACTCAGTTTTGTTTGAGCGCACGTGAATGGACACCAGAAAAGAGAAAATACGTTATATTTTACAGTTTTTCTTCGATAAAGGCGAAAACGCAAGGCAGGCGGGTAAAAATGTGAACAGTGCTTACGACCTTGATACTGTAACAGCCAATCATGCGCAATTTTGGATGGATGTCAATGATGCATCACGCTCTGAAAGTCCAATTGTCAAAAATGTCAATAATATCATGGAAATCATCGAGTCCGACTTTTCGATTGCACGGTTTCGATTGCCCAGAAGCTAAACATTGCACAAAAACTGTTTGGAACCACTTGAATAAGGCTGGCTAAAAAAAAAAGAGGCTCGATGTAACCACACGAGTTAACGCAAATAAACCTCATGGACAGAATTTCCATTTGCGAATCGCTGCTGAATCGCAACAACATCGACTCATTTCTGAAGCGGATGGTGACGTGATGAAAATTGGATCACTTATGACAACGTCAAACGAAAACGGTCGTGGTCGAATCGCGGTGAGCCGGCGCAAATGGTGGCCAAGGCCTGATTGACGGCCAGGAAGGTTTTGCTGCGTATTTTGCTAGTGGTATTGGCAGGGATTCATCTACTATGAGCTGCTCCCTTACGGCCAAACTCTTGATTCGGACCTGTACTGTCAACAATTGGACCGTCTGAAGAAAGTAATAGCCCAGAAACGGCCAGCTTTGGCCAATAGGAGGGGAATTGTGTTCCAACAGAACAATGTCAGGCCATACACATCGATAGTGAAGCTAAGGGTGCTTGTTTGGGAGTTTCTTAAGCATCCACCTAATTGTATGGACCTGGCAACAGATTGTATGGACCCATCTGTTTCTGTCTATGGCGAATGATTTTGCTGGTGAGAACTTTGCCTCAAGGGAAGCATGTGAAAATCGACTCTTTCAGTTCTTTGCCAATAGGGACGAGGATTTTTAATGGACAGGCATAATGAAATTGCCTTCTAATAGCAACAAAATGTCTATCAAAACGGTGCATATTTGACCTTAATCGCATCATTATACCTATTATAAATCAAGCCTTAAATTTCATGCAAAAATAATGGTTTTCTATGTTCTACACCTGATGTATGAAAAATAAATTCTCTTTACTAGTTGTCTCTCTGACTCTGGACTCTTCCTATTAAGTGAATTAACTAATTATATGGTTAGACAACTTGACCTTGTTTTTTCATCAGATATTGAAAATCGTATAGTTTTCGGAAGTAACCACCTACTCTCAACACTGGATCAGTATCATCCACCTCTTTCAATTTCCTTTTCCCACAATAATACAAACAGAAACTCACATTCCGAGCACTTATACAGTTTTAACTTTCGGAAAACGGATTTTGAAAAACTAGAATCACTTCTTGGTAGAATTGACTTCCTTCATATTTTTGAAAGTGCTTATGAAGATTCTGATAATGCCGTCGGGGCATAATCCTTGATTGCTTAACACAATCTGTTCCTTTTATAAGGCGAAAGAGCTTTTCGTCTTCGCCGCCTTGGTATAATAAAGAGCTACGTTCACTTCGGAATAAAAGAAACAAACTTTGGCGCATATACATATTTAATTTCTAGGTCTTCTGCAGACCTCTCGAGATACCTTCACTTTTACAATAATTTGTCTTATCTTTGTGAACATCTTTATAAATTCTATCCAGCCCATATCCAAATCAAACTTATCACTGGCCAAAAAAGTCTTACCATTTCATTAATACCAAAACGAACCTAAATTTAACCAATTTATGCCTTATATTTTCCTATGAACCGCAACTGAACAGAGCCCCGCACACCTGCAATATATAATGGGTCCTAAACCTGCAAAGTTCAGACCATGCAACTTCTGAACCGCACCTGGACAAAAACCGGGTCATATTACGAACCGCCTCTGTTCATAAACACGCAGCTGTGTGACCCACAATCAAACAGCAAGAAGCATACAGCGAGGCAGTGGCATGATCATAGTAGCACAACAACAAAATACTATAACGAAGAAACGTTTGCGATCCGCAAACAAATAATAACAAAGCATACATGATCAAGTGCCATGATCAAGTCGCGCAACAACAAAACAATATAACGAAATCGCATAAAGCAAAACCAGCAAAACATACAAACAACATGCATTCTATGCACCCGCAAGTGCCACTAACAAAATACATAAACAGCGACTATGACAACAATTACTTGCAGGGCAAAAGGTTGCCACTACTTCTAGGCAAGCGAAATTCAAGGTCGAGATCGGTTGAAAACTTGTGAAAAACAATATCCCGTTACCCTTTTTGGCGATAAAAGGAGTCAGCGAACTAACAGTAGGTCTCTTTTTAAAGTCAACACGCAAGCAACGCACATCGGTGAGTCGAGTAAACAAGTGACAAGGAAACTTACGAAATTTAAAGGACGATTACTTTCCTGGACCCGATGGGTTACCTGCTATTGTATTAAGAAAACTCCTTTATACTTTAGCTAATCCCCTTTAGCTCTTTCTATCTCTCAATCAATTTTCTCAAGTTCTGGATGAATTCTCACATCATACCTCTGCACAAAAAGGGCCAAAAATCAATTTTTCAAACTGTAGACCCATCGTAAAACTATCATGCACATCTAAAATATTTGAACGTATACTCTACAACATTATGTTTTTTCATTATAAGTCTATCTCCTCCCCTAACAAACATGGCTTTCTCAAGGGAAGATCGACTGCTACCAACATGACAGAATTCGTTTCAAATACTATGTGTTATTTGGAAAGCGGTTATGAAGTTGACGTAGTCTCTTCTGAGTTTAGCAAAGCATTCGATAAAATCTCCGACATTGTCTTCCTTCTCAAGATAAAAGCTTTCGGCTATCAACCCCCGTTTATTGCTTGGATTAAATCTTACCCAGAAGAACGTCTTTAAATTTTCAAAATCCGAGTTTTTTACAGCAACTTCTGGTGTCCCTCAAGGCAGCCTCCACATTGGTCCTCTGTTATTCGTCTTAACAAAAACCTCAAATATTTCTGTTTATGCTGACAATATGAAAATCTATCAACACATACATACTAACACTGACTCTTGCCGCCATCAAGATGACCAAATCAGTTTTTCTACTGGCTGTCAAAAAAACTTCCTTGAATTCCATATCAGTAAATGCCTAGCAATTACATACTCGCGGAAGAGACTCCAACCTCCATTACGAAATTATTACATTTTTGACGAGCCTGTTCCCTCAGTAAGTTCTTTTCGGGACTTGGGAATAATTTTTGATTAGGAATTTAATTTTTGGTCCCATATTGATAATGTCATTAGTAGAGCCAATTCTACACTTTGTTTTGTGGAACCTTGGTCTAGGGAGTTCTCCAATCCATACGTTACAAAATCCCTCTACCTAAACTTTGTGAAGCCCATACTTGAATATGCTAGCCAGATTTGGTCACCGCTCTATGTCTCTCATTCACTGCGTATAGAAGCTGAAGAACGTAGAATTCATTCGATTCGCGTTACGCGACAGCTTTCCGGTTCCGACAGCTTCAATTTACCTCCTTATGCGGATTGTTTGATGTGGATTAACATGCAAGCTTTTGAAAAACGTAGGGTAATTGCCAATGTTCTCTTTAGTCATTAACTACTGGGCGCAACCATTAACTGCTATTCGCTCTATTTCATTTGATATCCCCTCATACTTACCCACGCAACATCAGGACTGTACCTCTCTTCCATCACATCTTTCATCGCACCGGCTTTGGATGCGGCGAACCTATGACTAGAATGCTTCGTCTGACCAATAACATGATCAATGAATTCGACTTTCATCTGAGCAGATCCGAACTCCGAAATAACCTTCTTAGCTCCAACCACACCTCCTACCTCTCTATTTTCTCTAGATATAATTAAGACTTGGTAGGTATATATCTATATATGTATATCTCCTTTAAAAATAAATTAAAAGTATCTATTCGTCCTATGTCTTGTGGACAGAATTTAGCCCACGTAGTATGTAATATCCCTACCCTTCCCTACAAAATCAAAAGAAAAAAAAATAAAAATCCTAGAACTAAGAAATAAACTGGAAGAATAAATCGAAGAATATGTTGAGTATTTGGTACATAGTTTATTTTTATTGGTTCATATAAATGTCTTAGTCTGGACAGTATGGTTTGTTACGTGTTGATAGACCAACAGTAAGAGTTGGTGGGACATACGGTAAAGTTCTCGTTAATGGACCTGCAAATTGTGAGTCATGGCAATTGCTGATGTGGATCTTGGTGACATGTGGTTTTAACAGGACGGAGCCACTTGCCACACAGCCAACAACACAATGCACTTATTGCAAAAGAAATTTGAAGGGAAGATAGTCTCGCGTGGAGATGATGTCAATTGACCAACGATGTCATGCGATTTGGCGCCGTTGAACTTCTTCCTTTGGGGTTTCCTCAAAGGGAAGGTCCCCGAACGATTTCGAAGCTGAAACAGGAAATATAATTGGCCATTGCAGCAATTGATCCAGAATTATGCCAGAATGTCATGGAAAATTTCATAAAAAGGACTCGCGTGTGCAAGCAAGGTCGAGGCGGCTTTTTGAGTAATATTATATTTTAAGAATAACCTCCATGTCTCTAGTCTATAATTAAATAAAAAATCACATACATTTCAACAAAACAATGCGTTTTATTGGAAAATTAAAATGTCAGTGAATTTTGGGGCTCCCTTTAAATCTAAATTTTTTTTTGTTCGAATAGAACTGTCCTTTTTCTCACGACCATTAATTTTTTTTGTCCGAACCATAAAGTTTGACCTTAAAGTTTGAATTTTAAATTGTTTGACTCACTGAATTCATCGTTATTTGAATATCAAATTTGAAAGAAGTAAACAAATTCATCGTTTTAATGGAAATAACAATGAAAGAAACCTAGTGAGTTCCCAATTCTCACCACTGTGCTCGAGTGCAGGTTGCAAATTCCACATGTGTGTGCATGCAAAATGGTTTGTGTGCTTGAAAAAGGTTTTTGTATATCTTTAAAGGAAGCAAAACTTAAATACAAACTCAAGCTCTAGCGGAGCAGCAATCACTAGTCGAAAAATACGTGAGTTGAATTGAAAAGTTTTCCTTCTTCAGGATTGTGTGAATGTTTAAGACATTTTGCAAAAATTAACATTTAATATGCATGAGTGTGAGTGGAATAACTTAAAGCCAACAAGCAAATTTTTAAAAATTTTCAAACTATAAATAAATGAAGAGAAAGTAATGTATGTGTTGAGAACTCGAGGCAGCTGGTGGGAGTTTGAGCAGATCCACAACGAGAACTTACGGCATAAAATTTATTTAGTTTGGTTGATTAACTTATTGATATTATTAATTGAGATAAGCAACAACAATAAATTCAAGCATGTGCTGACGTAGTTAAGCGTATCAAAATCGAGCTGCTACGCTGGCTAGGTCATGTTCAGCGAATGGAAAACGACGCTCCAGCGAAAAAAATATTTGATTCGGTGCCGGGTGGTGGTCAACGCAGAAGAGAACGTCCACATCTTCGTTGGAAGGATCAGTGTTAGATAACCTGACTACACTTGGTGTCTCCAATTGACGTCAGCAAGCGCAAAAGAGAAATTCTGGCGCAATTTCTTATACGAGGCCAAAACCCAGTGATGTGATTCTGGTTTAGTAAAAACTCCCGATCACATCCCGATTTAGACCTGTTTATCCCACCAAAATGACACGAAAAACCCACAAAAAATCCCACCCAAATATTTATACCAATGACGATTTTTTATGCAATTTTCGAAAAGAAATAAGGATGACCACCTGCTGAACAGGCCCACCTACTACTGAACACTGTGAGTTCTGACGTCTGTGTGATGCGCCAATGTGTAAAGTGTCATCTCATTGAATGTTCACTTTTGATAAATCATTGAATGAATGCGCATGCTGCTTTAGCCCCACGGCCGTTGAGAAATATTCGAATAAAGCGAAGCTGAGCAAAAATAGTTCACCTCTATTTAGTGAATTTCAGAGTGTTTCTTATTGATAAAAAAAGGTGAATATGAGTAGAATTCTATATTTAATGTTTATTTTTCACAATTCGACGAGCAATAGAACAATATTAGAAATGGGGAAAAAATATTTCACGTTATATCATGATGGCGTGCCTGCCCACCTACTGAACAAAACGTTGGTCCACCTTCCGAACAAATTTTCAGAAATTTCAGCAAGTAAAAAATTGTCATTTATATTATTGAAAATAGTGTTTGAAATTAGTAAAAATAGTTTTCGTGATTCTCGTCCACGTTCAGATAAAATTTTAGAATGGCGTCGCCTAAAGAAAAGTGAAAAGAAGAACATTCTGATGCGATGGCTGCAGCCATCAAAGAAATTTAAATCTCTATTGTTTAAAGTTCAGTGAGTCATTGTGAATTATTGATAGAAGTTCAGTGAATCATTGTGAACTAAACCTTTTATAAACTCTCAAAAACTAATGTTTTTACTTCATTTTCTAATTTTTTTCAACGATTTGTTTTAGGTGTTCAATAGCTGGGCCGATTTTTTAAGCGGCCGATTTCGAGACTTTTACTAGATCGACTGCCAAAATTATAATTATAATATAAATTCTGATTAAAATTCTTGTTAGTTATTGAACTCAGCTTCCAAATGAAACCAAGAGCTCTGAAAAATTATGTTTTAAATCAAAGGTATAGCCTCCAAGCAAAATGTATTTAGTAGGCGGGCATCCTCCCTTACATTTTTTAACATTATAATAATTTTATAGTTTAATAATGTACATAATAAAGTTTTTCAATAAATATAACAAATTTTATACAAAAAAAAAAACAAAAAAAAAAATACGAAAAGTTAAACACTGCGTTTTTTATAAAAACTCTCTTAAGTGTATGAAGTAATCGTAAATTTCTTTCGTTGCATCAAAATGAAACTGAGCTTATATTTTTGTTTTTAAATGAGGATCTTATTATCATTAATTAATTCATTAAACGTCTTGAAAATACATATTCCTTTCTTATATATTTAGAATCAATGAAACAGCAATTAAACGAAAAATTTTGAACAATTGCAACAAAGTGATACCAACCAGTTTTGCTAATTTACACTTTAAAAAATTATGATTCAATAGAAAATCCCACCTAAGCATCTGAAATCCCACACGTTCTCAAATAGGCCAAATATCCCAAAATGAGCCCGAAATCCCACCAAATCACATCACTGCCAAAACCGACCGGCTCTCTCCGCGGTCTCATGACGGCATGAATATTTTGTTTTTGTTTTTGCCGTGGTGCTATCGAAGATAGAGAAATTAAGAAAGAACAACAACACCAACAAGGCTACACCAGTGTTGCCAGATTGAGGTAAATTTCCCTAATTGAGGTAATTTTTTACTCATTTTTTGGGCAGAGGTAAAAAATGTATTTTTTGATCAAAAGTGATAAATTTTGCGAAAATAATAATTTTTTTAAGACTTGTTATTGGCAGTACCGTGATCTCTCTGTACATACCTTTTTGATATGATATGAATATGAACATACTCTTAAAAGCAGTTTAATATTCTTGTGAATCATCCTGTGTAACAAAAAAAAAAAAAAAAAAAAAAAAAATCTGAATTATCCATCTCTAGTTGCTGAACAAAGATCCCTTTTACATTGGTCAAGAATTGAAAGAAAGTTTTCGAATTTGTAGGCTAATTGTGGCGAATTGGCTGAGAAGAAAGGGGAAAAAATTAACGGTACGCTTGTGTTGTACCGTCAACTTTTTGGATTCAAAAGAGAACGTCAAAAAAATTGCTTTCAACTCTTGACCAATATAAAAGGGGCAAAAGAAGCAAGTGAATTAAATTCAAAAATAGCAAATTAAAATAGCCGGTAAGTCCCGGTTTATACATGTCAAGAGTGAACGGTCAACTTGTTGGTGAGAGATAAATATATGTATACTAGCAAAAAAATTATAACGGTCCTTAATCATTTAAAAATTTTTTAATTGTTTTATTCTGGGAAAAGGTAAATTTTCTCCGAAAGCGGTAAATATTTTTCCAAATAGTGGTAAATTTCATTTCGTCGCTCTGGCAACACTGGGTTACACAGCTCTCTTAAAGTCTCTCAAGTCTACACAGAGTCAATCGCGCATTCTCCTCTTCCTCGTAGATACTACAGCAACGATGTTTAACAGAGCTGTGTCGCTTAGAGGTGTCCTTATTTATATGACAAAATTTTAAAATCAATAAATGCAAAACCGCTGGCCTGATTCTTATTCCTTTAGATCTAAAACAAAAAAATATTTAATTTGGTACCGATCCCATTAGGTTTTATGGACCCGGAAACGGTCAATAGTAGCCATATTTGTTGTTTTTATGGAAAAGACGCTAATTTTATGGTTTTTCACTTTTTTTTTTTAATTAAACGGACTTTATTCAAAGCAGATCTGTAATTTATTGATATATATTCTCCAAGCAATAATACTTTCGACCCAAATTAATGAATAACGACTTGTTTTTATGATTTTTTAAAATTTTTGAAGTTTGTCAAACTTTATTTTATTACAACCGATTCTTTGACAGAAGGATATTTTTTCTTAATAGCTTCAACCAACTGAAGAACCAATTGCATTTCATATTCATCATTTGTCAAAATTCTATTAAAATCTTGAACGAATTTTTTACCCCCTTCTGCTGTATCGTTTACGACAAACAGATCACGTCATAATCTCCAGCCTTCTTCAAAATCAAATTTCATTTCCCAAGGATCATTTTTTGTAAACTCTGCAGACAATTCGAACCGACTGAAAAAGTGTTTTGTTTTCTCTGAAACGAAGTCCCTCAGAGTGTATTTATGGAAATCTGATAAATTAAAATGTGTAGTTTCTTCCATTTTTCAGCTGTACAGCAGGTTCTTTGGATTGTAGTTTATGAATCATTGCTCGTTTTTCTTCCAAAGATACGGTTGAGTCAAAAAATGCCAAAGCTACTGCTTCATCAGCTATATGTTTAACATATTATGTTATACCATAAGTGATTACTCATTTTTTGAATAACACAAGCTGAAATTGCGGACGCTGTTTTTGCATACTCTATCGTACTTTTAATAAAATTCAGGTCTTGATACGGAGCTGATATTGCATATCTACATCCAAACCAAGCTTTTATGTAGATTTTAACCAAAAAATGTAAATGTCTCTTAAGCCACTTTTTTCAGTTTTGGTGAGTGAAAACTCGTCTCGAAACAAAAATATTTTTAGACAGTATATCGCTTTGAACATCCATCGGGCGTGACTTGTTGCACTTGTTGTTTTAAATTTAAAATGCCCATCTCCAAGATATATCAATGCAAGTTGAACAAACTTTATAAAGTCTGCGCGATAGTGTGATTTTCTTAATTGATTTTTGCAAAACTCTATTATGTTCTCGCGTTCATTTGAAGTTTTTTTTTTATTAAACAATTTCATCCTTAGTTCCACTTGTAAATGATTGTTGGTTTAAACCAAGCCAAGATTTTGAAAATCGTTAAAAAATAGGGACTTCTGGTCCAGAAGTTGACGAAAGCTTAATTTCAAAAACAGCACGCACCATAATCTCATATACTATATGATGCCTTCAAGGTAGGTTGATGAGGTTGTGAGCCATCTTATTTTATAAAAGAACTGCAGCTCCCGAATTAATACCGGTATTTGAGGATGTTGTGTCAAATGATAATCCTTTCATGTTATCTATAATTAGTATCTATAATCTATAATTATCTATAATCCATTGAATTAGTTGATGAACCACATCTGCTATTTTAGCACTGGATCAGTTACATATTTTTGGAGCACCAAGAAATGGCTGTGCCATTGTATCTAACTTAATATATAAATTCACTATTATTACAGTCGAATTTCCTTATAAGGAACTTCTTTACAACGAAATCAATAAAACTTGAGAAAAAGTTAAAACATATTTAGGGGATTCCCCAAACAAAGTCTCAATCCTATAAATTTTGACAGCAGTTGCTTGTGTTTAGTGATGAAAATTGTCGCAACGAAGTAGCTTTTCCCTTGAAATAAGTTATTAATATAAGTGAAGAAGTGAACGAAGATTTTGCTTAGCATTTCGAAATTCCTCGCAGCAGTTTATAAACATTATTTAACAAGAAGTCAGTGTTTTTAAAAAAATTAAGAAGGAGATGAGGAAAAACGTATCGACTAATGTGTTTTATTCTATTAATGTTTTGAAAGATTTTGTTATGAAAGAAAAGTAGAAAGTTTTGTATTTAAACTAAACTTACTAATTACTTAACTCGATATAAAAAAAAACAATATAAAATAAAATAAAAAACTTGATACTAACTGTAAATTCGTTTTAGAGAAATTCGACTGTATTTGAAATAATAAAAGATAACTCTGTGTTAAATAATAAAAAGTTAATATTAAATAATTAACAAAAATATAAAGAAAGCATAATAATGAGAAAAATATAGAGAATATTTAAAAACTCTCAAAACAAAATTTATTTTTAAAAGAATGTTTAAGAAATATTCGCTAATCAACTTTTAGTCAAATAATTTCAACATTAAAGAAGACTTACAAGTTATAATACTGATTTACAAGAATTTACTATTGATTTAACCATAAAAATATTCAAATTTGCATTTTGTACATAAAAACACTTGAAACCTCAAGTCTTTTTCCTATATAGCCCTAAAATAGTACCTGCGATTGTTTCCGGGTCCATCAAACGTTGTCGGATTTGCATAAAATTTTATATACAGTGCACGCTCGATAACGTGAACTAATTAAAACCAAGGGAGTTCACGTTAACAAAAGTGTTCACGTTTTCGAATGCCAAATACGTATGAAGAATATAAGCACATATACACATTTAAGTTCATATTTTATTGTTTATTTGTACATTCGTTTGTGCGTAACAGAAATATATATCTTAGAAATATATTGTTTTATTATATATCATATAATATATTACTTTTATTTAAAAAAATCAGTCATCTTTCTTTGTATTTTCTGCTTTTCTAACAACTGAAACACAGCTTTCTCCCTCAGACGTCTCAGTACATTCAAATCACTTTGATCGACGTCTTTATGGCTAGCCCACTGTACCGCTTTGTTGAATATTTGGACTGCTTCACTTAGTTTAATTTTCTCCAGTCGTTCTGAGATGCAGTCATCATCGTTGGATTCATCCTCCTCTTCAATATCGATATCGTTATCCGCAATGTCTACGTCTATATCATCGTTCCATTCTTGAACAGTCGGTAACGTACATTCAATCTGAAATGGTTAATAACAACAACGTTTTTAATATCTTACATATCATTGTGGATGTCTGCGCGTAAGAACAAACCTCAAGGTTTAAACTGTGTAGGAGATCGACGGTGTGGCACATTAAGGGGCGAAGTTCAGCTATCCACTGTTCTTTTAAAGCGGCCAACTGTATACCATCCTCGGGATCATCGTCGTTTCCTGCAAAGTGCAAAATATTGTTCCAGCACCTAGCTAAAGTTTCTTGGCCAACACGACTCCAGGCGGCATCCAAGAGATTTATAGCCTTTTTTAATGATATTTTTTTCATCGACTCGAGTAAATCAGATTGTGTCGCTGCTATTGATGCTAAAAGGCTATTTCTGTAGTGCAGCTTCGTAATTTTTATGGCATTCTGATCCATCGGTTGAATGAGAGGAGTGACATTTGGTGGCATAAACATTGCGAAAATTTGCCCATCTTCCGTTTTCAGTTCAGCTTCATTAGGATGGGAAGGTGCGTTGTCGATTAGAAGAAGAGGTTTTAATGGCAACTTTTTTTCTTTTAAAAACGCTTTCACCTTAAAAACAAGACAAACTATACAAAAAAAGTGTATTCAAAAATCAAAGGAGACATTTACCTGTGGAACAAATGATTCATGAAACCAATCTTTGAATATAGTCGATGTCATCCAGGCTGATTTTGAACTTTTGTAGCCGGTGGGGCACTCAAAGTTTTTAAAACAGCGTGGATTCTTTGCCTTTCCAATTATTAAGAGCTTAAGTTTGTGAGATCCAGTGGCATTTGAACCACACAAGAACGTAACACGCTGCTTCTCTGTCTTTACGCCTGGGGCTCTCTTTTCCAAACTGGATACGTATGTTTTTTCTGGCAGAAGTTTCCAGAATAAACCAGACTCATCAGCATTATAAAGCTGATCGTTGCTTATTTCTATTTCAGTCATTATAGCTTTAAGTTTTTCTCTAAACGGCTCCACTAGTTTAGGCTGCGAAGACAAGTTTCTTTGCTTTTTCCTTCAGCATTAAAACACTAACTGGCCAGTTTTTATTCCGCATACGAATAAACCAGCGATAAAGAGCTTTCTCCATTTTGGGCAACTCTGAAGTGCGCAGCGTTTTTCTTTTTCCAGGCCCGGAGAATGTATTGTTTACACATTTAAAAATCATTTCTTTTTTCCGTTTAATTCCACAAATGGTTGATTTAGCAACATTATATTTTTTTGCTAAGCACGTAACACTTGATCCTTTCTTCAAAAACTCGAGAATTTTTGCTTTTTGTTTTAATGTCAAGCACACAGGTTTTTTACAACTCATTTTTACGCAGCAAATATAAGGCGAAACGCGCCGTACAAAGCCAAAATTGCGACTAAAATGCTTTGTGTGTTACATTTACAAACGAAAAGCCAAATTACTTCCTATTAGGGGACTCCCAAGAAACAGAATTATTTTAAATCAAAGCTGACTATGAAGCGTCTATTGTTCAAGTTATAGAGCTTTCTTGCTTTGTTCACGTTTTAGAGTAGCCAATGCACAAAAAAATTTGTTCACGTTTTGGGGTGTTCACGTTTTGGAGTGTTTTCGTTATCGAGCGTGCGCTGTATTTTAGTTTTAGACCTAAAGGAAAAAGAATCAGGCCAGCGCTCGACGAAATTTTGATATGTTAAAATAAGGACACCTCTAGTGTCGCTATGTATTTAGTTGCTGTTTTACTCTCGAGTAAGACACGTAGAGAGATTTAAGGTACAGCCATGGTAGAATAACAGAGCTAGACGCATTTCGGACTGCACTCTCGTCCTCAAAGCCAAAATTGTCTTTCAATAGTAATTTGAAAATGAAAAAAAAATAAAAATAAAAAAAAATCGCTTTCAGATTTTCTATGGGCAGTCAATTTCGTTTTGACAGTTGTGGCAGTCTGCCTCTGTGAAATGCTTCAACCTTGTTTTCATTGTACCATGGTTACACGCTATTTTTTTTTTTGATATTTTTACTTATCGGTACATCTGTGGGTGGCACAGTAGCTTTCGAATGATATACGTTTCATTCCCTTTTTTTATTATAAATAATAAAAAATGTGGAAAATGTGTAAGATTATGATAAAGGGGGCGAGGGGGGGGAGGTAGAGAGAGAGAGAAAGAGAGAGAGAGAGAGAGAGAGAGAGAGAGATAGGTTTAGCACTATAATTTTTTGTGACTTTCATGAGTCTTTTTCTTAAAGCATTTTTTTGAACTGATCGAAGACAACAGCAAAAAATACAAAAAACTAACGGTATTTTAGTTTTCCTTTTTTTTGTTATTTTTTCATCTCTCTGAACTAGTTTTGAACTTTTGCACTGATTAACCATTGTTTTTCATTGTTGGGCGCAAGACTTTAACCCTAGGATGTGCGGCTGGGCTTTTCTAGGCCCATTTTGACTTTGAGGTATCGCCAGATTTTATTCTTAGCTCTGCACGCCGAAATATCTTATGCCAACTACCGCTTATGTTTTCTAAACGTAACGAAACCAGCTAAAGATTATTTGCATTGATTTCGTAGAACAAACCTGCTATCTTTATGTATCAAGGTGGTAAATGTACCTACTGGGCCTCACAAGGCCCGTTCGTTAAATGTATGGGAAATGTATGTAAGTTGCTAAAGAAAAGATCTTCAAACACGATCGATCTCGTTCGGCGACTCTATTATGCTATGTGTGTATGTATAAAGCTCTTGTAGCACATGTGGTCAGTTGAGCTTTCACTATATTAAAGCTCGAAAGTTCACTTTTTATAGATTTATTTTAGATCCATGCAATTTTATTTTGACATTGATCGGGTAAATATCTTTTGTGTTGCATTTCTACTGTGTTTTTGTATATTTCAAATGCAACTCACTGAGGACAGACTGGCCGCGTTTATTTCGAGCGACAATGAAGAAGATGATTTGTTCGGAGGTGATGATGATGATCAAGAAGACTATATCCCGCCTGATAAAGCGTCTCATTGAGAAATTGTTGAGGGGGAGGCTTTTACTGTGAATGATTCCCAATTGTCCGTTGGCGAATTTTACTTATCCAAAGCTGGTGTCGTTTGAATGAAGAACACACCGGTTAAATACCGCCCGCATGCACACATTGTTCTAGTTGTTGCTGGAAGTTTTTTTGCTATCTTGGCATCATTTATTATTCACGAATCATTCCAACCATCACGCAAAACGGTTAAATGTCGTGAAATTTTAACGATTTTGACAACTCAGTTGGTTAATTCTCACATGGAAAATAGGGAAATCAATACTCAACTCAGCCGCGGGCCTAATATTAGTGCAGCTATGGCGAAATTCAATGTTTTTGGAAGTAATTATAAAAAAAAATTATATATATGTATATTCCTAATTCGTTCTTTATTATAACTGACCCAGCTGTACCCAGCACCAGGCACATCTAAAATGCTCAGCACGCCAAAAAGCGCCGAAAAACACTCTTGTCGTATAAAAAATACAAAATATTCTTGTGCCTTGAACACGGCTCTATGAAAAAAATTTGCCTGTGCCATATAAAAATAGTAATTTCTTACTTTTGTAGGCCAACCAGCCCCCCCACCCTCTTAAGATACTCCTTAATAATGCAACCCACAAATAGTTATTATGTCATACAATACATCTTCCCAATAGCAGCTGTCGATTGGACATCTATCAGGGCGAAAATCAGGACGAAATTCAGGACGAAAATCGTAACGACAGCTTGGCCATGGCTTATGGGCCTCGCGAGGCCCAGCAGAGTCACTTACCGCCTCCCAGGTAGCCGCACATCCTAGGGTTAAAGGCAGCTTATATAATATTGGAACGAGTGGATATTTTTATTTTAAACTCTTTCGGCTGGCAACGTATTTTTGAATGTTTTTCTTAATAACACTGTGCGACAGTCCAAAATACCTGGGAGATAATGTTATTTTCCTTGTAGGTCTTGCTGAGTTAAAGAACTTTCTATACTTGAAATCTGCCGGAAACCCCCAAAATCTGGACTTACGGTCAAAAAACTGATTTTGCCTACCTTTGCCCACTTATTGGCTTATAACTTACCTGATTGCCAACCGAAAAAATTGAACCGGATCCTGAAAGACGATACTTGAATCTTTCCAACGATATATATACTGTTTGGGAAAACTTGAGAAAGCTGTGTGTATCTACTCTGCAAATACAACTTTTTTACATTTTTTTTTACTTTTTTCAACTTTGACGATTTTTCTATACACTAAATTATATTGAGACTACACTAGTCCTGTACGGATTCATAGAAAACATTTATTAGGAATTGTAACGCAATTTAGTATTTGAAAATTGGTCAGTAATTGACAAAGTTATTCAACTTTTCATGAAAAGATATTTTTTTCCAAAAATACATTTTCGGTATTACAACTCAAAAATGTTTGCTTGATCTTTTTTTTGAAGTCGTCATCATTAGTTTCGCATTAATCGGTTGGCAATCAGGTAAGTTATAAGCCAATAAGTGGGCAAAGGTAGGCAAAATCGGTTTTTAGACCATAAGTCCAGATTTTGGGGGTGTCCGGCAAATTTCAAGTATAGAACATTCTACCAGAAAAAGACTTATTTAAAATTAATTTTGAAAAAAGCAAAACAGCTGAAGCCATACGAAGTATGAACGACAAAATCACTCATCTTCAAAATGATCTTGATATCTTGATCCAATCAAAATCAAAAAAATCGCCTCCACCATATCAGCAGCAGGATCCACTAATTGAAGTACTATACCACAAAGTAAACGAAATCAGTGGTGATATGGGCATGTTCCGTGCGACTTTAGCAGAAATAACGGATGTTATTAGTTCAGCACCGAACAGGATTCTCAGCGTACCGGAAAACACAGAACCAGTATCGCAGCAAAATACTTCGTCCATTTACGAGGAAATTATGAATGCTACCTTGAATTCTCCCTCACGGCGACCTTCACCCTCACCGAAAAAGAACAAAAATTCTAAGGATCAATATCCTGGCTCTTGCTCTGCTACTTCCCCTGAGAACACACCACCTACTGCAGCTCCTCGAACAAACTTAATCCATAAGTTTGGAACGTCATGGACTTCAGCACAATGGGAAAACAGAATAAAAAAACTGCACAATATCAACGAAAATCAGAAGACCACTCTGTTCATTAAGGGCCCATCAGTTAAAACAAGGGTATCCTGGATGTGCAACTACTTTCGCAAAAAATTTGGTATATCTGTTAAAAACTGCTCAAAGATATCCAATAAGGGTAAAAAATTCTGTAGCTTCAAACTAAATATCCCAACTGAATTCGTATGGATGTTCCTGAACACCTCTAGTGATAGTGAGCGGCACAGTAAATGGTTATTTACGAAGTGGACGGATAAGCCTGGAAAAAAATCGAAGACATCAAGTTCCAGCAGTACTATTAAATCTAATAAAATTAATCCTAGCACTAACGATAATCAATATTCTAATAGTAATTATAGTTCTAACGGTAATTTAAAAATTAATAGCCGCTCTAACCCTAATTCTAAGTTTAATTCTAATTTAAATTTTAATTCTACAACTAAATCCTACTCTAAGAATCCTCTCTATGAAAGTAGCTTAAACAAACCTTTTCCTGACCCCAACCCGAATTCATCAAACAAGATTATCCAACCCAAGTCCCATCATAAGTCAGATACTAATTGGAATCTGAATACTAACATTTTCCCTTTATTTTCTTCAGTAGTCAAGCAGAATACTGCCTCTACGGTTAGCAATCTGGTATCGACAAAATCCCCTACATATCAAAGACGCAACCGCGTTTCATTTAATCTTAATAACAATGAAACCAACAATGACAAATATCCTAATTTCATCCATTCTCATACATTGAGTCCATCACCCTCATCTGGAAGTGTCTTGCCAAAACCTAATTTAGTTCTAAATGCACCTCTTAATCAATCTGGTAGCCCTACGTCATTTCTAGACCCTTTACTTCCGCCAAAAGTGAAATTGACATTCAACTCTTGTGAAGACACTGAGAGCAGATATGCCCTTTCTCGCCTTAGGGAGAACAGTGTATACAACAACGTTCGTCTGTATCTCGCTTACATGTATAAAGCGCCGGATTCAACATGCATTGAGGGTAAAACCAAAACTAATCTAAGGGTATTAATTCAGCAAGAAGGTCTGCCTACCGATGTTGATAACTTGCGCAATTTATTTATCCGCTTTCACGGAAATCTCGGCGTGTCGATTGATCAAGTCAAGACAGATCTTGACACCTATGGCGCTCACGTGAGGTCTAAACATGTCTCCCTTCTTCAAAAATCACGAAAAGAGCAACAACAATATTATCGTCCCTAACTCCAATTTTTTAAAAATATTTTATCATAATTGCGGCGGCATGAGAAGCAAATTAAAAAGCTTTATGTTGACGCCAAATCATGTCACTTCAATATATTAGTTTTTACTGAGACATGGTTAAATGATACCTTTAACAATGAGGAAATTCTTGACAGCAATTGGACTGTCTTCAGAAATGATCGGGACTACTCGTCTACAGGTCTTTCTCGAGGAGGTGGAGTTCTAATAGCATCTCACAATTCTCTCTCAAGTGAGCTTATAGATACGCCTACCCATAAACTCTTCAATCACAGAATAATAAGAGTTTGTTCAGGACATAGTCTTTGTATGTATATTGGTGTCTTTTACATTCCTCCCGGCTCAAGTGAATCAACATACAACGAGTTATGTGAAACACTGGTCTCTTTTACCTCCACCCTAAAAGAGGAAGATAAGGTTGTTATTCTAGGTGATTTCAACCGCCCAAATATAGCTTTTGTCACCGACGAAAATGACAACTATCTTCTTCCTGTAAACCTTTCAAATGCCATTGACTTCACATTACTTAGTACCTTTTATGGCAGCGACCTGCAACAAGTTTCTTCTGTACAAAATCAAAATGGCAGATGGTTGGACCTAATATTTACTAATTCGTATGATGAAGTGAAGGTTAGTCCATGTATTGAAGCAGAAAATTTGTTAACCAACTCTGTTCACCATACAGCCTTAGAAGTTGTTTTCTCTACTAATGACATTACTTTTACCCAGTCTTATAATAATTCCATTACGTACGATTACCTTAACGCCGATTACGAAAGTATAAAATGTTATCTAAATGTTCTGAACTGGAATTATGTTCTATACAACTTAGACCTAGACAGCGCTGTCTCTAGATTTTATCAGCATTTGTTTACTGCTATCGAAAGTTATGTGCCAAAAATGAAGAAAAAGAACAAGCTTTCAGAGCCATGGCTAGACAAAAATCTTAGATTTTTGAGGAATCAGAGAAATAAAATATACAAACTTCTCAAAAATTCGAATAATATAAGCAATGAACTGAAGCTAAGATATGACGAGCTATCAAAAGAGTTCTCCATCAAGTCTGAAGAAGCGTACAAGTTGTACACGAACCTTATTGGAGAGAAAATTGTTCAAGAGCCCAGAAAATTCTTTGACTTCGTTAACATGAAGCGTAAATCTAGTGGCTATCCATCGTTTATGTTTAAAGGTAATGTCAGTTCGTCCAATCCTCATGATATCAGCAACTTATGTGCTGATCATTTTCAGGAGGTATTTTGTCCACCATCTAACCAATTTGAAGTTGCTTCTCCCAGCTCAACTAATATGGCTGATAGTTTAAATTTAACGCAGGAAGAAATTTCTAATGCAATAAAAGACCTAGATTTGTTAAAGGGGCCAGGACCAGACCTAATACCTACATGCTTCTTGGTGCGATGTTTAGACCAACTACTTTTGCCATTGTACATAATCTTTAATAAATCACTGTCTTGGGGAATATTTCCTTCATATTGGAAAACATCCCATCTCACACCAATATACAAGCATGGTGATAGAAGATCGATTGAAAATTATAGAGGGATAGCAATTTTATCAGCGATTCCAAAACTTTTCGAAAAAATGATTTGTGATAAGCTTACACGTTTGATCAACCCACTTTTAAATGAGCAGCAACACGGGTTCCGAAAAGGACGATCTACCACCACTAATCTCATGGTCATGGTATCAGATGTTTTGGTCAAAATGGAAAAAGGGTACCAAATAGATGCTGTTTATACTGATTTCAGTAAAGCATTCGATCGAGTTGATCACAGAATTCTAATATATAAATTAGAAAAATTTGGTATCAAAGGGTCCTTACTAAGTTGGCTAAAATCATATCTCGACGGCAGATCTCAGTATGTTAAATTCCAAGGAATTCTGTCGAAAAAAATTGTAGTCTCCTCAGGAGTTCCACAAGGTAGCCACCTTGGTCCTCTTCTTTTCAATATATTCATATCCGATCTGTCCGAAGTGTTGAACGACATCCCACATCTTATGTATGCAGACGATTTAAAAATGTACTATGCAATTAAATCAGAGGCAGATGTAAATTTTTTACAGTTAAAACTGTTGTCCCTGGAGCAATGGTGTATCCAAAATCAGCTATATCTTAATGTCAATAAATGCAATGTTATAAGCTTTTCTCGTAAGAACAACGTAACAACACATACCTACTATCTCAATAGTACTGCGCTTAAAAGAGTCAATCATATTGTGGACCTCGGAGTTGTCTTGGATTGTAAGATGCGTTTTAATCTACACTATGATAAAATTTTGGCCAGGGCCAGTAAACAGCTCGGTTTTATAAAAAGACGAGCAAATGAATTCAAGAATATTTGGGTCACTACATCACTATATTGTGCATTAGTGCGCCCAATACTTGAATATGCCTGCATAATTTGGAATCCATCTTTTGGATCTCATAGTGAAAGGATTGAATCTATTCAAAGACAATTCTTACTATATGCGCTGAGAGACATTTATAATCGCCGCGATTATTGTAACCTTCCACCATATGAATATAGACTCAGCCTACTAAATTTGATACCGTTATCATCAAGGAGATCATTATTGGGTTCATGCTTTACGTTTGATGTTATAAACGGTGCTATAGACAGCGAATTTATTTCTAGTTTGATTTCCTTCAACAATCCAATAAGACGTTCTAGGCATACTAGACTGTTAACTGAATATCAGCACCATACAACATATGCCAATAACGAACCCATCAATCGATGCTGTAGAGAATTTAATAACATTTCAGTATTCTACTCACCTTCCATGTCCAAATCCTCTTTCAAGCTAGCTCTATTTAAATCCCTCAACAATCAAAATTAACCCAAGCTTCAGAGCTGTACATATTTGTGTAAGCCTTGCTTGTTTTGTTTTGGTTAATAAATCTAAATTAATCATAAGCTAACATAGTAGTAATCGTATATAAGTTCCTTTTCCCTTCTTCCTACCTTTTTGGCGTGTTTTTGAAATCATGTCATTCAGGTGGGCGGATTACGCCCACATCGAATTGCACATCTTCAAACACAAAAACAAGGAAAGGAGAGAGAAAAAAAAACAATAAAAAAAAGAAACATAATAATGATAGAATAAGTAAATTGCCTTGTTTGGCCAATAAATAAATAAAATAGCAAGACCTACCAGAAAAATAGCATTATCTCCAAGGTATTTCAACTTCGTTCCATTTTATCGCACTGTGTAATCTATGTAATAAATATATAAAATTTTTATAATCATCTTCAAGTATTTCCCCTCTTAAACAATGAGCACTATAACAAAAAAAGAGTTGGCTGTGCCGTGGACACACCCGTAGGTTTTGATGTGACGAAGTTTCTTGCTGTTGTTGTTAATGTTGATGTTGATGTTGATGTTGATGTTGCTGTTGATGTTGATGTTGATGTTGATGTTGATGTTGATGTAGATGTTGATGTTGATGTTGATGTTGATGTTGCTGTTGATGTTGATGTTGATGTTGCTGTTGATGTTGATGTTGATGTTGATGTTGATTTTGATGTAGATGTTGATGTTGATGTTGATGTTGATGTTGATGTTGCTGTTGATGTTGATGTTGATGTTGATGTTGATGTTGATGTTGATGTTGCTGTTGATGTTGATGTTGATGTTGATGTTGATGTTGATGTTGATGTTGATGTTGATGTTGATGTTGATGTTGATGTTGATGTTGATGTTGACGTTGATGTTGATGTTGATGTTGATGTTGATGTTGATGTTGATGTTGATGTTGATGTTGATGTTGATGTTGATGTTGATGTTGATGTTGATGTTGATGTTGATGTTGATGTTGATGTTGATGTTGATGTTGATGTTGATGTTGATGTTGATGTTGATGTTGATGTTGATGTTGATGTTGATGTTGATGTTGATGTTGATGTTGATGTTGATGTTGATGTTGATGTTGATGTTGATGTTGATGTTGATGTTGATGTTGATGTTGATGTTGATGTTGATGTTGATGTTGATGTTGATGTTGATGTTGATGTTGATGTTGATGTTGATGTTGATGTTGATGTTGATGTTGATGTTGATGTTGATGTTGATGTTGATGTTGATGTTGATGTTGATGTTGATGTTGATGTTGATGTTGATGTTGATGTTGATGTTGATGTTGATGTTGATGTTGATGTTGATGTTGATGTTGATGTTGATGTTGATGTTGATGTTGATGTTGATGTTGATGTTGATGTTGACGTTGATATTGATGTTGATGTTGATGTTGGTGTTGGTGTTGGTGTTGGAGTTGTTGGATTTGGAGTTGGTGCTTTTCGTTTAGCTTTTTTTTTGCTTCCCCATTGGTTGTGCTCTAATTTCAATTAATCCAGCAAAAGTATTGCATATGCGTCACATTAGGCGGTTCCCTGAGGGTCTTTGACACGCCGTCAAGTTTTTTTTTTATTTTTGTCATATGCCCGAAGACCTCACCTTCGTTTTCGTTCCTTAAAATTTACCGTTGCACCAGCAGTCACAGATTTAAAAATCCATGCAACGTTTTTTCATGGCTGTAGCATTTTTACTGAATTATGTGATTGCATCCCTGAAATCATGACAACAAGAATTTTTTTTGTAATTTAGTTGTGAAGCTTAAGAACACATCCCTGCTGTCGTAAAACAAAATTTACCGTAGCACTCCTCCTGAGTGAGTAATAATTCCATGCAACGATATTACATTTCTGTTACATAAGCTGCTATATTCACGATCTGACGACGGCGGATTTTTTTTTTTTATTTTTGTCGTAAAGCCATGTATAAAAACTTTATTTTCCTTTTTAAACTTTGATCGTAGGTTATATACTCATTGAGTAAAAATTCAATGCAACGCCGCTGCATGAATGTTGCGTTATCGATCTTTGAGCGGCTCTCTCAGCGTACCCATGATGTTAGAAATTTTTCGTCTAATTTTGTTGTGAGGGCTTCCAGTAGGCCTTTAGTTGCGTATCGTATTTTTAATCCGAGCACTAACACTCAGCTAGTAATAATTCCATGTAACAAATTTTCCGTTGCGTTGCCTACGCAGCTCCCACTACGTCCCTATGCCGTATTAAATTTTTTTTTGGTTTTTTAATATAGTCAAAGAATTAACCTTTATGGTCATACTATTTTTTTAATCATAGCTCTTATACCCAGCGAGTAACAATTCAATGAAACGCAGATGAATTTTTAAAAAATTCATTTTTCAACTTTTTTGGAAACTAGAGCAGTACAACGTAACTTCGTCACGTCAAAATGGCCACATAAACTAAAAGCAATAGAATAAAGCTCTCCGTTGAATGAATACTTTATTCTTAATCAAAGCTGTTAATGTGATTAATTATTTTCAATGAAATTTTATGAATATCATTTTGCAAACTTACCAAATTGCTACAGCAATTGAATTGAATCCATAGTTTGAGGCATTTAAAAGAAATTTAAGCATGTGTAGCATACTTTTAGGCACTGCCTTAAACCATTGTACAGCATTGCGTAGGCGTCAGGAAGTTCAGCATAATCAGAGGCTTAACTGTTCTACACACAAATACATAATAATTGCTGTCGTCAAAACACACACACAAACACTCGCACCACATGCACATTGCGCCCCCAACCCACCCAAACACACACACAAACAATTGCGTCGCACTCACTTTCAGTTCACTTTAAAACAAATTCATGCTGCAAAAAATACGAAGAAAGAAATCAAATTTGTGTTTGAACACATTTGGAAGTATGAGTACGTAGTTCAGTACAAATCGACATATGTTTTTTTTTTTAGCTGTATTCATGTAAACATAATGCTTGCTGCTTTTACTTTTTTTTTTATTTTTATTTTTTTACTTTTCTTTCTTTTATATCCTTTGATTGTCCTTTGCATTTCGCACACGTTTAAAACATTTTTTGACTTGTTGAACGTGTTTTGATATGTTGTGGTTTTGAAAAGCTTTTCTTTTATAATACTTTACACAGCTTTTCGGCTTCCGCCTCTCTTTACTACAAACGAAATCATCTGCTTTTGTTGTCGAAACTTTTTATATTTTAAGGTTTTGCAAATTATTTGAATTGTGCGTCTGTTCGATATAAAATTCAATTGAAATCTGCATAATTTTTCAATAGAATAATGTTGAAATATCTGCATTTTGATTTGAAAGGAGTGTGTTTTTTACGCATGCAAACCAGGTCAGCATTTGTATGGATTTTGTAGATATTATTACTGTAGGGTTTAATCTAGGACGCATTCATAAAGCTACTTGTTAGAATTTCGTTAATTCTGCTTTATTCAGCAGCCGGGTTTTTGGGCATTATCGCTTTGAGCAGAGCGCTTTTGAAGCCTGTATATCTTGCTTATGAATCCGTCTGTTTGTATGAGTGTCTATTCATTCGGATAATTTTAAATGCTTCAAAAATTGTTGCATATATTTCGAGATAAGAAAATATTTTTTTTTTTTTTTATAGCCTTAAGTTATATGGAGTTTTTCGCCTTCGGTTTGATATAAATTTAACGAAGCATAATAATGAAAATTTTAATTTCTCTTTTAATTAGAAATTGAGAAAGTGAATAATCCCAGCAGAAAAGTGGACCAAATTTGAAATAGTTCTGAACTAGTTCCAAAAAGGACCAGTACTAGTTCCACTACAATACCCTTCAACATAGAACGAACTGACGCTTTTTGCGGGTTGATGTCATAGGAAAAGACAATTGTCCCCAAAAACACTCCTTTTTCCCTATATTTGAACTAGTTGCATTAGGAACATTTTTAAACTGGTTGCTTTCGTAGTAACCTGAAAGTGATTGGGCCGTAGTCATAGTTAAATTAAAGTCGGCTTTAAACAAGTTAGAGCATACTTTAATTTAAAGTATACTTTATCTAAGTTATAGTCAAGTTAGAGCAGGCTTTTTCGCTTAGAGTCGGCTTTAAAGTTAGAGCAACGAAAAGCTGTTACTAAACCATTTAGCAAACTGTCAAAATAATTCTAAATGTACATTTTTGGCGCTCAAACGTAATTCTTTTTTTGGAAAAACCTCAATTTAATTAAAAAATGAACCGTTTTGATCGTATTGAACGGGATTTTAACATCATTGATGATGGTGCATTGCTTAGGCGTCCAAAAATTTATAAAAACAGAACAAATCCGTTTGAATTACACGACAGTGATTTTTATTCACGGTATCGGTTCGACAAAGCCACTGTGGAATTTATTATTACAGCTTTAAATATGGAAAACCCAAGAAATAACAGAGGTCTCTCGGTACCGGTGAGCACACAAGTTCTGTGTACTCTTAGATTCCTAGGAAGAAATGTCCATCAAAGTGACGTTGGTATGTTAATAAAGTTTAATTAAATTTTCTTAATAAAATTATAAAAATATTGCTGTTCTATAGGGGATCTGCATGGTCTATCCCAGAATACTATTGGAAGGATAATAAAAGAAATATCCGAAAGGATTGCAA
Organism: Pherbina coryleti; assembly: GCA_943735915.1. Lineage (NCBI taxonomy): Eukaryota > Metazoa > Arthropoda > Insecta > Diptera > Sciomyzidae > Pherbina > Pherbina coryleti. Next base: position 162,748,455 of record OX030948.1, read on the forward strand.
TGTTGCTGCCACGCTTTGTTCGATATCCAAGCAGAAATGAAATGATTGCTGTAAAAAACAAATTTTACCGATTAGCTCAATTTCCTACAGTGATCGGAGCCATCGACTGCACCCACGTGCGAATTAAATGTCCTTCAAAAAATGTGGGCCCAACTTTGGTAGGTCATTTTCTAAATAGGGAGGGATACTATTCTCTAAATGTTCAGGTATACGCGCCATAATATTATATGCAAATGCGATTATAACGTACGTACATTTCGTAGATTGTTTGTGATGCAGATTGCAAGATTCTTGATATCGTTGCAAGATCACGTGGTTCTAGGCATGCATACTTTTGACTCCAGTTAGAAATCCGTCCACAACAAAAGAAGAAAGGTGGAATTTATAAAAAAGAATTTCTTAAATATGTTTTTTTATAATGATGTTTATTTAGATACTAGAAACCCTCCGCGGCTTTGCCTGCGATGAATCTTAAAATAAAGTAACGCGTTTTTTGTAAAAAATTTGTCTTATTATCGTTTTAATAGGTTTATTTTTTCCATGACATATTAGTTGCAATCATGTAGAATTTCTATATAAACAAAGTGTTTTGACGTGTTTGTGTTATTCGTAAGAATAAATTGGTTTGATGGATTTCCTATCCTAGAAAGACCAACATATAACTGCCCGTGGAAAAAGCAGATTTCTCGTAAAAAAATAAAATTCATCCATAGTCTTTACATTTGTGTCGATCTCACATCAAGTTATTTGATTTCCAACTGGCTTTCTGGGGTAGCTCATAACCGTGATCAATTTTTTTTTAAGCAAAAAAATAAGGTTTTAGGCAATATTTTCAAATTTTGACAAATATTTATAATTTTTTTGCTTGTAACTAAAGCGATAGGATCTCTTTGGGGAAAAGTAAGCTTAAAATATTAACTTTCGTTTAATATTAAACATGGCTCATAACCGGAGAAAATCCCCTACTTATTTAACCATATTATTAAATGGTATGAAAATACATTTTATACAATACACTTCGGCTAATTAACGTAATTTGCAGCTCAATTCGATAACGTGAATTGTTTTGGAAAGATATTGGTTTTAATATGTCCTTACCTTTTCAAATGTAAATTTATGTTTATGGAATGAATTAAAAATACTTTTTTATCACTTTCAATAAATTAAATCAAATTAAGTTAAAATATTTTCATAGGTCTTATTTCAGTGACGAAATTATACACGAGCTATGTAATGCCGTAAAAACATGCAAAAAAAGCCATTCAACCCATACAAATGCGCAGCTTCAAAGCGATGTAATTTGCATCGCATGGCGTTTCAATTTTAGCTTAAATTGTTACCATAAATTTAATGCACTTCTATTTTGCAGCTTAAGAATTCTGCACGCAGCTATTCAACATTTTGAATAGAAAAACTCTCTCTGAATAATGAAACATTGAAGCAGTAGCAACAAACGATGCGCTTGGAGAAAATGCTTTCAATTTTAATTGTCGGGCATTCTGCTGCTCGTGAACCATGGCATAATAATACATGGTAGCATTGACAACTGCTTATTTTCTCTTCAACAGGAAAACATAAACTGTCAAAAACAGCTTTTTGTGGAAATACATCAGCAGCTGCTGTGGTTGTTGTTTTTTTTCACTTCAACGTTTTCAACATTGCTTGTGTTTTCAATGGCGGATTGTGAGCGCTCTCTTTTTGAGTATATTTTTTGACAGTAGATGATTTCCCAAGTAACTGTCAATGCTACCTTGTATTATTATACCATGCTCGTGAACTAAGAGATAGCTCATCTCTGCTTCCATGCAGAGAATCTCTTTTCTGAGCATTGAGCAGCATTTTGTAGCGAAACCAAAGCAACATTCTGCTAGCTGCAAGCAACGACAGCGTCGAAGCCAATCAACAAATCAATGCTTGCAAGAAAATGATTTAATTTTTCAATAAAATATTAATTTTACGACCAAACTATTGATCTTAGATGCACGTCACCATCGACTTTTTTGTTGGAATCGGCAAGATCATTCATTTGTCCATATATCATATTCATTTATCTTTTACGGTTTAAGCAGAAAATGGAAAAAGGCGCCAAATTTTTCTATTAATACCGAATTTTGCCAGTTTCTTAGCCAATAACTTCTAAGCTTTGAAATAATTTAAAATTTTAAGTATACGGTGTTAATCTACAATTAATTACGATTTGAATAGTGAAAATTTCATTTAAATCCGTTCAGCCGTTCTTGAGTTTACTTTCATCAACGCCAAAAAGGCAATATTTCAAGTTTCATTTTTATATAATAGTAAGATAAGATAAGATAATAGGAGCCACATTGCAACACGTTCCAAAATAGAATGCCTGAATGGACAGATCAAATCTAAGTTTCGTTCAATTTTTGAGAGGTTGAGGGTTGACCTAGATACAGCTAAACATGTAGTTGTCGCTGTTGCTGTGCTTCATAACATTGCCAAAGAACGAAACTTTTCATGTGAGTGCTATACTTTGAATTAAAACCTGCAAAATTAATCACATTAAAAAATATTTCCTTAGTTTTGAATATGTATTCTACTAATACTGAAGTATCAATTGCAGAAAGCAGAGACACCCTAGAAACCACTTCGAATTCTGGGCGAGCATACAGAACTGCATTTATTAATAGATATTTTTGACTTATTTTTTTTTACTAAAGTAAAACCCAAACTCTATTCATATGTATGTACATATTTATTTCAAAGTTAAAAAAAATTAATTTAAAATAAATAAAAAGCAAAAAAAAAAACAGCCTTTCAAAACTTCAGGTACGGCATCACAAGAAATCGTTCACTTAAATAACTTAAATAATACTTATATATAAAAAAAACATATATCAATTGCTTTTTTTGGCTTCCTCGTTTCTTATTTGGAGGCAAACCAGTTGGCACTTCAGGTCCATCAGCTCATCCTCTCTTTTGTGCATTCGAGCCTGATGCGAAACTTCTGCCTTGAGCTGCTGCACTCTTAGAATATGAAGCTCGTCATCATTGCCAGATTCTTTTGCAATCTGATTCTGTCTCTGCTTGATGACATCCGTTTTGGAGGCATTTTTCCTTGGAAGGCTTCGCAATTCCGTGACCAGTTTTTTGGGAGAAGATCCGGTGTGGAGAGCGCTACTGCAAGGTGCTTCATTTTCGTCTTGCTCTTCAAATTCATTCAGGATGCAAGAGGTGCTAGTCGGCATCGTTAGAGTGTTGCTGTCGATGAGTATCGTGTCCTCTTCAAAGTCATACGCTATCAATCGACTGGACTTGCATGTCGCCTTCGTCCAAGGTTGGGATATCCACAATATTTCCTGTCGCTGCAGTCGCCCTTCTTACTTGCGCAACTGCTTTCCTCGCGTTTACTTTCATGCGCATCCACTGCTGCTTTAGCTTGGTCACATCGCGATCAAAACCTGCGGCTACCATATCCATTCTAATGGCTTTCCAGGCATCTTTCTTCAACTTTATCATCTCGAGGTTATTTTGCCTATTTTCTATAACAGCGATGTGCCCATTGACCAAATCTCTTAAGCAGTCTTTCTCGGATGCAGCCCAATTATGTTCGCATTTCTTTGCCTATAGAAGAAAGTGTTAATTAAACAAACAATTACAGCAATATTTAAAAATTACTTACTATTGCTTCCTCCTCAATCATGTTTCAGCTCTTTATTTCAAATAATCAACATAGATCAGCTGATTTATGAATGTATCCTAAAGACGGATGTTGTTTTAATCGATAAGCGGTAATATCGTTTTAATAGAACAGCATTTTACATCAATTACGTCTTTTACTTTATATAAAAACATAGAATGTCTTTTAAAACATATGTTTCACAATTTCTAACTACAAAACTACATTTTGTTGTATAATTATCAAGTTTAAAAAATAAAATATATTCATTTCGATAAAATATATTCATTAACGATATTTTTCGCCCCAGCATGTCATCGTCAATATTACAGCATTGCCATTTCTGCATATTCACTGATTGACAACGTCGTTGTTAGTAAGCACCATGTACTAAACTGACTATGACAACACAAAAAATAAAGTTGGCTTTTTGATTGTAGCATTTTACTAACTAAAGTCAGCTTTTATGATGGACTATGACGGGCCATTCTTTTTTAACTAGTTTTAAAGTGAACATATCAAAAGTGTAAGAATTTAGTGCAATAGAAAGGTCCTAAACATCTCATTTGTACCATCTTTTCCATCCATAATCCAGAAAACATTTTGCCTATAAACATTTTTTTTTTTATTATATATTCTTGTGTGCAGCAAATTTTAAAAAGTAGCCAGAACGCGTTTATTTTTGTCAGCAATACTTTTGAAAACAAAAGCAAAGATAGTTATCTTTCTATACTGTTCTATACTGAACGCCTTTTGTACTTTTTCAGAGCTACTGCGAACTGCGCTAGAAATGAACTAGTTCACTTTTTCAATTGACTCCAAAATAACTGCTAGGATAATAATTTATACTCAGAAAAGGAATTCCGTTTTCGAATAGTATCAGTTTCCCGTCTGAGTTGTGTTCGAGTGTTGATTCGATAAAGGATTTAGAGTACAAAAATTTCTTTTGCCTTTTTGGGCAACATTGAGAAATATATCAGAGCAATAATTTCGGAACTCAATTGCCTTTCTAATCTCATTAGTTATACGGTTCACTTGTTCAATGATTCCATGTTGCTTGCGAAATACAAATTGATGGGAGGGTATAACGTTATTGTTGCTAAGATGATCCGAAAGTGTTAGAAGCAGTTATTTCTCAAACAGCTTTGATAGGCACGGAAGCAAGCTTATGTGTCTATATGAAGATGGTAAGGTTTTGTCTTTTTCAGGTTTTGGAATCATTATAATAAGTGATTTCTTCCAAACCGATGGAAAGTGGCCAAATCTTAGGATCGTATTAAATAATTGTGTAAGAAACACAACAGCTATACTAGGCCGCTATACTAGGCTAGGACTTTTCTTTGGGTTAAGTTCCTTAGATATGATATTATTTACCTCACCCCTTTCTAATAATAGTTTGTGGTATTTCTTCGTTGGGATTATTTATTATGACTGGGATCTCAAATCCAGTAGTAGCTGGATTTGGTTTGAATGCAAGGCTCAAGTGACTAGCAAATACGTTCGCTTTTTCTTCTTTACTTTGCGCCCAACTCTGAGACTCTGATTGGCATTTCACTTTCTATCGGAAGTGAAATATTTTTGTTGTCCTTCCACAAAGAGAATTTTGTTGTGCACGTTGGCGAGAGTTTTTCTACGAACTGCATACTGTGATATGAAATCAATAAGTACCTGTATCTCTGTCTTGAATACTAACCTATCTGCATTAAGCAACTGGAAGAAAAAAAGATACAGTAGTTTCGACTATGTCGTAACACAAGACGTAGAATTATTCAATTCGCTTTTGATGACATCTTTTTTAAAAATATTTATTCCATACACCTGAGGATATGACCTTTAAGAGAGTGCCGGAGAGGGTTAATATGTATCACCAACCCCCATTACTTTTGCAAAAGGAACATTTTTGCCTTTGACACCTATTCCCTCCGACCACTCCTTAGGGGCGATCCCATACAAATTTTATGGTTTTGTCGATAAAACCGGAAACTCCATAAATAGGTAGAAAACTTAAACAAGCAAACAAAATTTGTTCAATGCTACCAAGTTCAACAACCCATGTGTCAAAATTTCACTGTCGATAATATGCCCGTATATTTAATTGGCTGCGGAATTTTGACATTTCAACAACAGATTCTGTTAAAAAAGCATGCCCCTCAAAATTACTCAGTATTACTGGGCTACGCGAGTCTGTTAAAAACAACATGCCCCCAAAAGTATGCTTTTTTTTAATTATAAGATTTATGTCTTCACGCTAGATGGCGCTGTCTTCGCCGTCGAAAAAACCGGAAGCCGTCGATAAATAGGTAGCAAGTTTAAGCAAACAAAAACATCAAATGTTGGCTTTATATTTCATGTAATTGTGTAAAATTGATATAAGTTAGATAGTTCTAACATGAATTTTTGTCGCATTGAGGATCAAGCAGACCAACAAGTGCTAAGATCAACATTGTACAATTAGTACTTTAGGCCCACCAAAGGCTCAAAAAGTAATGTAAATACCGACACCTGATCACTATCAACCACCCTACTTACCTCCGAGAACGACGTATTCTACGTCAAAATGGCTTTCAACTTAATCCAAAAAATGCCAATGTGTCGTAAGGTACAAAAGACTTTTCGACACATCCACTCTGCCAAAGGTTTATGTGAATGGTGTAACAATCGAATTTGCTGAACATGCCAAAAACCTAGGAATCACTTTTAGCAGAATACTATCTTGGATTCTACCTCCTACTCGTCTCTGCAGCTTCTGCAAAAGTCGTTGTGGAGGAATTTTAGCCTTCGGGCATGGTTTCCAATTAGGCAGTATCCCGTTAGAATTCCTACGACAATATTTATTTGGTTCCTTCTAAGGAAAACTAGTTCCTTTGAGCGTTTGAAGTTCAGAGTTGGCCAAACTTGCCGCGCCGTATGGCATGTGCTATCCGTAGACCACCTAATGTTGGTACTTTCAAGGGATAGTTTATTTGTGCGTAATTTACATGTGGCGAGAGGTATTCCAATTGGTTCCTTATCTGTCGATAGGGATTTGGTAGTCCCGTTACGAGCGAGTTCGTCTGCTTTGCAGTTTCCTGGGAAGTCTCTTCGTCCGGGGATCCAACATAGAAGTATATTGAGCTGCTCTGCCATTTCATTTAGTTCTGCTGCAGCTTAGGACTGTTTAAGATGTTGTTACAACAGATTCCAGGGCTTTCAAAGCGGCTTGACGGTTAGATAGAATACAAATATCTCTGGTTGATATATCATTTATCTGAAGCCAAGTAACGGCGTCCGTGGCGTAGTTGGTTAAAGTGAGTGGCCGCTATGTCAACGAACTTTGGAGACCCAGGTTCGAACCCCAGCAGCGACAGAAAATTATTTGAAATAAAATAATTTTTCTGTACGGCCGCCACCTCTCTGCAGACAATGGCAAATCTCTGAGAGTAAACAAAATGCCATGTAAAGCTTCTTGAGAACGAGAACATTCCGTTCATCGCCGTTCGGAGTCGGCGTTAAGCATGTAGGACCGGTTCTCGGTCAATTGTGTACAAACTTAATAACACGCACAACACAATTGATCATAAGAAGCTAGGTCAAAGTCCTTTCAAGGGCTGAAATGGCCAGTTATTTATTTTTATTTTTATTTTTTTAAGTAACGGCTTCTTGTATCGCAGTAATATCCGCTTGAAAGACACTGCAGTGGTCGGTGAGCCTAAAGGCAAGGTTGATGTTTAATGATTCAGAGTAGACTCCTCCCCCTACTTCGCCATCTAATTCCATCCAACGCCATCTAATCCTCCCCCTACTTGACCCATAAGTGTAGATTTCAGTGGCATTGTTTGGTGGATGACTTTCAAGTTCGCATTCATTTCTGGAGGGAATTGATACATAAACTTTTTGTCGAACAGACATTTTTCCGTGATATAGTCTACGGTCTTAGGTATTGGAGGAAGAAGTTTCCTAAATGTTAGAGTGACATATTGTTCCTCCCTTCCATTGGGAAGTGGCTTCTAGACAGATTGCTGTGTTTGCAGCCATCTGTTTTGTAAGGATATCTAGTGGTGTCAGGTGGAGCATAATGTCGAGTGCATCCGTTGGAGTGGTTCTCCAAACTATAGCATCGTATAACAATATTGGTCTTATAACAGCTGTATAGAGCCAGTGAGTTACCTTAGTGAGTTTGGAATCCCCATTTGCTACCCACTTTTTTGAATTAATATAGGGATATATTGTCTGTTATGGCTCTCTCGAGCAGATTGAGTTTCCAATTTAGATTCCTATCTAAGATGAGACCCAGGTATTTTGCTTGTTCCCATTTCAACTATTGGGTTGAAACACTACACACAACAATAAATTCAAATTCACTCGATCCAACCGAAATAAGTCCTTAATTACGGTGAAGCACTCGATGCTTTTGTCAGAACGCCATTTTTTTTTTCAACTCAATATGGCTTAGGAATTACCATAATACAATATTTACAGAACATAAGTAATGCAAAGCAATGGATAAGTAATGCAAAGCAATGCAAATCGATGCAAAGCAATGCAAAGCAATGCAAAGCAATGTAAAGCAATGCAAAGCAATGCAAAGCAATGCAAAGCAATGAAAAGCAATGCAAAGCAATGCAAATGCAATGCAAAGCAATGCAAAGCAATGTGAAGCAATGCAAAGCAATATAAAGCAATGCAAAGCAATGCAAATGCAATGCAACGCAATGCAAAGCAATGCAAAGCAATGTGAAGCAATGCAAATGAATGCAAAGCAATGTAAAGCAATGCAAATCAATGCAAAGCAATGTAAAGCAATGCAAAGCAATGCAAAGCAATGCAAAGCAATGCAAAGCAATACAAAGCAATGCAAAGCAATGCAAAGCAATGCAAAGCAATGCAAAGCAATGCAAAGCAATGCAAAGCAATGCAAAGCAATGCAAAGCAATGCAAAGCAATGCAAAGCAATGCAAAGCAATGCAAAGCAATGCAAAGCAATGCAAAGCAATGCAAAGCAATGCAAAGCAATGCAAAGCAATGCAAAGCAATGCAAAGCAATGCAAAGCAATGCAAAGCAATGCAAAGCAATGCAAAGCAATGCAAAGCAATGTAAAGCAATGCAAAGCAATGCAAAGCAATGCAAAGCAATATAAAGCAATGCTAAGCAATGCAAATCGATGCAAAGCAATGCAAAGCAATGCAAAGCAATGTAAAGCAATGCAAAGCAATGCAAAGCAATGCAAAGCAATGCAAAGCAATGCAAAGCAATGCAAAGCAATGCAAAGCAATGAAAAGCAATGCAAAACAATGCAAATGCAATGCAAAGCAATGCAAAGCAATGTGAAGCAATGCAAAGCAATATAAAGCAATGCAAAGCAATGCAAATGCAATGCAAAGCAATGCAAATGCAATGCAAAGCAATGCAAAGCAATGCAAATCGATGCAAAGCAATGCAAAGCAATGCCAAGCAATGCAAAGCAATGCAAAGCAATGAAAAGCAATGCAAAGCAATGCAAATGCAATGCAAAGCAATGCAAAGCAATGTGAAGCAATGCAAAGCAATATAAAGCAATGCAAAGCAATGCAAATGCAATGCAAAGCAATGCAAAGCAATGCAAAGCAATGCAAATCGATGCAAAGCAATGCAAAGCAATGCAAAGCAATGCAAAGCAATGCAAAGCAATGCAAAGCAATGCAAAGCAATGCAAAGCAATGCAAAGCAATGCAAAGCAATGCAAAGCAATGCCAAGCAATGCAAAGCAATGCAAAGCAATGAAAAGCAATGCAAAGCAATGCAAATGCAATGCAAAGCAATGCAAAGCAATGTGAAGCAATGCAAAGCAATATAAAGCAATGCAAAGCAATGCAAATGCAATGCAACGCAATGCAAAGCAATGCAAAGCAATGTGAAGCAATGCAAATGAATGCAAAGCAATGTAAAGCAATGCAAATCAATGCAAAGCAATGTAAAGCAATGCAAAGCAATGCAAAGCAATGCAAAGCAATGCAAAGCAATGCAAAGCAATGCAAAGCAATGCAAAGCAATGCAAATGCAATGCAAATGCAATGCAAAGCAATGCAAAGCAATGCAAAGCAATGCAAATGCAATGCAAAGCAATGCAAAGCAATATAAAGCAATGCAAAGTAATGCAAATGCAATGCAAAGCAATGCAAATGCAATGCAAAGCAATGAAAAGCAATGTGAAGCAATGCAAAGCAATGCCAAGCAATGCAAAGCAATGCAAAGCAATGAAAAGCAATGCAAAGCAATGCAAATGCAATGCAAAGCAATGCAAAGCAATGTGAAGCAATGCAAAGCAATATAAAGCAATGCAAAGCAATGCAAATGCAATGCAACGCAATGCAAAGCAATGCAAAGCAATGTGAAGCAATGCAAATGAATGCAAAGCAATGTAAAGCAATGCAAATCAATGCAAAGCAATGTAAAGCAATGCAAAGCAATGCAAAGCAATGCAAAGCAATGCAAAGCAATGCAAAGCAATGCAAAGCAATGCAAAGCAATGCAAAGCAATGCAAAGCAATGCAAAGCAATGCAAAGCAATGCAAAGCAATGCAAAGCAATGTAAAGCAATGCAAAGCAATGCAAAGCAATGCAAAGCAATATAAAGCAATGCTAAGCAATGCAAATCGATGCAAAGCAATGCAAAGCAATGCAAAGCAATGTAAAGCAATGCAAAGCAATGCAAAGCAATGCAAAGCAATGCAAAGCAATGCAAAGCAATGCAAAGCAATGCAAAGCAATGAAAAGCAATGCAAAACAATGCAAATGCAATGCAAAGCAATGCAAAGCAATGTGAAGCAATGCAAAGCAATATAAAGCAATGCAAAGCAATGCAAATGCAATGCAAAGCAATGCAAATGCAATGCAAAGCAATGCAAAGCAATGCAAATCGATGCAAAGCAATGCAAAGCAATGCAAAGCAATGCCAAGCAATGCAAAGCAATGCAAAGCAATGAAAAGCAATGCAAAGCAATGCAAATGCAATGCAAAGCAATGCAAAGCAATGTGAAGCAATGCAAAGCAATATAAAGCAATGCAAAGCAATGCAAATGCAATGCAAAGCAATGCAAAGCAATGCAAAGCAATGCAAATCGATGCAAAGCAATGCAAAGCAATGCAAAGCAATGCAAAGCAATGTAAAGCAATGCAAAGCAATGCAAAGCAATGCAAAGCAATGCAAAGCAATGCAAAGCAATGCAAAGCAATGCAAAGCAATGCAAAGCAATGCCAAGCAATGCAAAGCAATGCAAAGCAATGAAAAGCAATGCAAAGCAATGCAAATGCAATGCAAAGCAATGCAAAGCAATGTGAAGCAATGCAAAGCAATATAAAGCAATGCAAAGCAATGCAAATGCAATGCAACGCAATGCAAAGCAATGCAAAGCAATGTGAAGCAATGCAAATGAATGCAAAGCAATGTAAAGCAATGCAAATCAATGCAAAGCAATGTAAAGCAATGCAAAGCAATGCAAAGCAATGCAAAGCAATGCAAAGCAATGCAAAGCAATGCAAAGCAATGCAAATGCAATGCAAATGCAATGCAAAGCAATGCAAAGCAATGCAAAGCAATGCAAATGCAATGCAAAGCAATGCAAAGCAATATAAAGCAATGCAAAGTAATGCAAATGCAATGCAAAGCAATGCAAATGCAATGCAAAGCAATGAAAAGCAATGTGAAGCAATGCAAAGCAATGTGAAGCAATGCAAATGAATGCAAAGCAATGTAAAGCAATGTAAAGCAATGCAAATCAATGCAAAGCAATGTAAAGCAATGCAAAGCAATGCAAAGCAATGCAAATGCAATGCAAATCAATGCAAAGCAATGTGAAGTAATGTAAAGCGTGCAAAGCAATTCTAAGCAATGCAAAACAATGCAAAGCAATGCTAAGCAATGCAAATTAATGCAAATGCATTGCAAAGTAATGCAAAGCTATTTACATGTTCACAAATAAACAAATAAATACAAAAAAAATAGCAAAAAGTCATGTCCGCGTTTGGGTCGATTACTCCACTGTGTGACGCATCTCTGCGTGAACAGCTTCGGTTGAACTCAAACTAAACTTTCTGTGTAGTCAAAGCATTATGGGATTCTTAACACCTGCTAATAATGTTTAAAGAAATATGCCTAAAATTATGCAACAAAAGAAAGCGCTGCGTGTGTGATTGTATTTACATAAAAAGATTTTACAACTAATTGCATAAATTTCGACAATCATGTTCAACAAGCTTATAAATTCAAATAAGCTTTGTCATCACACACCTATACACACCTACACACACAAACAAACACACACAAGCGCAAAAACATGCATGCAATTTGTTAAATGTACATGTAAAAAAGGAAGAAAAAATAAACAAAAAACAACAACCTTATAGCTTGTATAAAAAGTCACACTTTCAACTTTTAAACATGCAGATTAGCAACAATTCTTTTGCAACAAATTTGTAACAAACTTACAGCAACGAGCATAAAAATGCTAAACATGTTGTTCTTTTTTTTGGCAACATGTGTTTGTCTGCATGTTTGTTTAGCTACTTGTTTATAGAACAAACCTTAATTCAATGTAAGGATTTAATGATGCAAACTTTTTTTGTGTTTTTATTTTTTTTATTTTTACTTTTTTTTTTTTTTTTTTTGGTTGCCGCCTTTAGGCGCACGTTATTCTTTCCAACACATTGTTAAACATAAAATTTATATGTAAATGATTAATGTGTGTGTTTGTTTGTTTCTTGTTTTTGTTGTTGAGCTGACTCTAGCTGTGCGCGTATTAGAATTTTTTTTTTGTTTTTTATGTATGTTGATTAACATGTGTGAGTGTGTGAGAGTGACTTTGTTAAAGATAGAAATAATAAAAAAAAAAAACAACAGATTTAAGCTGATTATTGAAGAATTTTTAAATATATTTTACTTGACTTTGTTATTTTCTCAAAGGATTTTATATTAAGCGGCTTTGCATTTTTGACGCCTGCAAGTGAAGAAGTGACGACAAGGAAGAAAAAAAAAATGAATATTTTTTAATATAACTAAAATATGTGAAAAGCTCAATAATAATAACGGATTTATATGCATTGAATTGGAAGAAAATATGAAAATATTTTTCGTAAGAAATAATCCATTTTCAAGCCAGGAACAATCAATGCCCTTTTGCAATAATCCCCTTTTTTTTGAGTGTAACAAAAGTTGGTTTTTAAAAAAGGTTTGCCATAATCTTAAGCTTTTAAGCTTCTTTTTTAGTTCAATAGTTTAACTAGCATTTCCATGAAATTTCTAAAATTAAATTTTATGTGAAGCTCAAGCTTAATTTTTTTTAAAAAGTACTTTCAGCTCGATAGAGACTCGATATTTACACGCAAAGAAAAAAAACGTTTATCGCCAGTTTGCCGCAAACGAACTTCGTTTGTCGTGCTTGAAATCGTTTATTGCAAACGTTTCAACAGTTGTCATAAACGTTGAACGAAAAATAAACAAAATTTTCAGTTGTGAGAAACGAGTTATCGAGCAGCAATTGAAAACTTCGTTATTCCCAACTGAAAATTTTGTTTTTTTTCCCCTTCGTTGTATAAACATAACGCTTATAGTTTAGAGATACTTTTTGGACAAATTGTTACTATATAAGGAAATTGGTAGTTTGCTTAATACGCGGACGAAGATAGCAACAGAGGTGGAATCCATAGGAAGACGGACGGACGTAATGAGAAAGATTATTAATATAATAAATAATAATGACCGAAATAGCTTGCGGTTTAAATATATAAGATATATTTTTAAGTTGTGACAACTGAATATTCGTTTGCGGCAAATACAACTCGCAAACGAAGTATAGTTGGTGAATTTTTCAGTTGTGGTAAACGAAAAATCTCTTTGCATGTAGGTGTCGAATAGAGCAACCCAAACTCTCTAACACGAACCACAATTTGTAATCAAATGGGTTTCGATCTGGGCTACCCGCTGATCCGTGGAAATGAAGTCCGGTCATTGTTTTTAAGCCACTCTTGAGTCAATTTAGCCTTATGGGCCGAAGCAGAATCCTGTTGAAAGGTTCACGGCTTCACAACCAATTCCCAACCATCGGATTCATACACTTTTGCCGAAGTTTTGGCTCCTTTTTCACAAAAATGGAGCTTGGTCACCCCATCATAGGCGACTTCCCACCAAACCATCACAGAAGCATGGTGCTGACAAATTACCTTATCCCTGATGTGAAAAAATGGGCTAGCCGCAAACATGGTGAAGTGGACTAATACGTCACACAGCCTATTAGCGGACATGGCTGCTTCAAGCAGTACCTTCACCGTTTTAAACATGAAGACGACCCGTTCTGCACAAACTGTTCTGAGGAGATTGAAGATGTTGGTCATATTTTATTCAGTTGTTCGCGCTTCATCGTAGAACCAGCTGAAATAGCGGAAGCTGTTGGTGTGGTTCCTACCTTAGGAAATATTGTGGATCACATGTGCGACACACTGCAGAAATGGGAAGCGTTTCGCCGAATTGAACGGGTACGACACAACGAGCGCACGAACCTACGCAACGCAGGTGCAATCAACGGTAGTCCCCTCTTTACTGATAACGGACAACCGGACCGACGATCTGATGATCAATAACTCACGATTGAGTAAATAATGCTCTGATGGCCTCCAAACGAAATACCTAACGGTGGTTCCTGGAGGATCCAACCGTTCGACTGAGGAGATATTTAGCGGGTTAAAGTCTCGCACTGACTAATGGTCTAGTTAGCCTCGCATGGCACAGCAGCGCATGGCTTAACAAGTGTCACTTGGCGATCTGTTCAATGTGATTTGCGTGTATCTGATTATGAACAACATGACAACGCATGGCAATGCTCAGATAAAAACAGAAATTCATCTCTGATACATAGATAAACACAGAAGATCTGTTTCATTTTGATTTCTGTGTATCTTCTATGCGTTTGACGTTTTGCCGAAACAGTTTTGCATAATCAGCACTTTTTTTGCTATGTGCTAGCTGCTTATCTATGTACCATGCGCTGCTGTGCCATGCGAGGCTAACTAGACCATAAGGCTGTCGATGCTTTTACTACTCGTTAAAAAAAAACCTCTCTTAACTTTTGGAAAGAGTTCTGCTTCATGTCGTAATAACAGAGCAGCTTTCCTCACTCTATCATTTAATTTATTGAACCATTCCTCTACGGTGAACATTTTCTTTTAACGCTACCGTGAGAAGGTGACCGGTGTGTCTTTTGTATGCTTTGAGCCCAAGTCATATTTAGGAATGCGAGAGAGCGATTGCGCTGACATATTCATCTCCGCAGCGGTTTTAGCTTGATTCGAGACTTCATCGCCTTATTGGCTTGTGGTGTTCTTACAACACGTGGACGGTCGGATTTTGGACGTTTGATTATTTCACCAGTATCCTCAAACAACTTCACAGTACAATACACAAAATTACAAGCGACTCTGAGTGGTCACAAGGTCCGAAAAATATAGCCTCTTTCCATGCCACAAATTTTTTTAGACCAACTATAACAACACGATTTTCGAGCGAGCCCCATTCCATGATTACTAACAACTGCCAACGAAAACTTTTTTCGTGAAAAAAAAGAACAAATGCTAAATGTCAAATAGGCGTTAAAACGAAGCGAGTGCGTTTGGTAGTTCACTCACTGTGAGCACGTTCACTCACTGTGAGTCAACATAATAATAACAAAGGAAATGGCTTTGGACATATCCTTTTTCTAGCAAAAATATGGCAACATTAATAGCACTCAGAGAGAAAATCGTTAGTCGCAAGAGAAAAAATAGAAAAGATTCTAAGAGCTCGAACAGAATCAAAAATCGTTGCGACCGACGATCCTCTCTGGTCGTCAATCGCAGAGAACACGTTTGCGATTGATAATTCGGGGTTTCTTATATTAAGTATTTTTTTATTTTTTTTTCTATTTCATTTCAATGTATTAGTCTCTTCAATTGTGTGAATACAACACACACAAAGGAGAGCCGTCAAGGCATAATAAAAACTAAAGAAATGGCTTTGAACATATCCCATTTCTAGAAAAAATATGGCAACATTAATAGCACTCAGAGAAAAAATAGAAAAGATTCTAATTGTGCGATATATCGTTGCGTCTGATGACCTGCGATTTCATTCTGGATGTGTTCAGACATTTTCATTCATTCTATTGCTTTGCGATGTCGTCAATCGCAACGATTTTTCATTCTTTTCGAGCTCTAAGAGCCCGAACGATTTTTTATTCTTTTCGAGCTCTAAGAGCCCGAACAGAATCAAAAATCGTTGTGATTGACGGCATCGTAAAGCAATAGAATGCATTTAAATTTATGAACACGTCCAGAATAAAATAGAGACCGAACAGAACCAAAGCGGCTGTCTGTTGACGGATTCGCTGTGCAACGACATAAAAATGTATGCAGCCGTCAAAAATGAAATCGCCGTAGAAATACATGACGGGAAAACGCCGGAATAGAATCAATTTTACTTTTTCTCCGACGGCTGGCGGATTTCTTTTTGAGTGGCGTAACTGTTGCCATATTTGAGATAAGAATTGTCTGTGTTCACTGCTATATTCTTAGTTTTTACCATGAGCTGACGTTTTGTTTTGTCACAGTCGCTTTGGTTCTGTTGGGGATCTTAGATTCTATTCTATTTGTTCTTTTGCGACCGACGATTTTCTCTCTGAGCGCTATTAGTGTTGTCATATTTTTGCTGTTTTGTTCGGGCTCTTATTTTACCGAACAAAAATTAGAGCTGTGTGGCATTGACAAAAAATTGACAAAATATTCATTAATGGGACCGTGAAGAGAGCAGCTACAAGATCTGAAATACATACATCAATCATACAATGGAGTTACATAGAATTATTACTTGGAGTGTATATACATATACTATTTATTCTAAAAACATTGCATCTGACTCTCCACTTGAATATTGAACAAGTCGACTGATGCAAACTTTCGCACGGCAAGCTAAAAAGCAGAACTGATGATGAACTGATGTTGCTAGAATTTGTTGATAAATTCGAAAACAACAAAATCTTATCAACAAAGTTGTCTTGAAGCCATTTTGAAGCCGAAAGAGAAAGTATTCTATCATCTATTCCCGCATAAGAATGTCCATACTTTAAAAAAAGTCAGAACGCATAATCACACGAAAAAAATCTATTTCACTCACTTCTCACATGTAGACGCGGTCCTCTTTTAGTCGAAAGATTGTTTGGAAAGTTTTTTTTTAAATTTTCTCATTTATGGGCATTTGAGACATAAAATGTGTTCATAAATATGAAACTAAGTTCATAAATGGTATTTTCATAACCTATAACCAGCTATGGGCACGGAGCAAGCTTCGGAGCCAGCTTCGGTGCATTGGGAGCAATTGAGAGCAAAGGCTTATGTAGCAACAAAAAACGCAACAACAAAGCAAAGGCAAAAGGCAAAAACAGAAATAACACAGAAGCTTTAAATGTTACGGTACCCATATCCGCATATAGATTTATTCAATAAACAATCTATATATGTGACCCGGTCTACGAAAAGGGACCTTCGGTGTTTACGAGTTGGAAACTTCTGCTTTGCGCCATTAGAAAAAGCACACATTAGTCTATCCGAATCGCCAAAAAAGTGAAAAATGATATTTTCACACCGAAGGTCCCTTTTCGTAGACCGGGTCACATATGTATATAAAAATGAATCTTGGTTTTTTCGACCACTTAAAACTTGAAAACTACTGGACCGAATTGGATACTTCCTTCTGTGAGTTTGTTCGAAATTGTTCCGCGAAGGTTTTGGAAAAAATTCACGGAACATTGGACAAGTGGGCGTGGCACCTCCCACACAACCCAAATCTACGGTAGCGAATAGCTCTGAAGTTATAGGTGGCATAGCATCGGAATTCGGTGTTCTACCTCAATTTACAAGAGCCGTTCCACAGGTAAAATTTTATGGGCGTTGAATGTGGGGCGTGGCACTTTTTCAGCAGACCAAATTTTCGGTATAACTTTCAAGCTATAAGTCACACATCAATGAAACTTGGTATGAGCGTACTATTTAGTCGCGTCCTTCGACTAGCCAAATTTAGCAAGTATAGGTCAAATGGGTGTGGCACCGCCCATACAATTCAAATTTATGATATCGAATATCTTTGGAACTAAATGCCGTATAATAATGAAATTCAGTATGGAGTTACCACTTGGTGATATTTTTCTACAATAAAACTGGGATGGGCTTTGGAAAAGGGGGTGTGGCTCCGCCCATACACTTTAAATTTTTGATATCAGATAGCTTTGGAACTAAATGTCGTATAACAACGAAATTCAGTATGGAATTACTATTGGGTGATATCCATCAACTAGAAGACTGAGACGTCATTAAACAAGGGGGTGTGGCTCCGCCAATACAAGGCAAATTTGCGATATCGAATAACTTTGGAATTATAGGTAGCATAGCCTCGAAATTTGGTTATCAATTTACACGAGTCGTTCCACTTAGATAGAGATAGAGATAGAGATAGAGATAGAGATAGAGATAGAGATAGAGATAGAGATAAAAATAGAGATAGAGATAGAGATGGAGATAGAGATAGAGATAGAGATAGAGATAGAGATAGAGATAGAGATAGAGATAGAGATAGAGATAGAGATAGAGATAGAGATAGAGATAGAGATAGAGATAGAGATAGAGATAGAGATAGATATAGATATAGAGATAGAGATAGAGACAGAGATAGAGATAGAGATAGAGATAGAGATAGAGGTAGAGATAGAGATAGAGATGGAGATAGAGATAGAGATAGAGATAGAGATAGAGATAGAGATAGAGATAGAGATAGAGATAGAGATAGAGATAGAGATAGAGATAGAGATAGAGATAGAGATAGAGATAGAGATAGAGATAGAGATAGAGATAGAGATAGAGATAGAGATAGAGATAGAGATAGAGATAGAGATAGAGATAGAGATAGAGATAGAGATAGAGATAGAGATAGAGATAGAGATAGAGATAGAGATAGAGATAGAGATAGAGATAGAGATAGAGATAGAGATAGAGATAGAGATAGAGATAGAGATAGAGATAGAGATAGAGATAGAGATAGAGATAGAGATAGAGATAGAGATAGAGATAGAGATAGAGATAGAGATAGAGATAGAGATAGAGATAGAGATAGAGATAGAGATAGAGATAGAGATAGAGATAGAGATAGAGATAGAGATAGAGATAGAGATAGAGATAGAGATAGAGATAGAGATAGAGATAGAGATAGAGATAGAGATAGAGATAGAGATAGAGATAGAGATAGAGATAGAGATAGAGATAGAGATAGAGATAGAGATAGAGATAGAGATAGAGATAGAGATAGAGATAGAGATAGAGATAGAGATAGAGATAGAGATAGAGATAGAGATAGAGATAGAGATAGAGATAGAGATAGAGATAGAGATAGAGATAGAGATAGAGATAGAGATAGAGATATAGATTGAGAATAGAGATAGAGTTAGAGATAGAGATAGAGATAGAGATAGAGATAGAGATACAGATAGAGATAGAGATAGAGATAGAGATAGAGATAGAGATAGAGATAGAGATAGAGATAGAGATAGAGATAGAGATAGAGATAGAGATAGAGATAGAGATAGAGATAGAGATAGAGATAGAGATAGAGATAGAGATAGAGATAGAGATAGAGATAGAGATAGAGATAGAGATAGAGATAGAGATAGAGATAGAGATAGAGATAGAGATAGAGATAGAGATAGAGATAGAGATAGAGATAGAGATAGAGATAGAGATAGAGATAGAGATAGAGATAGAGATAGAGATAGAGATAGAGATAGAGATAGAGATAGAGATAGAGATAGAGATAGAGATAGAGATAGAGATAGAGATAGAGATAGAGATAGAGATAGAGATAGAGATAGAGATAGAGATAGAGATAGAGATAGAGATAGAGATAGAGATAGAAATAGAGATAGAGATAGAGATAGAGATAGAGATAGAGATATAGAGATACAGATAGAGATAGAGATATAGAGATACAGATAGAGATAGAGATAGAAATAGAAATAGAAATAGAGATTAAGATTGAGATTGAGATTGAGATTGAGATTGAAGTTGAGGTTGAGATTGAGATTGAGATTGAGTTTGAGATTCAGATAGAGATAGAAATCATTTCCGCTACGACAACAACGCGTCGGGTACCAGCTAGTATCTTATAAAAATGAAACTGAATTATTTCACATGAACAGACAAGATTCTATAACGACTAGGATTGAAATTTTTTTATCTAGAATATCAAAAACTTACCTTTATTTTGTCTATTGACACCACAAACAAGTCGATTGGAAAAAAAAGATCTATGCCGAGAAACGGTTGCGAGAAAACGAACGCTCTTAGCGCCGCCAATCGTTTTTTCGGCTACCATGTAATGGAGTCACATCTCACACTTGTCTACTACAGATGTCGTTACTTGAATAATTTTCAAAGGTTTAAACCTCTAATTTCACTTTTTCTAAGGCCTGGGGTAAACTAGTTACCCCGTGTGGCCGCTAAGGGTTAAACTTAAAACTAATCTTTGAAAATGGAGCTGATATTTCGAAAAAGCTTTTAATTTGATTATAAAAAAAGTTAAATTTTCTTCGAAAGTTTCAGACTAAAGAGTTCTTAAACAAAATATTTATATGTACATTCATTAAAATTTTGTCTAATTTGTCTGTCTCTATGAAATTTTGGTAAAATATTTTCTTATAATTAAACGTGCCTTAAAAGCCCAACACACACACATACAAATCCCACTAAAACTTGCACATCCAAACCACACATTCACTTCGCCTTGAAAAGTAAATATTATTGTAAATAAAAGCTTTAGTTCTCTCTCTTTCCCTTTTCTCTTCTCTGAAGTAGAAACTAACAATTCTTCATAGTTTTAGCTGTAATTTTCAAATGGCACGTGTTGCAAAACAACTAGAGCAAAAACAGTAAATTGGGAGAGTGTGTGTGTTCGTGCCTCTGTGCATTTGCACATGTTCTAAATATGGACATAAAGCCTTTGAACGCTGCACAAAGTTGCTGCAGTTAATTATTGTTGAAATTTTAATTTCCGTTCCAGCGGAAGTGATCAGAGCACTGTGCCGCGCTTTCAATGCCTCGAATGTATGTGCGTGCGTACGAATGTAAACATCCGGTGCAAAATGATAATATTTAGATATGCATAAATAAGCAAACTAACATTTAATTCGGCGTATCACATACAAACAGCTTTATAGACATTTGTAATTCAGTGCCACTCACATGTACACTCACATGTACACTCACACATTCAAATGTTTGATGTGCATTATAAGCAGACTATCGAGTGTTAGTTTCAATTGCTTGTAAAACCAACTTACACACATCTACACAAACATACACACACACACACACACACATTTGAAATATATATATTTATATATAGAGATTTATTTTGAAAATATTATTCCCAATTCTCAAAACGGTAAATGTGTTGAAATAATTAAATGCACACATTTAATCGGCCTTTTAATCGGCCTTTAATACAAACCAACATTTTGATTTTGAACATTTGCAAGACGAGTCCAAATCAAAGAGGGAAAAGAGCGTGATCCCGTGATTGGTTGAAAAATTTGCATTAGATGGCAGACGTATTTAAATATTTTTTTTTTGTATTAATGGGAACAATTTATTTATTATACGCTGACATAAAAAAAATGAAGTAGAATTTTATGTACATATGTTAATAACAGACAATGGAAAAACCATTTTTTCTCTTGCACGCAAAGGCATGTCGTAGAGAGTAAAATTGTAATCCACATAGCTTATTTAGAAATTTTACACACAGTTGCAAACATATTTAAAATCTCCTCGCGACAATTTCAATTTTCTTTTTGCAAATTTGAATAATATTGAGATGACTAAATAACTAAATAAATTGTGGCGTCCGTGGCCCAGGTTCGAGCACCAGCATCGACAGAAAATTATTTTAACCCTTTCAGTGCCAAATTAGCCCTGGCAATGCCAAACATTCCAAACTTCGTTCAGGGTCAGTTTTTGACTAAAATAAGCTGAGTATGAAGTTTGAAAGCCGTATTGCTTTCCTAATAGATACTACACAAATTTTTAGAAATATTAAAAAAAAAATTTAAAAACTTCTAGCGCTATAAATATCACATATTTTTTCTAACTAAAAATGTAAATAAGATCTCTTACATTCGTAGTATTATATTTAATTACCTTTAGCTTTAGAATATTCTCGGAAATATTTACAAATATAATTTTCTAAGTTGCTCTTTTTTGAAGTCGCGTGGCCGCGTGGTCGCGCTCATGAGTTCACTCGGAATAACCATGAAAAACATGTTATAAAAATTAATTTTCGTACTTTTGATTTTCTCTTCTTTTTCATCATATTTCAATCTACAGTCTAACCTCGATATAACGAATCTCAAAGGGATTATTAAAAAAACGTTATATCGAATAATTCGTTACAATGAGGTTCGTTATATCGAGGTGAAGTTGCCCTTATATTCGTTATAACGAGGTAATACAAAATTTTGTAAATTAATCATCATCTGCTTACCGTGTCATATCCCAACGATTTTCGCTAATAAAGCAAGTCACATTTGAAAGAAAACACTGTATTTTGTAATATTAAAATTAAAAAATAGTATTATTTAATACAAAAATAGTGTTCATTTATAAAATATTCAAAATGAATGCAATAAATAGAAGGCACATAAGTATTCAATTCAATGGGCTAAGTTTATAAAAAAAAATTATTCATACATATAAAAAAAAACATAAATAATCAATGAAATGCAATAAAAATAAGGCACATAAGTAGTCAGTTCAATGGGTTATGTTTATAAAAAAAATTATCCATACATATAAAAAAGAAAGCATAAAAAATCAATAAAGTGCTATTGGTAGCTTAGTCTTCATTTGGTTTGTATTCAATATTAAAAAAGTCATTAATTGAGGTCTGCTTACAGCCGGTGTAAGTTATCAAATCCAAAGTGCAATCTAATTCCGTGATGGATTTGATTACACCATCACTCAAACCACTCTTTTTGATAAATACACTTTTTATTACATGTAGAGCGTTACGGGCATCTTTTACTGTAAAATCTCGCTGGTTTTCGATAACTTCTTCCTCGTCTTCTTCCGCTTCTTTATAGGAACTGGCAATACAGATTTGACTATTTCAGCATCAGTAAGTACTCCACAGACGGCTAAATCATCATCAAAGGTTACAAACTCTTCGAACTCAGCCACTTGAATGTTCAATTCTTCTTGAACTCTTTGCCAGGTTCTAGTAAGTTCCGCAAGTGGCAAGTCATCCTCCTCATCATCGCATGGAACTTTAAACCCACTCTTCTTGAAGCAATTTGAGATAGTTTTTTCAGTGACTTGATTCCAAGCTTTGGCACACATCCACATAGCCTGTAATATGTCAATTGTAGTGGGCGTTTGTTGTTCAATATCAGCAAGAAACTGTCTGACAACTTCTTTCCTATACTGCACTTTGAAGCTCTGAATGATGCCTTGGTCTAGTGGTTGAAGTTTCGAAGTAGTATTTGCGGGCAAATACTTTATTTTTATATTTGTCAGATTAGGAATGTCTCCATGTGCAGTACAATTATCCATGAACATAAGAATGTTTTTCTTCTTTTTCTTCATCTCTTCGTCAAGATTTTTAAGCCAATTGTTAAAAATATCACAGGTCATCCACGCCTTAGAGTTTGAAGTGTAATCTGTTGGCAAATTGTTAACATTTTTAAAACATCGTGGTTTTTTATATTTCAAAATGATGAGTGGCTTAAGTTTGTATGTCCCGGTACTATTTGTTCCTAGCAAGACTGTTAAACGAAGTTTGCTATTTTTCCCACCATGACATTTTTCCCCTTTGAATGATAATGTTTTGTCAGGTAAACATTTGTAGAAAAGTCCTGTTTCATCGATGTTAAATATGTCTTCGGGTTCATATCCCTCGGTCAGCTCTTTAAGTTTGTCTTTCCACTCCTCACATACTTCTTCATCGACACCAGCACTTTCGCCCCATATTTTTTTAAAAATAATCTCGTTTCTTTTTTTAAAGTTTTGAAGCCACCCGTTACTCGCGCGGAAGTCTGCATGCCCTAATTCTGCTGCGAACTGCTGAGCCTTCTCCTGAAGAATAGGGCCACCGATTGGCACATTTTTGGCTCGGCAGTGCTTTAACCATTTCAAAACACATTCCTCTACGTCCGTTAATTCACATGTTTTAAATCTTTTACTGTTTGAAGGCAGCCCACTTTCTTCTGAAAACTTATCTTTGCTCTTTAAAATTGTGCCCAATGTACTAGCAGGAATTTTGAACTTTTTTGCGATGTCTATTTTTTTTATTGTAGGATTCTCGTTGACATACTTAATTACTTTTTTCTTCTCTGCTATTGTGAAGGAACATCTCTTTTTTTTCTCAGCCATTACAACTTTAATACAAACAGCAACGACAACTAGCAGTGCTTACTTTTCTAAGCATCAAACAGCAATCATAGTCTATTGAAAAATTGTTAACCAGCTAGATTGTAACAACTGCTGCAACAAGCATACAAGCTCTTGGCGACAATAAATTTTTCTTCGAATATTTCAGCCGTTACTCTAATGCATGCTGCTGGCTACTGCGAATGTTGATTTTCTGGAGACGTTGTCGTTGCAAACACAATAATTGTGTGTGTATCTGTTTCATATAAAAAACGTTATAACGAGGTTTTTGGCAAATGTATTCGTAATAGAGAGGTTTATTTTATATTAGATTTTATGGAGCGTTGTAGGGGATTTCAAAAAATTCGTTAAACCGAGGAAATCGTTATATTGAGGGTCGTTATATCGAGGTTAGACTATTAGGTTAGTATTATTAAAAATGCATTGTTCAAAAGCGCGGTGTCCCAAACTAGAAACAGAGCCACAAAGCAAACTGTTGCCGTATGGCAACAAATATACCGAAAGGGTTAATTAAATAATTTTTCTGTACGGCCGCCACCTCTCTGCAGACAATGGCAAACCTCAGAGAGTAATCAAAATGCCATGTAAAGCTTCTTGAGAACAAGAACATTCCCGTTCATCGCCGTTCGGAGTCGGCGTTAAACATGTAGGTCCGGTTCTCGGTCAATTGTGTACAAACTTAATAACACGCACAACACAATTTATCATAAGAAGCTAGGTCAAAGTCCTTTCAAGGGCTGAAATGGCCAGTCATTTATTTATTTATAAATAAATATTGGGGTCTGGCCAGACTCTTTTAAGTTTTATTCAAATTTTTTTAATTCTTTTACTTTTCGTATCGATTTCATATTTCACGAATTCCTAGAGAAACGTTTTCTAAATAAGTCTATAAAATAATATTTTTCAAAAATACAGGGCGAGCCTTGTTTAACAAAAAAAAAGAGTTGGCTGTGTAGTTGAAACACCCGTAGGTTTTGACGTGACGGTGTTTCTTTATATTCCTATTTCATGTCCAAACTCTTGTTGTTATCCATAACCAAATTCTTGATTTAATCAAATTAAGTTTAGCTTTTTTTTTTTTTTTCTAATCTATATCCTAATTCATGTCAAAGTTTTTTCCCGGTTTCATAGTCCGGTTACATTGTGTTATTTTTTTGTGTGTAACGACAAAAAATGTTGAAATCATAACTATGTTATTATTATTGTTGTTGTTGTTAATGTTGATGTTGATGTTGAAGTTGATGTTGATGTTGATGTTGATGTTGATGTTGATGTTGATGTTGATGTTGATGTTGATGTTGATGTTGATGTTGATGTTGATGTTGATGTTGATGTTGATGTTGATGTTGATGTTGATGTTGATGTTGATGTTGATGTTGATGTTGATGTTGATGTTGATGTTGATGTTGATGTTGATGTTGATGTTGATGTTGATGTTGATGTTGATGTTGATGTTGATGTTGATGTTGATGTTGATGTTGATGTTGATGTTGATGTTGATGTTGATGTTGATGTTGATGTTGATGTTGATGTTGATGTTGATGTTGATGTTGATGTTGATGTTGATGTTGATGTTGATGTTGATGTTGATGTTGATGTTGATGTTGATGTTGATGTTGATGTTGATGTTGATGTTGATGTTGATGTTGATGTTGATGTTGATGTAAATGTTGATGTTGATGTTGATGGTGATGTTGATGTTGATGTTGATGTTGATGTTGATGTTGATGATGTTGATGTTTTTGTTGTTGTTGTCTGTGGTGTTATTTGCCTTTGGTTTTTTTTATTTGATTCTCCATTGCTTTTGCTTTTCCTTTGCCTTTGCAGTATGCCATTAATACAGAGAAAGTTATGCATATGTGTCACGTTAGGCGATTCGCTGAGGGGCCTCATGACGTCGTCAAGTTTTTTTTTATTTTTATCATGTGCCAGAAGACCTTTATTTTCGTTCTTTAAAATTTACCGTTACGGCAGTGGTCACAGAATTAAAATTTCATGCAACGTTTTTTCATGGTTGTAGCATTTATACTGCATTATGTGGTTGCCACCCTGAAATCATGACGAGAATAATTTTTTTTGTAATTTAGTTGTGAGGCGTAATAACACATCTATGCTGTCGTATAGCAAAATTTATCAAAGCACGTCACCTGATAAGTGAGTAATAATTCCATGCAATGATATTACATTTCTGTTACATATACTGCTAAATTCACGACCTGGTGACGTCAGAATTTGTTTTCTTATTTTTGTCTTAAGGCCAAGTATAAACGCTTAATTTTCTTTTCCACCCATTTTTAGTAGCTTATATACTCACCGAGTAAAAATTCAATGAAACGCCGCTACATGAATGTTGCATTGTCGATCTTTGAGCGGCTCTCTCTGTGTTCCCATGACGACAGAAATTTTTTGTCTAATTTTGTTGTAAGGGCTTTGACCCAGCCTTTATTAGTGCATCATATTTTTAATCCTAGTCTTAATACTCAGCTAGTAATAATTCCATGAACAAATTTTGAGTTGCGTTGCTTAAGCAGCTCCCACCGCGTCCCGATGGCGTTTTGAATATTTTTTAATATTTTTAATATTTATTTGATTTAATTGGTACAATAAGACTTGGTCTTTTATAGTACATCATTGGACATATAATAACAATGTAAGATAACTTAAGATTAAACATTATAGTAATAAAAAATTGAAATAAAATTAAATTAAATAAAATTAAATCAAAGCTGGATTAAATTATCAGTAAAAAACAACATTCTGTAGGTCATAACTGAATAAAGTAAAATAATTTGTCATACGAAAAATAGAGGTAAGGTATACAAATAATAGAATAGAAAAACCAACGATAGAAGGAAATGATAAGCTGAAAGAAAAAATAAGAAGAGATTAAGAAATTTAGTGAGATGGCTCGAAATATTTATAAATTTCTCTTTTAAAGCTGCTACTTAAAGTTATTTGCTTAATATTCATCGGTAAGGAGTTCCAAATTCCAATGGTGCTAATAAAAAAGTACCTGCTCCTGTTGAGGTAGTTATACCTAGGAACAATGAAGTTTATAGATCGCATGGATTGAAAAAATTGAAGTTTATCATAAAGATATTCCGGACATTTAGTATGCATGAGTCTATGCAAGAAAATAAGGTTACGAATTTTGAGATAACTTACCAAATCACATCCTAAGATTTCTTTACTTATAGCAGAAATGTGATCATATTGAAATGTGAACACCATAGACATATCTTGCTGCACTGTTAAACGCCACTAATAGTTTGTGTAATGACTGTGAGTCAAGTTGAGAATAAACAGTCTCAGCGTAAGATATAAGTGGCATTATAAGCTGCACAACAAGTCTTCGACGAGTTTCAACTGGCGTATAGGCAAAGGAGAGTCGTAAGTTTCGTAGAGTTCCATATATTTTTCCGACAGTACTATTTATATGGTCAGTACATGTGAACTTGGAATTCATTATAAAGCCAAGATTTTTAGCTTTTGCAACAATTTCTAATTGGTCACATCCAATAAATAAAGGTTGAATGTCTACAAAGCTAGTACAATTTCTGGAAATTGCCATAACTTTGGATTTTAAAGGATTTGTAACAAGTGAGTTGGCAACAGCCGAGTTATAAATAGAAGATAAGTCAGAGTTAAGTCTGAAACTTAAATCTTCTAACAGACCAACAGGACCAGACAGGTATAGCTGAATGTCATCAGCATATGCATGAATAGAAGAATATTTACATGCTTCAAAGATATCATTTAAAAATATGGCAAACAAGAGGGGACCTAAAATGGATCCTTGTGGAACACCGGTGTTTATGTTTTTAAAAAATGAAAAATTATAGCCTGTCTTAACTCTTTGCGTCCTTCCTTCTAAGTAATGTCTAATTAAACTGATAGCGTTTTGGCTAAAATTAAAATATTCTGAAAGTTTAAAACAGAGCAAAGTATGATTTACGGAATCAAAAGCTTTTGAGAAATCAATAAGACACAGCAATGTTATGAAATTTTTGTCAAACTCCATCCTGATATCATCTGTAATTTTTAATAGCGCTGTTGAACAGCTGTGCCCTGCTCGAAACCCTGACTGAAAAGGCGATAGCAGTTTATATTCATTTACAAATTGAGAAATTTGTTCAGCCATGATTTTTTCAAGCACCTTTCCTAAAGCAGGTAGTATGCTTATTGGTCTATAGTCCTTATAGTCGGAAGCGTTAGATGTTTTGGGTACCGGAGTCACTGTGGCAGCTTTCCACATTTTAGGGTATTGGGAAGTAGATAAACTGCAATTAATAATGTGGGTCAAAGGCTCAATAATAAAAGGAAGAACAATTTTAATAAATTTAATTGGCATCCCATCAATGCCAACTGAATTGGATTTTATCTGCATAATACATTTCGCAACAAAGTCTTCATCGACAGGAGTAAATTGAAATGATGGAAAAACAAAATCATTTTGCATAGAGGGCAAGTTATCCTAGCTGGTATTCGTATTTGGACTGCTTAGAAAAAAATCATTAAGATCAGGATCTAAATTACATTCAACTGATTCGCTCCCAAAAACTCTCAGACTTTTAATGTTTTTCCAAAGTTGTTTCGAGTTCAAATTAGGATTTAGTTTTGAATTATAGAAATTAATCTTTTCGTGTTTAATTATTTCTGAAGCATTGTTACAACTTATTCTATAATTTTCCCAGTTTTGGCTAGAGCGATTATATTTCCATTTAGAATGTAGCCTATTTCTTAACCTTATAGCACCTAAAACACGATTAGTGAACCAAGGACAGCGATTATTAGAGACAGTCACAGTACGTAAAGGAACATTTTGATCAAAAACAGCATTCAATTTATCCATAAAAACACCAAGCAATCATCACAAAGAGTATTTATATTCAAAGATTTATAGTCACGAAATGCAAAACAGGACTGAGCAGTACGGTTAAAGCTAACATTAATAGAATAGAATATCAAATCGTGGTCAGAAATAAATGTCATTTGATCGAATTTCAACACTACAGATACATCAGAAGCTAAACAGACGTCAAGTAAGCTGGGTTCACAATCGTTCGCATATCTTGTTGGAATGCAGTGGTTTGCCAACGCCAAGCCACAAGTTGTGGTATGGTAATAAAAACTTTCAGTTAAAGCATCATTTTTAACAAATTAATGTTGAAGTCGTCACAAACAATTAAAAAATCATAGCTAGTAATCTTATTAAGCAGGTCATTAAAAAAGGGTTCAACTGTATTACAGCAATTAGGGTTATAGACACAAGATATTAATATTTTAGAGTAGTTATCAGTGATTTCAACATTTAAAAACTCACAGACATCATTACTTTTGTTAACAAACCGAACATTCAAACAAGACCGACAATAAATTGCAACGCCCCCTCCTCTTTTATCATGCCTATCACTACGAAAAAGTTTAAGTCCTTGAAAGTTATAATAATAATCAGGTACATGACTTTTAAACCATGTCTCAGTCACGCATATTACATCTACATCCGAATATTCAAAAATGTATCTCGCATAGTCCAATATTTATATTTATATTTGTTTTATTTTTATAATAAAGTCAAAGAATTAAGCTTTACGGTCATATCATTTTTTTAGTCATAGCTCTTATACTCAGTTTTTCAGAATTCAATGCAACGCCGATTAATTTTGAAAAAATACATTTTTCAGCTTTTTTGGAAACCTGCGCGGTAAAACGTAACTTCGTCTGGTCAAAATGACTTCATTCAACCCCGATGCATTTTGGAATATGCCCTTTTTAACTTTTTTGGGAACATGTGAGCTTAAACAGTACATTCCCACGTCAAAAAAATGTAATTTACTTTTAAAAAGTTATGTTAGACAATTGATATGGAAATGAGAAGTATCATTTGTCACTTTTACCCACACCAACAAGGACGAAAAATTCTTTGACTCGCATAAAGAAAAAAAAAAAAAGAACCATCATAAAGCGCACCACGGGCTGTGGCTAAACGTATTGCTTTCTTATGACTTTATTTGCTGTTTGTCATTGTTTATTATGTTCGTTAATTATGTAGCAAGTTTTATTAACTTTTGTTGTTGGTGTTTTTCTTTTTATTGTGGCTAATAAATGGTTTATCGCATCATTTATCATGATAACGTTGTAACATTTAAACAATGTCGGTCAAAATTACTGGCCAGAAATTGTGGGGCATTCAATAAATATTTGAAAAGGAACGACAAACTAATACATAATGACAGACATAAAAACAACAAAAATTTTAAGAGTAAATAATTGAGACAGTAAAAAGTATGCTATGAAAGCAGCAACATAAAATATGCGTAGCAGACACTTAGGCGTCATAACGAAACGTAAAACACAAAAAAATCAATTGACTAGCACACAAAAACACAAAAACACAAACACACACACACATATATAAACATAAACAGTAAAATTTACATTCCCCAACAAGTGCAGTTAAAATAGCAGCAACAAAAATTAATTTTCAGTTCACAGTAAAGTTGAGTGAGTACATTCAACAAAAACAAACGACACGATAATAACACAAACAATAAAAACTCTTTGTGCTTGTGTTTGTGTTTGTGAGTAAAAATATACAAATTTACGTAAAATTTTGTAATTGTATTGATTTCGTGGGGTATGAGTAGTGTGCGTGTGTGTTTGTGTGCGTAAGTTACCATGAGCAGCCTCAAAGTATGCAATTTTAAATAGTTATGCGGAAATTGATTTTAGCCATCCATCATACGTTCATGCAGTCACAGACAACAATAATAACAACAACCACTACAACAACAATCAATTTAGTTGTTATTCACAAATGTTGTTATTTTTCTATGATGTCAAGCAAAAGTTTGCTGCAGCAACACATACATACTCACACACACTAGTTATCGTGAAGTTAAGGCAAACGTTGCTAGCCATCATTTACGCATGTGTGAGTGAATGATGAAATTATGAACGTTCGATAACTAATTAATTAGAAAATAGCAAAACAACAATTTAATAACAATTTATTCAAATATTCAAGATATATTTTGCAGAGCTTTCAAGCTTTTATGGCAAATTAGACAATGCGATTGAAGCAGCTTGTTGTTGTTTTTGTTTTTGGTATCAAATAAAGCTTTAATTATGAGTAGGTGAACATCTGTTTATGGCCATTTGAACGCAAGGTTGAAGTGGAACTTATACCAGAAAAAGTGGAGTCGCGAGGGTTGATATTTATATTTCTGGCCTTGGCAACAGTAAGTTGGAACACTTATCATCTTCTGAACTTTTGCTGTAATAAGACGATAAATTTTACTATTGACAGCATTTTACCATTTCTGGGACATGCCAGATCGTACACTGAAAAAAAAATATTAGCTTAAAATTGAACACAATGTGTTCAAAAAATGTGTTCACAATTTGACTTTTTTTTATATGTTTTTCAAAAGTTTTAAACACATTTGCTCTTACTTTGTTGTTGATTTGTTGCAAGCTATTTTTTAAACACAAAATTCGTCAAATTAATAACAATTGTCATAAATTTTAAAACATTTTCTTTTTCTGTGTACCGAGATCATTTTCGAAATTAAAAAAGCAACAGCTATTTGTAGAACACGCAATTTCGATTTCACTCTCAATTTCAAAGAAAATGAATTCCTGATATTGCATTTCATATATAATCTCCATGTGTTTACTTTATAATTCAATTAAAATTTTAGAGTCATTCAAGCAATAGCTCGTTTTATTGAACAGGCAAATTATTCACCTCTTGTTGATACACCCGTTTTAAGAATTTTTCTTTGAAATAAAAACCTTGATTGAACATGAGCCACATCGTATGACACATTTGCGTACCTGCTATAGAAAATTACGTCATCAAAATTGTAAAACCTTCATAAGTTCCACAAAAATCTTGGTTTTTTACTGATAGGCTTTGAAAATCGTAATTTGAGTTGGATGAGATCCGGGCCTATCTCCCATACAAAGTGACGTCATCAAAGTAAGAAAACTTTCATCACATATTTGAACACAGCGGTGAGAGTATTTTGATTTTGGCAAAAGTCAAGGATAGTTGAAAAAAGTTTCAAAAAAAGTATGCCGCATGCCATCTAGTCTGAAGCATTTTTGAAAGAAAATTGCGATTGTTTTTTTTATTGTTTTTTTTTTTGACTGAACGTAGGAGTCGCGTATTTAATTGTTTCTTCATATCTTCGGCATTTACAGTTCGATCTCAAAGAATGATATATCAATGTTTTTGTTTTGAACAGAAGAATGATATATCAATGTTTTTGAACATGTTATATGAACAGGATAAATTGTAAAACTAACATTTTCAACTAGTTAAAAGAATAGGATCAAAATGTTATCTGAACATGATAATATTGCAAAACTAATACTTTAATCTCGACCCAAATGTTATTTGAACCTGATTATATTGTAAAGCTTACACTTCAAAACTGTTAAGAGAACACGATCCAAATGTTATTTGAACAAAATATTATTTAAAAAAATAAATAACACTTTTAAACTAGTTGTTTTGACAGTTTGGCCCGTAAACACAACATTTCCTGTCATGTGAGTTTTTCAGGAGATTTACATGATTACTTGTAAATATTTTGTTTCGAATAAAAACCAGAAACATTTTAACGTAGAATACGTTATACGGGGGTGTTGATCTGGAGCACAAAATTTTGAGAAAATGTTTGTCACTTTCATTATAAGTTTTTAATACTTTATGCATGCATTGAAGAAAATTGAAGTATGGTCGTAACATATTGAATATGTCTTCTTTTGATTTGTATTTAAATAATCATATTGCTACATATAATTTTTTTGATTCTATAAGTAAATCAAAATTTAACTCCTTCAAATTTTGTATTAATTTTCATATGTCTGTCATATTAATTTTCAATTTCCCTTAGTCTGACACCACGCTCATGTTCCACTGCCCATTACAGTTTCCCAGTAGCAGAACATCACTCCCAGGTGACAATTCCATTATGAGTTTCAATGTCCTGTGATTTAAGCTTCCATAGCTATTCTGTATAGAGAATCGGGCCACACCCCCTTTTCCAATGCACAAACCAGTTTTCCAGTAGAAAGACTTTGGAAATTAGTAACTCCATACTGAGTTTTATTGTCATGAGACGTTTAGTTCCTAAACTATTCAATATCAAAAATTTGACTTGTGTTTTCGAAGCCATAACCCCTTTTCCTATGTCCGTCCCAGTTCTCTTGTTTATTTATAAAAAAACTTATTGAATGACACAATGTCAATTCTATAATGTAAAAAGTCAGCCGTTTGTTTCTTTTGTTCATTTATAAATTACAGGAAAACCACCGTCAAAACATGTGTAGAAAAGTTGCATGCAGCGAAGCAAATAAACATACGTACATACATACATACATACATATACCAAGTCGGATTGAATCTCATTCTCATAAAAAAAAAATCCTCAACATGCTAAAGGTGGTCAGTGAATCCCCTTTTAACAAAACTGTGTTAGATTAATTCTCAACATCAAAACTACTTTGAACATATTAGAATGTACTTCGTTCCAATTAGCTTTAAGCGCAGCAAAGTATGTATGTATATGTATTTGTTTATTTGTTTTGTTGTTTTGTGCTTGCTGGGAACAAAAAGAGTATAGTAGAGAGCAACATGCAGTTTATTGAGGCTCTCGCAGCACAAACGCATGAAAAGCTAACGATCAAGCAATGCATGGCATTGTGGATGATTTTTTAAAAAACTTAACACTTTAATTAAAGATACTTATTATTGAAATTTTGAAAAAAAAAATAACCAATGAACCTTTTGTAGCACAAATGTGATATTTCAAAACTTATTTAAAAAAAATCGGACCAGTACTTTTGGAGTTTTGCGGACACAAAAAATTTTCACTTTCATTTTATATAATAGTATAGATATAGATATAGATATAGATATAGATAAATAACATCATGTGTAAGAGCAGTACGATTATCTGTGTGTTCATTACAGAACCAGTGCTCGATTGTGCATAGATTGCAGGACACTTAATAAGGCTACATTAAAAGATAATTATCCTTTACCCTTAATAGACGACTTACTAGACCGACTAGCAAATAAAACTTTGTTTTCATTACTAGATTTGAAAAGCGCCTTTTATCATGTGCATATGAATGAAGATTCTATAAAGTACACAGCATTCGTGACTCCATTGGGGCATTTTGAATTTTTGAAAATGCCTTTCGGCTTAAAAAATGCACCTTCGGTTTTTCAACGTTTCGTGAATCAAGTTTTTGATGATTTGATTAGATCAGAAAAAATAGCTATATATTTGGATGTTATAATGATAACCACAAACTCTGTTGACGAACATTTACAAATTTTAAGAGAAGTTTTTCATAGAAAAAAACGGGCTAGAACTCCGAATAGACAAGTGTAAGTTTATGGAATCTAAAATCAATTATTTAGGTTATGTTATTTCCAAAAAAGGTATTCAACCAGATGGCAAAAATATTGAATCTGTTATAAATTTTCCTGTACCACAAAATGCCAAAGCGATACACAGCTTTCTTGGGCTATGCTCATATTTCAGGAGGTTTATTCGAGAATTTTCTATAATTGCGCAGCCATTATACAATCTTATACGGAAAAATTCGGTTTTTCAGTTTGGTCCAAAAGAGAACGAATATTTTGAGATCCTTAAACAAAAGCTAATTGACGCTCCTATTCTTGCTATATATGATCCAAGAGATCAAACAGAGCTGCATTGTGATGCCAGCTCGCAGGGTTTTGGAGCTATTCTTTTACAAAAAAAGACAGATGGTAAGCTTCATCCAATTTCCTATTTTTCGAAACGAACGACAGACTATGAATCAAAGTATCACAGCTTTGAATTGGAGACACTGGCTATTATTTATGCACTCCGTAGATTTCGTATATATTTACATGGGCTAAAATTTAAAATCATGACAGACTGCAACTCGCTGACATTAACTTTAAATAAAAAAGAAATTAATCCCAGGATAGCCAGATGGGCACTCGAGCTCGAAAATTTGGATTATTGCTTAGAGCATCGCAAAGGCGATAAAAACTTTTTAAAAAAAAAAAAACCCGACTTCAAAATCACTACAAAGTGAAAAATAATTTTAAATAACTTTTCCCATTCATTTCTTGGTCATATTTTAAAAGCTTTTTATACGTGTTATAATATTGGAAATCTTATCATTTTCATTTTTTTTATTTTGTTTTATCATCAATATACTAATAGCTTTATGTACATAAAAGCTTTGAAGTCGGCGCTTATCTTACTATGTCGAAATCTTTTTATTTTAATTTTTTCTAATTTGTTTTATCATAAAAATATTATTAACTTTATGAATATAAAAGCTTCTTAGCGATTTTTTTTCTTTCAATTGACAATTTTTGAGTACGCTGAATGTAGCCAATGTGTTCCATGCATTATTTGTGCAGCTGTTACACACTATGTCTTATTCAATATGAGCTTTACAAGCTCACCCAAACCAGTTTAGTGAGAATTTTAATGTGTACAAAGCTTTTAAAATTACTACAGTGTCACCAAGGCACCAAATAGTGCACGGATGGTAAAAGGTCATGATTGTGTGTCAAAGATGAGCGCCGACTTCAAAGCTTTTATGTTCATAAAGCAATTAATATATTGATAATAAAACAAAATAAAAAATATGAAAATGATAAGATTTCCAATATTATAACACGTATAAATATCTTTTAAAATAAGACCAAGAAATGAATGGGAAAAGTTATTTAAAATTATTTTTTACTTTGTAGTGATTTTGAAGTCGGGTTTTTTTTTTGTTAAAAAGTTTTTATTTCTTCCTTTTTAGATAATATGAAATATTTTATGCAATAGTATTTATTCTTGAGGAAAATTTTAAACATGAAACTTTTGTTCTTAACAAATTTGATTTATTAATTCCTGAAAGTTTGTTGGGTATTTTCCATTTCTGCTTCTTTACAATTTGTAGTGCCACGCCCTTTCTCCAATCCCGCCTAATTTATTTACCGTACCATATAATGATTCTATCTACCCCTGTGCCAAATTTCAGTTTCCAAGTATCAATATTAACCGTAATATAGTACTTTCCTTAAAGTGACACATCCTGTGTACAATCCCGCTCACTTTTTTAATGATTCTACCTACTTATCTACCTGCATACCAAATGTTAATACGCTAGTGTCAATATTTACTAATACTATGTTCAGACTGAGTTTTAAATGCGCATTTAGAAGTTCGAAAATGCTTACAAATGTCAAGTGTTCAAACTATGAAGAAATCCTTAATTCGCATTAAAATTGACAGATTTCTTAATATTATTGCTATGTTGTGAAAATGCTGACATTTTAACAAAAATATGATTGCAGGAACGAACCAGAAAGTTTTCGAAAAATTGTAAACATTTATTATTTTTGTTTGAATATATTTATAAACAACTTTATTAATAATTAAACAAATGTATCATTGACAAATTAAATAAAACTCACAATTAACACAAACGATTTTTTTATATGATTTGCAATTAGCTTGAGTATGCGAGCCTGCGCAGGTGTCAATACTTTTCCTTCTTCGCACACGGTGTAGTCACTATGGAACGCTAGAATTCCCTTTGCAATTTGGTAGGCATACACAGTGAAAGCAAATGTGGCTCCAGTGAGTGTGCAAAATCTTCGGGTGAACCTCCTTTTAATACCACTGT
The DNA here is from genome assembly GCA_943735915.1 of Pherbina coryleti. NCBI lineage: Eukaryota > Metazoa > Arthropoda > Insecta > Diptera > Sciomyzidae > Pherbina > Pherbina coryleti. The sequence continues at coordinate 162,785,270 of OX030948.1, forward strand.
TTCTGTGGCTACAAAAACACTGCGAGCATATTCTACCGCACAGTAATATTTTGTCCAGTCACCTCTTGCTTTGGCGTTTCAGTGGCAGTCCATCCTGTCGCGAAGTCTGTTGGAAAGCTTGTGGAAACCTGTTTCAACTTCTTCAGCTTTGTTACGTCCCAAAAATATTTGCATGGTATGATTTTTACAAGAGACAAATCTTGAGTTTGCTTTCCATTGTTGTCGTAGATCATTGAGCAGATTATTGTGCATATTTTGCACCTGAAAGACAAGGATGAGAGGATGTTTTCCCACGCAGCGGCGCACGTCTTTTATAATTTGATGTTTTCAGGCCAGTCCTTTGCGATCGGTTTTCACCAACGGAATCTTCTATTTAGTTTTGAACAAAAACAAAAACTGTTCAAGTTTATCAATCGAATGGCGAACAGCTGATGGAATTTAATAACGAGTACTGTCAAAACAAACGAGTAAAATGTATTCGAACTTCGAAACAGGGTCGCAAACTGCTAAATGCTCATTTGAAGTAGAATTTATGTGAATTTACTTGACAGAATTTTATATGGGTAAATTCGCATTTAGAGAAGCATTAAGGAAATAAATGCGAATTAAGCTCTAAATGCGCATTTAGCTCCCAGTCTGAACATAGTATAAGATATAGTATTTTTATAATATTGACACGCCCCTGTGTTGAATAACGCCCACTTTTTTAGCCGAAATTTGCAGTAAGTGTACCTACCCATGTACTACATTTCAACACCCTAGTGTCAATATTATTCGATATATAGTGTGTTTCTAATATTGCCACACCCATTCGTTGAATAACGCCCACTTTATTTACAATGATTTTTAAAAATTGTGTCTACTCCTGTACTAAATTTCAGTACCCTTGTGTCAATACTATTCGAGATACAGTGTTTTTCCATTATTGCCACACCCATTTGTCAAATAACGCCCACTTAATTAACTGTAATTTGTAATAACTATGCCTACCCACGCACTAAATTTCAGCACCCTAGTGTCAATATTATTCGATATATAGTGTGTTTCTAATATTGCCACACCCCTTTGTCGAATAACGCCCACTTTCTTTACAGTAGTTTTTTAAAATTGTGTCTACCCCTGTATTAAATTTCAGTACCCTAGTGTCAATACTGTTTGAGATACAGTGTTTTTTTAATATGACCACACCCCTTTGTCATACAACGCCCACTTTATTGATCGTAATTTGTAATAATTGTGTCTACCCCAGTGTTTTTACTGTAAATTTCAGTACCCTAGTGTCAATATTAACTGAAATACAGTGTTTTTCTTATATTGACACGCCCCTTTGTCGAATATCGCCCACTTTTTTAAAAAAGGACCTCCGCGTTCTTCGGTATCTATCTGTTGACAAAAAATAACGGAAATCGGGCAAGTGCTTTAGGAGTTATCGATGTACATACATTTAAAAAAAAAAAAAAAAAAAAAAAAAAAAGCGCGGACAAACCAACGAAATTGAGAACCTCCTCCTTTTTGAAGTCGGTTAATAAGGAAAGAACTAGAAAAGGAAGAAAGTAACCTTTATGAGATGAGGAATGGTTTAGTCTATAGTAGAAAAAAGGGAAATTCTATTTTGTTTTATGTCCCACATGATATGGAAAGAAATATATTACAACTCTATCATGATAACATGGGCCATTAAGGGTGCGACAAAGTTGCCGATGCAATACTGAAATCTTACTGGTTCCCCAAACTTAGAGAAAAAATTAAGGACCATATCGCCAATTGCTTAAAGTGTATAGCTTTCTATTCGAAATCAGAAAAACATGAAGGTCTTTTACACAATATTCCTAAAGGAGATGTTCCTTTTGAAGTCATACATATTGACCATTTTGGTCCAGTCAGTTTAAAAAATTCCAAAAAGAAATATGTTTTCTTAGTAGTAGATGCTTTTTCCAAATTTGTTAAATTGTATGCAACGACGTCAACCAATACAAAGGAAGACTTAGGATGTCTAAGGTCATATTTTAATTCATACAGCAGGCCTAATGTCATTATATCAGATAGAGGAAGTGCGTTTACTTCAAACGATTTTAATAATTTTATTAGGAGCAATAATGTCAAACATATAAAGATTGCAACAGGTTCACCGCAAGCCAATGGACAAGTCGAGAGGATTAACAGAAGCCTTGCACCAATGATCGCTAAAATAACTAGTGCAGGAAATGAACATTCATTAGAAAAAATTATGCCGGAAATAGAGTTCGCTTTAAATAATACAGCTCATCGTAGTATTGGTACAACTCCTAGTGAATTATTATTTGGTGTAAAACAGAAGGGAATAGTAATAGATTACTTAGAAGAAAAGTTAAATGAAGTTAATGCACTAGAATACTTGAGAGACCTCGCAAAATTGAGAAAAGAAGCTTCGAATCAAATAATAAAAAATCAGAAATATAATAAAGCTTTGAAAGATCGTAACAGGATCCAAAAGTCCTATCAAAATGGTGACTACGTGGTATTGAAAAATTTTGTAAGCGATACAGGAGCTAGTCGAAAGATATTACCAAAATACAAAGGACCATATAGGGTAACAAAAGTATTGCCTAATGACCGATATTTAGTTAAGGATGTAGAAGGATTTCAAGTGAGTCAGATACCATACGAGGGTGTTTGGGAGGCAGCGAATATTGAGCCATGGCTCAGCAGTTCTCACAAAAAAGGCACAATCGGGACGATTGCGGGTCAGGATGGTCGAACTGTGGCAACTCTGAAAAAAAAAACAGTTGAAACAGACAGTGTAGTGAGCAATAGGATTAGAACAAAAGGAAGACGAGAAAAACGAGTCAGTTATTAAGTAGCATCTGAAGTGTGCAGAAGTATTAAAATAAGAAAGTTAATATAAGAAAGTTAAAATAAGAAATAAAAAGTCAATAAAGAAAAAAATACATTGTTTAATTTTTTACACAACTTCGCTTACAGTATTAGTAGATATAGTAAAATTTTCCATAGAATCCGAATATTGTAATGATTTTTTTCGATTGGCCTCAATTTTTTATATAAATGGCAAAATTAAAAAAATCCACTATTGGGAACACATACTTCACATAAATGCTTGTAAAAACTAACATGTTCAGTCAATGAATTTAATTTAATTGCATGTAGTAGAGGAAAGTCACATAAAAATTTGAAGGCATATTATGTGCCAGTAGCATCAGTCATATAGCTGTTATGATCGAAAAAAGGTGAAAAAAAAGCTTTTTTCGTTTTTTTATAAACATATTTTATGTTTGAAGCCCTATATCTCGAAATAATTATATCGGAGAGAAAAAGTTAGCCCTCTTATGTGATAGAAAATTTTATTACAAAAATTTCAAGTACACACATGTCTAAAGAAAAGTCATAATTTACTAACTTTTTTAACATCAATGCAAAAACCATTTTGTGTTAAAAAAATATTTTATTGCAGTTTAATTTAGAAATGCATACATACAATGATTGGTTTTTTACCATTGGGTAAAAATGGGTCGCTGAATCCAAATCTGATGTCAGAATTTCAAAATGATGATATTTTAACAATAGGGTTGCCACCTAATAATATATTTTTTAAGAGTTTTAAACATTAGATATCTTATGGTTTTAGGGGGTCGCTGATTTCGAATCTAATGTCAGAAATTTAAAATTCAAGATGTCTAATAGGGTTGCCATTTATTTTTTTATTTTAACGAATTCGGTGCTGGGGCGAACACTAGCTTAAAATGGGTTGCTGAATCCGAATGTGTACGTACATACTGTAAAAAGCACAAACCTACACACGCATGATAAAAATCTTGAAACATAACAACAACAACAAAATGCAAACGTAAGATTGTATGTTAGCGACTACTATACCCAGTCGGAAAGATCGTGAAGTGCTTACTAAATAATTCATGTTTTCCTTTAGCTTATGGTGGTGAAAACAGGATCATGCTAAAGTAAGTATGTAGTTTGTTACATTTAGAGCACCTTACGTTTTCGCTTACGATTGCAACTACAAAAGGAAAGCATGGTTAAGCCGATTATGTCTTCGTGTTATCATTTCTATATGTACATGTCACTTATATTCAAAATGTCAAATATTTTATTTATTAACTTTTACCATCCCATTCTGGTTTTTTATTTCCCGTTTACAACGTCAAAATATAACTGGCACATAAAAAACTAATTATAACATGAAATAAAGTGAAAAGAGAGCGAAAAATAAGTACGATCCGTGGCCTTAAGTTCACCTTCTTTTGTAAGTGAAAACGTGAAACTTACAATTTCTGTTGTAAAGAAGGTTTAAATGGACTATATACACTCAATACAGTACGGTTACCTTACGTTTTCATGCATACAAAAATAATAAATAAATAACTGGCCATTTCAGCCCTTGAAAGGACTTTGACCTAGCTTCTTTGATCAATTGTGTTGTGGGTGTTATTTAGTTTGTACACTATAGATCGAGAACCGGACCTACAGGTTTAACGCCGACTCCGAACGGCGATGAACGGAATGTTCTTGTTCTCAAGAAGCTTTACATGGCAATTTTTTTACTCTCTGAGGTTTGCCATTGTCTGCAGAGAGGTGGCGGCCGTGCAGAAAAATTATTTTAATTCAAATAATTTTCTGTCGGTGCTGTAGTTTGAACCCGGGTCTCCTGGTTCGTTGACATAGCGGCCACGCACTTTAACCAACTACGCCACGGACGCCACATGCATACATCGTACTTATTAAATAAAGTGAATTCGAATGGAAACACGAACAATTCCGATCGTCGGGAGTACATTCCCTGCATTTTATTTTAGTAAAGGTTAACGTAAGTACGTATGATGCTTTTTATATTTTACAGAAGGAAGCTTTCTAGAGGGGACATGCCTTTGTAAAAGTAATGGGAATTCGGAAGGGACGCTTGCATGCCTCGCCGACGAAAAGTAAATAGGCTATAAAACATTATAGAAGGATAGTTTTTCCCACTGGATAATTACGATGCAAGTGAGCACGTGTTAAAACATACAAAAACAAAGCAGGGGCAGCGTCTAACGGGATCGTAACGATTGGATCAAGAAAATTACTGATCAGAAAACGCAAAACGCGCCTAAATAAGTTAACCCTTCAAAAATTAGCTTCGACTTTTTTTTCGACTTTTTTTTTGCGATGCAATGAAAAAATCTACACTTTGCTCATGTTATTTTTTAACACTGTATAATTAATGTAAATATTTAAAAAGTGTTGTTGTTTTGTATGTATAAATGATCATGTTAGAATAACAGAAGCCGTGTTAAAATGTTTTGTCTCTTTTTTTCCTATGTGTAGAAATTTCGAAATTTTTTAGAAATTAATAACCAATTTATAAACGCATTATTAATTCATCTATATTTTTATAAAAAGCTTTTTCAGATCACTCTCGTTTTATTTTCTGAATTTATGGCTCGAGTATCTATAAGAAATTTCACTTAAAAAATCAAACTAGTTATGACACCCACTGACCCTACCCCCCCTCCCCACCAACCCACTGATGTCTCCTCATTTACTATAAAACCCCTTCCATTAAATCGAAAAAAAAACTGCACAAAACTTTTAAAAACTTTCACAACATTGCGTCAACACCACCTTGATGTATACTATTCTTATTAACCATACAAAAGCATTACTTAAAACTTTTATGTGGCAACAAAAAAGTTCACTGAGCTTGCAGCCGGATTAAAATTTCATATGTAAATTTTTTGTTTTTATCTTCGTTCATTCATTTTCCATTAACAACGTGGAGGGCACATAATAAAAATCAACCCGATTATAACGGTTGAGTGCACTTGGCATCATGTGTCAGCAAGTGTCACTATTCTGACAGCAGCAATAAAAATGCAGCAAGAACAAATGAAAAAAAAAAAAAAGAAAAAAACAGTGAAAGAATTAAAACGTAGGTAAAATGTACAAGAAAGTTCCAGCAGAATAAAGCGGATGGATATAAAATAAATTTCATTAATAAAAAGCTTTCAGAGAATGGCAAGGAAAATGTGAATTAAAAATGTGTGTGAACATTAAATAAAAAATATCGCTGTAAACTTGAAAATAATTATAATTTAAAAATAAAAAATGATATTTGACAAGCGGTTTTGTTTCCATAAAAATCAAAGCTTATTAAATGCTGCTTTTGACTTCAAACATGGTCAAGCGTTATTCATTTCGAGTTTTGGAAAATGCAGCCCTGGCATTTTGCAGCTGTTAAATGTTCATGTCATTCAAACTGATTTTTGCATAATTAAAAATTTGCTATTTTACAATATGAAACGTTTTACCATCAAATAAAACGTTAAAATGGTTAAATTGTTCTACAAAAACGGCGATTCTGCCGTGGCCATTTCATCCGTAAACAATGACTGTCCGGTATGCGTTATGGTCTGGTGGTGTCATTTGGTTCGTATTTTCAAAATCAAAATCAAAATCAAAATCAAAATCAAAATCAAAATCAAAATCAAAATCAAAATCAAAATCAAAATCAAAATCAAAATCAAAATCAAAATCAAAATCAAAATCAAAATCAAAATCAAAATCAAAATCAAAATCAAAATCAAAATCAAAATCAAAATCAAAATCAAAATCAAAATCAAAATCAAAATCAAAATCAAAATCAAAATCAAAATCAAAATCAAAATCAAAATCAAAATCAAAATCAAAATCAAAATAAAAATCAAAATCAAAATCAAAATCAAAATCAAAATCAAAAGCAAAAGCAAAATCTATTGCTAAAAACAAAGAAAAAAAAGCTCAAGCCTGTGTTAGATAACACGGGCGCATAGGTCAGACGTAGAATACGTTAGTCATTAACAGCCTTATTCAATAGATTTCCTTAAACAACCTTTAAACGCTTGTTTAGTTACGCACTGTTTAAGGCTTTACGCAGCTTCTATGCAACCTTGCTAACATTGTTATTCATAAACATTTTTTCATTTTCTGCTTATGGTTGTAAGGTTTGTGTCTGAACTATAGAAAATCTCTACAAAAATTAAGAATTCCTATGGATTTACAATGGCCGCCGCATAAAAAAATGCTGCAAAGGGCGCATATGGAGCATGTCTTTGATATTAAAAGAAAAGACAAACAAAAATCATGGTTGTATTTATCATGGTTCGCTACTTGGTCATTATACTTCTTCTCGTTCTCACACTGGTTCTGTGATGAACACACAGATAATCGTACTGCTCTTACACATGATGTTATAATACATAAAATACAAAGCATATGAAAATTAATACAAAATTTGAAGGAGTTAAATTTTGATTTACTTATAGAATCAAAAAAATTATATGTAGCAATATGATTATTTAAATACAAATCAAAATAAGAAATATTAAATATGTTACGAGCATACTTGAATTTTCTTCAATGCTTGCATAAAGTATTAAAAACTTATAATGAAAGTGACAAACATTTTCTCAAAATTTTGTGCTCCAGATTAACACCCCCGATTAACAACAAAAATTTTATGAAGTTCCGACAAGCTGAAAACAAAAGTTATGATTTCAGAAACTATTTTCGTGGCAACTAACACTGGTCACAAACAACAAAATAACAATGAACCTGGACTATGAAACCGGAAAAGGACTATAACAAGAATTTGGATATAAATTAAGACAAATATTTACCTAAAACATACCTTTCCCAACTAGGATAGGGATTCGGACAATTTTATTGAAATATTATTTTTATGCCAGAAGATGAATTAATCGGTAGAGTACTTTTACATCGATAACTTGCCATTGGGATGGATAATCCGCGACAATTACTTACTGATTAGCTAAGTATACTCGTAAGATTTCAAATCACAGATGTTACTGGATTTAATCAAAAAGACTGAAACCCATATCATCATCTTCTTCCTCTTCGGATTCCTCCTTGGCAGCTGTCTTCTTATCTTCAGCTGGAGCAGCAGCGGCTGGTGCAGTAGTAGTGGCAGCGGCAGCAAACTTGCTGGGATCCTGAGATATACTCTTTAATATTTGTAGCTTCCTTGATTTCGACTTCGGTGGTATCGGTGATAGCCAACAAATTTTTGAAGCCGTTTGCAACGCTGTGTGGTGCCGATGCGATGGTTGGATAACCAATTTGCAAAAAAACTGAAGCCAGGTTGGCAACACCAGCTTGGAATTTGGCACGCAAGTCTTCGGGCTTGATGTTCAAGATCTTAGGCGAGAATATGGAACCAGAGTCGTAGACTTGATTGATCAGCAAACCATATGATAACGGCGAGATGTTCAGCATGTTAAGAAAAGTGACTTCAGAAGCACCTACCTTATCGCCAGGCTTTAAGATTGGCCCATCGATGATGATTTCAATTGTACCCTTCGAAATCTTGGTTAGGATGAAAAAGGCTTGGAAGAAATAAGTCTTCTCGGGACCTAAGCCAGTAATTTGTGCTGTAATAATAACTGGTAATGGAGCAATTGCACCATTACGTGCTGGAGCACGCACTTTTGATTCCAAAAGCTTGCCACGTACCTCCTCCAAATCGCCCTTGGTGAACACAAAAGCAAAATTACCCTTAATGTGAGCCAACAGTTTTTCAAGCTGAGCGTTGTTAGGAAAATTATTAGGAAAAATAATAAAATAACCGAAGGATGAGGATAAGTTTGGGTACAAAAGAAAGGATAGGCATAAGAATAAGGAGAAGTATAAGGAAACAATGTCACGGACAAAACCTACGGGTGTGTCCACGACACACATTGGTTGAAGAGTGGCCGAAATTAATTTTTTTTCATGTTCGCCGATTTGGATATTTTTTTGGTATTTTGTTGTCAGATATCTGAATATTATGATTTCTTAATATAAGGCTGATATATTCATTATTTGTTTGGACAGACATGCTCGAAGTTCATATATGTTCGCTTGTTTAAAATGGCATGCAAATTTACTGTATATTCAATCTTTTGGTACAGTCACAGTAATCTTATCATTTGACTTTGTTGTATATTTGCGTAAGTGACAATTGTCATAGATGACATTTGCATTAAAAAAAGTTGGAAAAAGTGCCATATAAAAAATTTCGTAGAACGAAATATAAACAACATCACAATTTCTATGTTCATCAACTTCAGTGTACTGCATCTTTTTAGCCCTGTGGAGCCCTGTTTAACGAAAGATGTCAAGTTACAGCTTGAAGTCTCAGCTAAAAGTAAAAAAAAAATTCAGCTGCTACTACTTGCTATTTGTATCAGGTATGCTGTCCGAGGAAGCTCAGGAAGCGAGGAATAAAGACTATAGAGCCTATAGATTACATCATTCGCGAAGAATTGGACGTGTAGCTACTAATGAAGACGTAATGCATAATCTTTTATTGTCTTCAGACCCATTTATAAATACATTACGCTCAAAGCTGCAAATCAAAAAATTGGACTACGATAATGATGTTAAAAAATTATTAAAAGACTATGCTTAAATTACTTATTCATGTTTGTTCTATTTGTTTTTTTCTATGGGAGGTGGGCGGATCAGGTATATACTTTTAGGAGCCCATTCTACAATTATAATATATATTTTTTGTGAAAATTGAGTTGATGCAGTAAAAATCAAGGGAGTTATGCCACTTTTTCAATACAAGTTGTATGGGAAGTGGGCGTAAAAGTGGGCGAATATTTTTCAAATTTCACACAAATGATTGTGAGTGTTTAAAAATGATATGTGCAAAAAAAAAAAATGCCGTAGGTCAAAATTTAGTTTTCTCTTTGTATGGGAGGTGGGCGTAAAAGTGGGCGGAACATTTTGATTTTTCCATTTTTTTCTTGATTCAAACAAAAAATGCCTATGTACCAAGTTTCATTGTCCTTCGACAACTTCTTCTATTTTTAGTCGCTCGTTCTATGAACTTCAACCAATGTGCGACACAGCCAACTTTTTTTTCCAGAATAACCGCTTTTGTCGCAACTGTACCACTTGAGCAGCGAAGACCCATTATTTTTCTGGAATCAACCTTCGCAGGAAGATCATTCTCCATCACTATAATGCGAATTTCCACACATTACCTCAAAGAAAAGAATTTTTAAGCACTCAAAACGTGGAATTGATGGGTCATCCAGACCTGACTGGGCACACAATGACTTTTTCTCGTTGCCTCACATTTAGAAGGTACTAACTTCAGGGTGGCAAAACTCTTTTGAAAATTGGTTTGAATCAATGCAAAAGTATATTGATCATCGTGGAGAATACTTTGAAAATGAATGAAATCATTTTTACTGACTCACCACAGTTTTTTCATTGTAAGGCGCAGGACTTAAAAGGCAACCCACGTAATGGTTTTAATTTTACATTTTCAACATTAAATCGTTAAATTTGAATCAAAACAGCTCAATCAGATGGCTATAAAAACTCTAAAATGAGCAAAAACTTGACTTTATGAAAAGGTTATAAAAGTTTAACTTAACAATGAAACTTTTGTAGCCTTATCAACAGATCTGTGCTTTGAAAAAATAAATTTCTTTTAACTTTTCTAGCCAACAATTAAATGGATTCCAACTTTGAAGTTTTCGATGAAATTAACCCGTTTTTAACATTTTTTTTTCTTTTTTTATTTTATGTTTTTATATAACTTTTTTTTATATTTTTTTTTTTTTTATTTTTTTTGTTACGCAATAGAATAAAATCCAAAGTTTTCTTTGAATTTCCGGCAGTTAATAAAATTTTAATTTCTTTGTTGAAAAACTTTTTTCATTGCTATTCTATTGAGCGTTTGTCAGAAAATTCTTTTTTAATGTGTGTTTTGAGTGTGCTGACACACACTGTAACAAAGATACAATATTAAAAAAAAAAAAAAATAAAAAAATTCGCTTTAACTTTAAGCACTTCTTAGCTTACAAAACTATTGAGAACTATTAAAAGTTTTGTTGTAAAGAAAATTTCAACAAAGCAGAAGAGACAATTTTTAACTGACGAGGGGTTGAGGATGGGGTTTGTCAAGCTTATTTGCAGATCATGAAAGCGCTGAAGTGTGGGTGTGTGATTGTATGTGTTTAGGTACAAAGTTCATTGGAAAGTCTGTGGGTGTTGTGTTTATATTAAAAACAAAAACAGCTACTAGACAACCAACTCGTAGCTGAACTTAACTGGACTTTAGGACTTTTGTGCCCTCATACAAACACCTACACTCACACCACACACACCTTTTCTCTGCTTTTGTTCTTAAGATGTTTGGCATAATGTTCGCCACCGTTACACAGAAAAAGAATAGCTGTAATGGGAGCCGGGTGCTAAAACTTTGCTGTAGCTGGAATATGTTTGTAAGTATTTTGTGTAAATTTTCGTTTATATTTTGAACTTAAGTTTGGAAAAAACTTAATTCTTACAAAAAACTTTTTTCGTACATTCTACATAGTTGCCGCCGCTATTGTAAAAATGTTTTCCATAGCAACAAGGATTGTGAAGAGCTCTTTTAAACAAATGTTTAAAGAATTTTAGCTTCGTTAGATCCTAAAACAAAATGATATGAAAATATTTAAAAAATGTTAAGCAGTTGGAAAATAGTATCAAATAAAGAAACAACATTTCTAAGAAAATGGCTGTCTGTGTGTGTCTGTGTGCGATTTGGTGAGTTAAATTTAATTTTACTTGCGGTTGCCGCCCTGAAGCTTTGCGCAAAAGAACGTGGCAAATATATAAGTCTGCTTTTAGGAACTGCGTTAAGGCTTTATTCAACAAAAGTAACCGCAGCACAAGGCCAGATATGGCGAAAAAGTGGTGAAGGATTTTCTTTTTTCTTTGTCTTAAGCATTTGTCACAAAGAACACTGTTTCTTAACCACATTTGCTGCAGCTCAAATATGCAGCTTTATGCTTTTCGTTTAACTTGATTATCCTGGCTTAAGTCAATTATTTTTTATTTCTTAATTGAAATGCTTTTGCTTTGGTCATTTGTTTTTCTTTTGACTCAATGTTTACTGGCTTTTCTTTTAGTTTTTTAAACTTTTTTTATATATTTTGCGTCAACTAACTTTTAACTTTTTTGCGTTAAGAAAATTTTGTAGTTTTGTAGGCCAGACTTACTACTTCACTGCAGATCATAAAGCTCTTCATTGCTTTGAAGTCTTTCAAACTTAGAAACGGTTTAGGCGTTAATAGCAGAGAAAAATTATGGCAAATTATGGCAGCGTTTCATACACTTATGTTAATATTTTGTGGTGGAACACCAATGAGCTGGCAAATGAAGCTCAAAGTTTTGCAATTAAAGATTTTTCCTAAGTAAATATATTCAATGGTTTCTCTCCCTTCAATTTCCATTTAAAAGGAAGTTGTGAGAAATTCAGTTATATACCAGGGCAAGATGAAAAGTCTCTGAAAAAGAAGTTGGCTGTATCGTGTACATTTTAAATGTACTACGATAAGTAACGATAGAGGGGAGGGGGTCTCAGATATAGTAACGTGACCAAAAATAAAAAAAAAACTTGAAAAAATTTAAAGCCTGAAATCAGTTCAAGATTGTGTCCTATATTTGTATTGCGACTTGTATTTCGCTTCAAACACATCAATGAATTCTCATAAGTTAGTTTTATTTAATTTAAAATAAATTGGTATTAGAAGTACATACTATTTAAATAAACCAATTTTAAGGAAGCATATTCATAAAAACACTGAACTTGGTGTTGCACAGGTGCAGCCTTTACGGGTACTCTCTCACAGACTAGACGAATTTCTTTGCATTAGAAAAGAGGATACACCTGGATGGGTCGACATAGAATCCGTTGAAGAATTCTATTTCGAAGAGTCCCAAAAGTTTCCAACTTCTTAAATTCCAGTGATTTTATAGCATTGACTCTTGGATTGAAGAAGGAATAGTTTTTATCGATGAAAATAATTGATTTTGAAAATTTTTTCTTAAATTTATCTAGTCATGCACATTTAAGTTATCATGATAGCACACATACCAAAAAATGTTGAAAATCGGTAACGTAATTTATGAACGATCCCTCATTAAAAAACATAAGAAATAATGAAATATCTAATGGAAGGTATGAAACTGTTTTTAATTTTTGATCAATTGCTTGATATCAGGCCTGATAGAAGAGAGTTGAATTCTCATATCAGGTTCGGCATCCAGTCTATTACGGTATTTTGTTTTTGTAGCTGCAAATCATGTTTCGCACAAGTAAGTTGTTGGGAACGGGTAATTTTCTGAAAAAGATAGTCTGAAGAACCCAATTCTATCAAGCAAACGATCTTTCAAATTAAAAGAAATATCTGTAAAAAAAGAGTTGGCTGTGTCGTGAATACACCCGTAGGTTTTGACGTGACGGTGTTTCTTGTTGATGTTGATGTTGATGTTGATGTTGATGTAGATGTTGATGTTGATGTTGATGTTGATGTTGATGTTGATGTTGTGTTGATGTTGATGTTGATGTTGATGTTGATGTTGATGTTGATGTTGATGTTGATGTTGATGTTGATGTTGATGTTGATGTTGATGTTGATGTTGATGTTGATGTTGATGTTGATGTTGATGTTGATGTTGATGTTGATGTTGATGTTGATGTTGATGTTGATGTTGATGTTGATGTTGATGTTGATGTTGATGTTGATGTTGATGTTGATGTTGATGTTGATGTTGTTGTTGTTGTTGTTGGTGTTGATGTTGTTGTTGGTGTTGATGTTGATGTTGATGTTGATGTTGATGTTGATGTTGATGTTGATGTTGATGTTGATGTTGATGTTGATGTTGATGTTGATGTTGATGTTGATGTTGATGTTGATGTTGATGTTGATGTTGATGTTGATGTTGATGTTGATGTTGATGTTGATGTTGATGTTGATGTTGATGTTGATGTTGATGTTGATGTTGATGTTGATGTTGATGTTGATGTTGATGTTGATGTTGATGTTGATGTTGATGTTGATGTTGATGTTGATGTTGATGTTGATGTTGATGTTGATGTTGATGTTGATGTTGATGTTGTTGTTGTCGTTAATGTTGATGTTGGTGTTGATGTTGATGTTGATGTCCATGTTGATGTTGATGTGGATGTTGATGTTGATGTTGATGTTGATGTTGATGTTGATGTTGATGTTGATGTTGATGTTGATGTTGATTTTGATGTTGATGTTGATGTTGATGTTGATGTTGATGTTGATGTTGATGTTGATGTTGATGTTGATGTTGATGTTGATGTTGATATTGATGTTGATGTTGATGTTGATGTTGATGTTGATGTTGATGTTGATGTTGATGTTGATGTTGATGTTGATGTTGATGTTGATGTTGATGTTGATGTTGATGTTGATGTTGATGTTGATGTTGATGTTGATGTTGATGTTGATGTTGATGTTGATGTTGATGTTGATGTTGATGTTGATGTTGATGTTGATGTTGATGTTGATGTTGATGTTGATGTTGATGTTGATGTTGATGTTGATGTTGATGTTGATGTTGATGTTGATGTTGATGTTGATGTTGATGTTGATGTTGATGTTGATGTTGATGTTGATGTTGATGTTGATGTTGATGTTGATGTTGATGTTGATGTTGATGTTGATGTTGATGTTGATGTTGATGTTGATGTTGATGTTGATGTTGATGTTGATGTTGATGTTGATGTTGATATTGATGGTGACGTTGATGTTGATGTTGATGTTGATGTTGATGTTGATGTTGATGATGATGTTGATGTTGATGTTGATGTTGATGTTGATGTTGATGTTGATGTTGATGTTGATGTTGATGTTGATGTTGATGTTGATGTTGATGTTGATGTTGATGTTGATGTTGATGTTGATGTTGATGTTGATGTTGATGTTGATGTTGATGTTGATGTTGATGTTGATGTTGATGTTGATGTTGATGTTGATGTTGATGTTGATGTTGATGTTGATGTTGATGTTGATGTTGATGTTGATGTTGATGTTGATGTTGATGTTGACGTTGATGTTGATGTTGATGGTGACGTTGATGTTGATGTTGATGTTGATGTTGATGTTGATGTTGATGTTGATGTTGATGTTGATGTTGATGTTGATGTTGATGTTGATGTTGATGTTGATGTTGATGTTGATGTTGATGTTGATGTTGATGTTGATGTTGATGTTGATGTTGATGTTGATGTTGATGTTGATGTTGATGTTGATGTTGATGTTGATGTTGATGTTGATGTTGATGTTGATGTTGATGTTGATGTTGATGTTGATGTTGATGTTGATGTTGATGTTGATGTTGATGTTGATGTTGATGTTGATGTTGATGTTGATGTTGATGTTGATGTTGATGTTGATGTTGATGTTGATGTTGATGTTGATGTTGATGTTGATGTTGATGTTGATGTTGATGTTGATGTTGATGTTGATGTTGATGTTGATGTTGATGTTGATGTTGATGTTGATGTTGATATTGATGGTGACGTTGATGTTGATGTTGATGTTGATGTTGATGTTGATGTTGATGTTGATGTTGATGTTGATGTTGATGTTGATGTTGATGTTGATGTTGATGTTGATGTTGATGTTGATGTTGATGTTGATGTTGATGTTGATGTTGAAGTTGATGTTGATGTTGATGTTGATGTTGATGTTGATGTTGATGTTGATGTTGATGTTGATGTTGATGTTGATGTTGATGTTGATGTTGATGTTGATGTTGATGTTGATGTTGATGTTGATGTTGATGTTGATGTTGTTGTTGGTGCTGGTGTTGTGGTTGTTGTTGTTGTTGTTGTTGTTGTTGTTGTTGTTGTTGTGGTTGTTAGACAACAACAAAATCTACGTTGAAGATCACTGTCACCAAAGTGTATCAACAAAGCATACGAAAGTGTTGTTGCTTGCACTTCGGTATAAGCAACGAAAAAAGATCAAGAAGGAATAAGACAAATTTGTTTGTGTATTTTGAATTGCATAGTGCCAATCGCTGTGTGTGTGTATTAGAATACACAGCCTATGCCTAAGTGTTTTTACAAAAACAAATGTGCATCAAGTGCATAGGGCTTTTGCACCTCTGCTTTAGGCGATTCCCTGAGGGGCCTAATGACGCCGCCAGTATTTTTTTATTTTTATCATGTGCCTGAAGACCTCACCCTCGTTTTCGTTCTTTGAAATTTATCGTTACGCCAGTAGTCACAGAGTTAAAATTCCATGCAACGTTTTTTTATGGTTTCAGCATTTTTACTGCATTATGTTATTGCCACCCTGAAATAATAACGGTTAGATTTTTTTTTTGTAATTTAGTTGTTAGGCGTAATAACACATCTATGCTGTCGTAAAACAAAATTTACCGTAGCACGTCTCCTGAGAGTAATAACTTCATGCAACGCTATTACATTTCTGTTACATAAACTGCTATCTTCACGACCTGACGACGTCAAATTTTTTTTTTTATTTTGATCGTAAGGCCAAGTATAAATCCTTGATTTTCCTTTTTAAACATTTACCGTCGCTTATATACTCACCGAGTAAAAATTCAATGGAACGCCGTTGCATAAATGTTGCATTGTCGATCTTTAAGAGGCTCTCTCTGTATCCCCATGACGTCAGAAGTTGTTTGTCTAACTTTGTTTTTGAGGGCTTAGAACAGGCCTGAATTGGTGTATTCTATTTTTTATTCTAGCACTAATACTCAGCGAGTAATAATTCCATGTAACACATTTTCAGTTTAATTGGTTAAGCAGCTCCCACCGTCCCGATGACGTTGTGAATTTTGACGTAGAATACGTCGTTCTCGGAGGTAAGTAGGGTGGTTGATAGTGATCAGGTGTCGGTATTTACATTACTTTTTGAGCCTTTGGTGGGCCTAAAGTACTAATCGTACAATGTTGATCTTAGCACTTGTTGGTCTGCTTGATCCTCAATGCGACAAAAATTCATGTTAGAACTCTCTAACTTATATAAATTTTACACAATTACATTAAATATAAAGCCAACATTTGATGTTTTTGTTTGCTTAAACTTGCTACCTATTTATCGACGGCTTCCGGTTTTTTCGACGGCGAAGACAGCGCCATCTAGCGTGAAGACATAAATCTTATAATTAAAAAAAGCATACTTTTGGGGCATGTTGTTTTTAACAGAATCGCGTAGCCCAGTAATACTGAGTAATTTTGAGGGGCATCCTTTTTTAACAGAATCTGTTATTGAAATGTCAAACGCAGCCAATTAAATATGCGGGCATATTATCGACAGTGAAATTTTGACACATGGGTTGTTGAACTTGAAAGCATTGAACAAATTTTGTTTGCTTGTTTAAGTTTTGTACCTATTTATTGACAGTTTCCGGTTTTATCGACAAAAGCATAAAATTTGTATGGGAGCGCCCCTAAGGAGTGGTCGGAGGGAATAGGTGTCAAAGGCAAAAATGTTCCTTTTGCAAAAGTAATGGGGGTTGGTGATACATATTAACCCTCTCCGGCACTCTCTTAAAGGTCATATCCTCAGGTGTATGGAATAAATATTTTTGAAAAAGATGTCATCAAAAGCGAATTGAATAATTCTACGTCTTGTGTTACGACATAGTCGAAACTACTGTATCTTTTTTTGTTTTGTTTTTATAATGAAGTTAAAAAATTCAGCTTTACGCTCAAACCATTATTTTAATCATAGCACCTATACTCAGTGAGTAACAATTCAATTACACGCCAATGAATTTTGAAAAAATGTCTTTCTCAACTTTTTTGGAAACCTGCGCGGTAAAACGTAACTTCGTCACGTCAAAATATTTTTGATGTTCAACTGTTTACGTTGACGTTAGACGATGAATGAAACATGTTAATATATTATATATTGTATAAATTGCATGTGTTTCAATTGACCCCAGGCACTGTTTCAAACGACCCTGACCTAGGGACGGTTGAAACAAATTAACATTTTTTTAAAAAAATTGAATTTGTACATAAAATACAATGCAGTGGTCTCAAATAACTAATTCGCTTAACTAATTCCGATGCAATGGCCGATAAACGCTTAAATGTTTCAACCGTACCCAGTCTGCCCTACATTTACTCAAGTCCTTCTCTCAGTATAGTTTATACAACGTTTAAGTTAAGGTTAAGTTAAGGTTAAAATAAAGAAAAAGTTACATTTTTAAATTTAGTTATTTTGTATGAAAAACCAAGTTATCTAGCGAATAGTAGAAAGCGATGACAACTCCTCTGTTTACTATTAAATTAAATGCAAATTTTTCATGTGAATACTCTCAATTAAGAATTATGCGAAATATTGAAAAAAATTACTATTGTAAAAACCAAACATAAAAAAAAAAAAAAACACAAGGTTGTTTCATTGTGAATTGTTCACTGGTACTAAAAGCACTCAGCTTTGATGTTGACGACACCATTCCATTTGCATTTGTATTTTTGCACTTTGTTCTATTTCAATTGCATTTCCATGTGTCGGTCCTCCAGTCAAATCGTCAGTTTAACCATGAGTTTGTCGTTTTAAGATATGCATGCCAACTAGTCGTCAACGAAGTCAATCCAATTGAAAGCCATGCAGCCAAAAGCTTTGAACTTCAAAATCATTTTGAGTGGCATGGCATGTTTTTCACTCTGGTAACCAAGTGTTACCAGTTATTTTTCGTGGTCACGATCTTGGGAGTTTTTTTGGTGTGCTTTTTATAAATATTATTGTGCATGTTTTTGTTGAATATTTTTGTTTTTGTCGGAATAACATGCATAACCCCATCCGTTGCATGCAAAAACAATGCAAATCGAGATATTGTTGGTTGCTCGTTGGCTGCGTCTGACAGTTGGTTAAAATGCATTAGCAAGTGATTTGCATAGATTTAGATTTTTTTTTGCTACTGTCGTTGGTGTTGGTAGTTGACATATTTACGATATTGAATGAACATTTTTTGTTTTTGTTATCTCGACTGGTAAACTTTGTCAGGTGACTTTTAATTGTTATGTTGTCTGAGTTGCATTTAAAAAATTCTGTTTGGAATCGTTTCATTTCATTAATTTTCTATAATTTTTAATTTTAATTTCTTTCGAAAAATTTGATCTTAAAATTTACATTTACATTTAATTTATATTTATATTCATAATCATATTCATATTCATATTCATATTCATATTCATATTCATATTCATATTCATATTCATATTCATATTCATATTCATATTCATATTCATATTCATATTCATATTCATATTCATATTCATATTCATATTCATATTCATATTCATATTTATATTCATATTCATATTCATATTCATATTCATATTCATATTCATATTCATATTCATATTCATATTCATATTCATATTCATCTTCATATTCATATTCATATTCATATTCATATTCATATTCATATTCATATTCATATTCATATTCATATTCATATTCATATTCATATTTATATTCATATTCATATTCATATTCATATTCATATTCATATTCATATTCATATTCATATTCATATTCATATTCATATTCATATTCATATTCATATTCATATTCATATTCATATTCATATTCATATTCATATTCATATTCATATTCATATTCATATTCATATCATATTCATATTCATGTTCATATTCATATTCATATTCATATTCATATTCATATTCATATTCATATTCATATTCATATTCATATTCACATTCAATGATATGATATATGATACGCATAAAAATAACTTCTCACTCTTAAAGCTTTCTTGAAAGCTTCAACCTCCTGAAATTAAGTTGCTTCAACATATTAAAGTTAAGATCAGCTCAAATACCACTTTAAAATTATACACTTACTACACAAATTCAAGCACCTCAAAGCTTTGCAGTTGCTAAGGAACATACATACACAGTTGCTAAGGAACATACATACATATATATTTACATGAAACAATTTATCATTATAAACACACAAAATGAATTTTTGTTTGTTTGTTTGTTTAAGCATCTCTCTCTAAAACAAGGAAACAACATTTCGAACACAACGAGTGAAGAGGAAATAAAAATTACAAGTGAAATAAATTATTTTATGGTAAGAAAGTGAAAAATATAAAAAGGATATGCGAAGCATTAAAGCATGACGGAGTAGAACAGTATAGTAAAAAAAAAATACGTGCGGTAGCGTGAAGAAGTAATAAAAATAATAAAAACACATTTAATGGAGTCTGACAAATATTAAAAACGCTAAAGGAGAAGAAAATAAAAGCAGAAACAAGCAAATCAGTATGTAGGAGAACTAATACAATGTAAAAGCTATGTTTTCTTATTGAAGATAAAGAGAAAGTATGAGAAAAGGGACCGAATGAAATACCTTTGTCAAAACCAGAAAGTCATATAAAGTCAAATAATATTCTTGGTATTCGGGCGAGTGTCTTAAAGTTATATAAACATTTTCCCAATTTTTCTGTAAATTGTCATTAAAGTTACTAGTCAAGAAAAAGAGCTTTTATAAAAAATTTTATAAAATTTATTCATTCCAGTTTGCTGATTATGGATGTGTGCTTAAAAGCTCAATTTTAAATATCTTTAATATTTCTATCTGACTTTCTTAAGTTCTATATGCAAGAATCTACAAAATATTGATGAGAAAACTACAGCAAAGACTCAGCAGAATAATCAATGGGAAAAACTTAGAGTTGAACAACATTTCAATGTACCAAAAAGCTTTCTTGGGAGAGCTGTTAGATAAAACTTTGACTACATTTCAAGCACCAACAAAGTCTCTACTGCAACATTTCTCTTCATTAGTTTTTATTCTTAATACTCGAGGGAACAATTTTGCCAACTTCGACTTTTATACAAGCAGACTTAAGCATGACAACCAGTCAGCCCGTCAGTTGCTCCAGCTTCTCCAGCTCTGAGACGAAAGTCGTGCAACTAGACGTTAATCGATGTCCTTGTAACTTATGTTGATTTTTAGTATTATGTTAATGTAAGCAGAGAAAATAACGCAACCTTATAAAAGTATGAGGCAGCGTTGTTATAGTAAAGAACAGCAGCAAAAGCATAACAACAGCTATTGGCTAATTAGAATTGACATTTTGGTTAACAGCTTTTGTTAAGTTAAATTAAAGCAAGCCTATTACGTCTCACCCCACCTCGCTGGCTTGTTTATGAGTCTAAAGTTTTTCCATATAACTCCAGTGGGGACACAAATTAGCAAGAAACGCGGCGGGTAAAGTGAACAAAGATTAACTTCAGCCAAGGGAACAACTTTTTGTTTAAGCGACAATATCATGTTAATAAAGAATGAGCTTTAAAAGCGAATGATTGCAGGAAATAAAGAAATAAAAAAGCTTTAGTTGGCATCCAAAGATGTTGCTCGAATGTTTGACGCTAGCAACTTTAAGTAACTATTTAAATATTAAAGCAGCAGCACTGTAATTGAAATACTCGCACTTCGACTACTTCATATCCTTCATCCCTTGTTTGAGCTTCAGGGAGTTTGGTAAGGAAACGATGGCTCATTTCGATGTACTGGAAGCCATTTAAGAAACAAAGCGCAAAACGTCAACCTTGCGGGCATGATTTATTAATGTTTGCTCTTGGTCACAATAACGAAGCGGAACGAATGTCGTCTTCCTGAAATAAATTTTAATAAATTAAATGCTTTTATCCTGTACTATAAAGACAATTGAATTCACAGAAATTGTAGCAATTGGAAAAGCGATTTTGAAAAAAAAAAAAAAAATGCAATAAGTTGCCAAATTAATATGAACTAGTATCGCCTGTGGCCGAAATTCGGCCATCTGTTTCTGTAAGGTAACGAAACTAAAGTTGTTTTTCAAATAATGAATGGTTATTAAATTGAAAGGAAATTCTTAATGCTTACCTTGACGCTATGAGGAAAATTGTGGTAAAGGACAAAAAAGGAAGCATATATCAATCAATAACAAAAATTTATTCAACATATAATATTCATTTAAAGTAAATAAATAAATTAAAAGTAAAGTAAATAAAGTAAAAGTAAATAAACGGTAGAAAAGTATAACAAATAAATCAAGATAAATGATAATTCTCAAAATAATAGAAGCAAGCAGCAGTTTTTTTGTGCTTTTTTAACGCTGAGATATTAAGAGAAAGCACAACCACAACAACAACAACAACAACAACAACAACAACAACAACAACAACAACAACAACAACAATGATGCTACTCAGCTCTTTTTAAGTGTTTGCGTCACTCCCGCATTCAACTCTTGTTGAGCAGCGATGTTCAACAGAGCTTTGTCGCTTTGTAGTTTCTAATTGTCCCATTGGCAGTGTTGCCAGATTTTTTTTTCAAAAAACTGCTAAATCTTAAAAAAAAAACTGCATTTTGGACACAAAAACTGCCATTCTAAAAAACGTCATTTGTATATAAAATTATAAAAAAACATAAAAACTAGTAAGAAATGATCTTCGACTGGGCCGAAGTTAAAATACCCCCACGGCCGAACCAAAGTATATTCAAAGTCTTGAGCAATCAATAAAATGTTTATCTGTAAAAACGTTTTCGGCATATTTTTAACAGAAAATGTTCGCTTTTGTTTTTTGATTAAGTCGCTTTGTATGGGAGGTGGGCGTGGTTTTCACCCAATTTGGTTGAATTCCATAAACATAGTACACGTTATATATCAAAGTTCATATGCAAAATTTCAAGTCCATATATTAATTTTTGTGGATTTTAGATAAATTTTACCTTTTTGATAAAGTCACTTTGTATGGAAGGCGTGGTTATCATCTGATTTGGTTGAATTTCATACTTAGAGTGTATTTTAAACATTAAAACTAATATGCAAAATTGCAAGTTGAATTCATTTTTGTTGAATTCTAAGAGATTTAACCGTTTTGATAAAGTCACTTTGTATGGGAGGTAGGCGTGGTTTTCATCCGATTTGGCTCATTTACTTGACCTTCATTTTTTAGATAAAAGCTTAAATATTGAATTTCGTGATGATAGCTTTAAAATTACGGCTGTAATCGTGATCACAGACAGACGGACATGGCTAAATCAACTCGGGTGGTGATGCTGATCGAGAATATATATACTTTTGTTTACTTACCACGCCTTCTTATGGGCGTTACAAACGGAGTGACAAAATTAATATACCCCCATTTACGTTTTTTAAACGTGGGGGTATAAATATATGGTTGTATTTAATATATAAAAAGATTCGTGTATTTTTTCACATATGAAATCATTTTTAATAGAAGTAATTCAGATAATTTTAATTAATGTTTTTTTACATATCCCCTATTTCACATTGAAGTGTAATGTCAGGTGCACTGACCATCTCCGATTTGGCTTTTTCTTGGATTGGTTTACAAAACTTAGTACCAAAAATATAAGACTATTTAAAATACTAGCGTCAGGCGCCCTATTTTTTTTTTTCATTTTCATTATTTGCATTTATTTTACGTTCCATTACCTTTCCAATGATATAAAATGAAGATGTGCTCTTGAAGTGTTCAGAAGTTATGCCATAAAACATGAAGTTTTAATGAATTTTCAATACAAATTCAACTACACATTTAATTTTCATAAAATTTTTTTTTCTTGATTTTTTACAAAACAAAAAGTCGATATTAAAAGTCGACAGCTAGTTGAAATTATATTGAAAATTCGTTAACACTTCACGTTTTATGGTTCAAAGCAGGGCTGCTTTTAAAGCTGCTGCTGAAGTATAAAGCAGGGAGCTTTTAAAACTGCTGCTGAAGTTTAAACCAGGGCTGCTTTAAAAAACTAATTGAACCATAATGAATGTTTTGGTAAAGAGAATTTATGATAACTACATAAGATTTTATATTTTCATAAAAACTGCATTTTACCTTAAAAAACTGCATAAATAATGGAAAAACTGCATTTTTTTCTTTTTTACTGCCAAACTGCTCAGAGTGAAAAAAACTGCCATTTGCAGCCAAAACTGCCATTCTGGCAACACTGCCCATTGGTAAAATAAGCGTTTTACATTTGCTCAGTTTTACTTATCTTAATGACAACATATTCGAATAAAAATTATATTGTGCAAATCTACTCGAAAATACCTAACCATCGATATAAGTGTTATGTGAATATGTTGAAGTTAACACAAAAAAAAAGGGAACACAAACTTTTTGTTTGCCTATTAATATATAGATATGAATATGAATATGAATATGAATATGAATATGAATATGAATAAGCATATGAATGTTAATATGAATATGAACCACACCAGTATAAATATTTCTCTTGTTGTTTTTTTTTTTTATTTTATTGAAAAATGCTTGGCAAAGTTAAAAAGAAGTTGGCTGTATCGTACTACAACTGTACTACCGATTTGACGTGACAGTGTATCTTTATTCTTGTCCCTACCCTTCTATTCGTTCCCAAACTTGTCTTCATTCATATTTTTCTTCTTATAGTTGTTCTTATAATTGACCTGCTTCCAGTCCAAACTCTTGTTTTAATCGATGTCCAAATTTCTGACCTTATCCTTGTTCAAATCTTCTCCTAATCCTTGTCCCACTTCCATTATGAATCTTTATCCCTTATTTTGTTAAGATATTTGTTCTTTTCCTTGTTCTATTTCTTGCCCTTATACTTTTCCCAATCTTGTCAAAATTATCGTTTTGTCTCAGTCCTTGTAGAAGTTATCTTCCCAATTTTTGTCCTAATCCTTGTTCAATTCTATACTCTAATCTTTGTTCCAATTTTTGACTTACTCCTTTTCTTATTCCTGACCCTAGTCTTTGTTCAAATCCTTGGTCTCATCCTTTTTCTAATCCTTGTTATAATCGTTGTTCTAATACTGGTCCTTATTTTGATTTTAATTAATTTTAATTATTTTTTTTTTTATATTTTTACTTTTTTTTTGCTTTTGCATTTGGTGCATTCTGCACTGCGCAAAGAGACGAGTTGAATGTGTCGTGGACATACCCGTAAGTTTTGGCGGAGTATACGGTGTTTCTATATACTCCTATTTTATGTCCAAACTTTTGTTTTAATCCATGACAAAAATTCTTGACCTAATCAAATATACAGAATTCCTTTCTTAGTTTGTAAAGGTGTGTTTAAGATGTGTCTTAATTTTTATCTTAATCCATATCCTAATTCATTTCATAGTCTTTTTCCGGTTTCATAGTCCGATATCATTAGGGGTATTCTCTATGCCTAGGAGAGAACGGTGCAAGAATATGAAATGTACAATCCGCCATTGTTGTTTCTCAATTGCAGATATTATACATTTCCTATTCTTGCACCGTGCAACGGCATATCCTAGGCATAGAGAATACCCCTATTGTGTTATTTTATTGTTTGTGAGCAGTGTTGGTTGCCCTGAAAAAAACCTGTTGAAATCATAACTAACTAGATTTTTGTTGTTGTTGTTGTTGTTGTTGTTGTTATTGTTCTTGTTGTTTTTTTTTGATGTTGATGTTGATTTTGATTTTGATTTTGATTTTGCTTTTGATTTCGATTTTGATTTTGATTTTGATTTTGATTTTGATTTAGATTTTGATTTTGATTTTGATTTTGATTTTGATTTTGATTTTGATTTTGATTTTGATTTTGATTTTGATTTTGATTTTGATTTTGATTTTGATTTGATTTTGATTTTGATTTTGATTTTGATTTTG
This sequence comes from Pherbina coryleti, assembly GCA_943735915.1. NCBI lineage: Eukaryota > Metazoa > Arthropoda > Insecta > Diptera > Sciomyzidae > Pherbina > Pherbina coryleti. Next base: position 162,810,774 of record OX030948.1, read on the forward strand.
ATTTTGATTTTGATTTTGATTTTGATTTTGATTTTGATTTTGATTTTGATTTTGATTTTGATTTTGATTTTGATTTTGATTTTGATTTTGATTTTGATTTTGCTTTTGATTTTGATTTTGATTTCGATTTCGATTTTGATGTTGATGTTGATGTTGATGTTGATGTTGATGTTGATGTTGATGTTGATGTTGATGTTGATGTTGATGTTGATGTTGATGTTGATGTTGATGTTGATTTTGATGTTGATGTTGATGTTGATGTTGATGTTGATGTTGATGTTGATGTTGATGTTGATGTTGATGTTGATGTTGATTTTGTTGTTGTTGTTGTTCTTATTGTTGTTGTTATTGTTGGTGTTGCTTTTGCATTTTTTTTTCTGCATGCAATTAATCCAGCAAAAGTGATGCATATGCGACACATTAGGCGGTTTCCTTGAGGGGCATCATAACGCCATCATTTTTGTTTTTTTATTTTTATCATGTGCCCGAAGACCTCACCCTCATTTTCGTTACTTTGAATTTACCGCTACGCCAGTAGTCACAGAGTAAAAATTCCATGCAACGTTTTTTCATGGTTGTTGCTATCCTGAAATCATGACGATAAGAATTTTTTATGTATTTTACTTGTGAGGTATATTAACACATCTATGCTGTTGTAAGACAAAATTTGCCGTAGTGTAAGGTGTATGGGGAAGTTTAAGTAAGATTTTTGTTTATAGCGGCAGAGTTTGCCTTCGCTATAGCTATATTCTTGCCGACTTGAACAAAGTTCAAGGCAAGAAAAGAATATCAATATTAAAACAAGGCAGAGAACTGCCGACTTGAATTAGTAGTTAAATTCTGATTTATTGTTTGCCAAGACCGGCTTTTTATATCTTTACAAAAACTGTTATACGTAAAATCTAGATCTATAGTTAATCTATATTTACATATTAAAATACTTATGTTTAATTTTGCGTTTCATTCTCGCACTTAAAAAAAGTATCTCCAAATTTCATATTTTGGGTTGACGAATGAAATTTAGGCACAGTCATAAAAATTGAGTGAGTATTGAAAACGCACTCAATTCCGATGCGGAGTGTCTACAACATTCGCATGCATTGAGTGCAGCGCACATCGATAGTGCAGTGAAAGCATATTTGTCACTCAATGCATTGCCGCTTGTTTACGAAAAGAATTGATGAAACATAGGGTCGGCAGTGTGTACATGTATGGGCACACTACTAATCTAATCTCCTGAGTGAGTATAGTTCCATGCAACGACATTACATTTCTGTTACATAAGCTACTATCTTGACGACTTGACGACGTCAGAATTTTTTTTTTTTATTTTTATCGTAAGGCCAAGTATATATCCTTCATTTTCCTTTTCAAACATTTATAGTAGCTATATACTCATCGAGTAAACATTCAATGCAACGCCGTTGAATGAATGTTGCATTGTAGATCTTTGAGAGGCTCTCTTTGTGTTCTCATAACGTCAAAAATAATTTTTCTAATTTTATTGTGAGGACTTAAAACAGGTCTTTATTGGTGTATCATATTTTTAATCCTGGCGCTAATACTCCGCGAGTAATAATTCCATGTAATAAATTTGCAGTTGCGTTGCTTAAGCAGCTTCCTCCGCGTGCCGATGACGTTTTGAATTTTTGTTTTATTTTTGAAATTAAGTCAAATAATGAACATTTACGCTCGTACCATTATTTTAATCACAGCACCTATACTCAGCGAGTAACAATTCAATGCAATGCTGATGAATTTTAAAAAAATGCCCTTTTATACTTCTTTGGAAACCTGCGCGCTAAAAAGTAACTTCGTCACGTCGAAAAAATATCAAGACTTTTTCAACTTTTTTTTTAATGTTCTCTTCAAGTTACTCAAAAACTTTGAACTTTTTCACCTCTTAGCCAAAAACACAAAACAAAATTGAGAAAACTGCATTAAAAGATTAACCCTCCACCACAAACATTCCCACCACATAAATCAACGGGAATAGAATTGCAACTCAAGAGCTTTGAGTCCCACAGCTCATCAACAGCAACAGCTACACAAACCTTACAACATTATGATGATGATGATGATTTTTCAACCGGAGCACGTAGCTGGCAACGTAAAAGTAATAGGAAATGCCGACGTAAGACGCAGACGTAAGCTTTTCATTTATACATATGCGATTTTCAATTTTACTTACATGCTCGTTTATTTTTTCTTTTTTTTATGCGAAATCAATTTGATGTGTTTTTGAATTTAATTCGCAACAGGCAAAAACCTTTCAACGAAATTCATCAAAATTTAAACAGTGTTCACTGAAATATTGCTTGTACAGTGACAACACTGACAGTGATAGAGGGTCTGAAGGCCTGAAATACATACAAATACGCAAGGTAAACGTTGTATGTCACATGCTTCGCTTACTTGCCGAAATAGTTCATTTATTACGTTTAAGCTTTTATATTTATTTTTTATTTATATTTTTTATTTATATTTTTTATCCTGGCGTAAAAAACCGTTTTACATATTTTATGACAAACTTTTCAACGACAATAAATCCACTTTGATTGTGTGTTTGAAAGAAATCTTTTCTGTAATTTTTCTTCATTATTTTTATTCACGTGTCTCATATTTCTGGGGATTGCTTTTTTATATAGGTTTTTGTTATTTTTTTTTTCTTATTGTTTGGTTTACGAGTATGAGCGCAATCATTTTTGTGTCCCAGCAACACGCACACCAAACGGATTGTTTTCGATGCAAATGAATAATAACTTTGTAGATGTCGGAGTGTGTTTAATATAAAATATAACCACTATATTTTTTGTTGAGTGTGTGCGCTCATGCTTGTTGTATCTGATGTACTGGATGATTCGCAATTTTTGTGGCTACATTCATTTCGGGCTTAAATGGAAAATATTTGTTATTATCTGGCTTGCACGCATGTATCATAAAATCATTTCTGAAAGATATTCATCGGAAATCTTTTATTGCGGCAAATTTCGGTACCTATGCATAAATTATTGCATAATTTTTTATGGTTGACTTTCTTTTTATTGGTGTCAGTCGGCTTAAGTTATAAGATTTAAATAAAATTTGACAAAGTTGAGAGGAATTTGATTTTGAGTTGTTTTTTTTAATATATGTTGGAATTTTTGTTTAATACATATAAAGGGCCTTTTAGAGGGTGAGTGGGCTCTTTTGACACGCACTGGACCATGTATGTAAAAGCTTACTTTTAGATAAAAAAAAACTAGTAAGAAATAATCTTCGACTGGGTCGAAGATAAAATACCCTACGACAGAACCAAAGTATATTCAAAGTCTTAAGCAGCCAATAAAATGTTTTGTGTGGGAGGTAGGCGTGGTTTGCACCCAATTTCGTTGAATTTCATACTCAGAATGCATATTAAATATCAAAATTACAAGGACATATATTAATTTTTGTGAAACAACAAGAGATCTTGTCACTTTGTATGGGAGTTGGGCATGTTTTTTGGAAGAGAGTTTTTTTCCGATTTGGCTAGCATACATTCGATTTTACATGAAATTTAGGCGTCAGGAAGCTTTGTTTTCGTTAGATGCCCTTACACAACCATTTGTTTGCCGAAATTATTCGGAGAATTTAGGAAAACCAACCACAGAAAGAAGATCATCCTCCATCACGACAATGCGAGTTTCCACAGATCAGCATAAGCAAAAGACTTTTTGAGCACTCGAAACGTGGTATTGATTCTTGTTTCCTCACATTTAGAAAAACATGCGTGGCTAGCGTTTTTCTACATCCGTTGGATCCTTCAAAAATCTGGTTTCAAAAGTAGCAACTCCAGAGTGGAAGAAATGTTTCGAAAATTGATTGAAACGAATCCAAAAGTGTATTGATCATGCTGGATGATACTTTAAAAATCAATAAAATCATTTTCACTGAGTAAACACTAGGTTTTCAATGTTCGGCGCAAGACTTAAAGACAACCCTTGTATGACGCAGAGATGTAGAAGCTTGAAAATACAAAACCAATAAGTAGAAAAGTAGATATCTGGATATCTGGATATAAGCAACCTACAAGACCTTGCACAAAAACTGACATTAACAGAAAAATACAATTTCCAACAAGCTAACAGCCCTATTCTGGCATAATCGTCACAATCAATTGATACTGAAAAATTGTGATCATTTTGATTCGGTCTCTATTGATTCGTATTCAGGCTGAACTGTCACAAGCAAAAAGCTATAAAAATTCACCACATCATGTTGTAAAGCTCTTTGAATCTGTCAATATTTTTTTGACAGCTAATTTAGACATTTGAATGGAAAACAAAGTTCAAGCCTTTTTGTTCAGCAATGCAGTAAGTATGTTAAGTTATTTTTATATTTGCAATCAATTATAGCTATCAATTGAAACAAACAGTCTCAGCTTCTTCTAAGGTGCCAATCACGTCACTGTTGACAACAGCTCCTTAAATGTTATTTAAGACTACGTCCAACTGGGATTCAGCATTAACTCCACCAATTATGTCAGTCACTAATCGTGCAGCCTGAACTTTGAGCACTTCTGTTAAAAACACTTTAGGAGCCTCCGAGAGAAAGATGGTCTATTAGATCTTTGGTTCAATCTGCGCCAATAACGAGTACCGAGTTCGATAGAACCACAAGTCGACTGAGCCTCTCTGGAAGAAATTTCGCTTTATAAGTTATTTATCATGCAACACAAATCTGGACGTTGAGCAGTTCTGATGAGAAAACTTTGGAAGCCTTCGTCAGAAAGAAGCATCGTAAGATCTTCGGTCCAATCCGCGCCAATAACGAGTACCGATTTCGATGGAATCAAAGGCCGGTTGAGCCTCTTTCGACGAAAAACTTTCGCTGCATAAGTCCTTCTATATGCAACACAAACCTGGACTTTGAGCAGTTCTTATGAAAAGACTTTGGAAGCCTTCCAGAGAAAAATGTTTGATAAGATTTTTGGTTCAATCTGCGTTAATGGCTACCTAGGTCATGTTGAGCGGATGAAAATATTCGATTTGGTACCCGGTGACGGTCATTGCAGGTCGGACGCATTGCAGGAGGACGGCCACATCTTCTTTGGAAAGCCCAAGTTTTGGACAACTTGACGACGCTTGGTGTTAACTACTGTCACCAGCTAGCTCTTAACGGAAATGGCTTGCGCAAATTATTGGACGAGTCAAAAACCGATCGACGGTTGTAAGCGCTGGATAGCAACAACAACAAAAACATGTGTGCATTCACCGGAGTCTAGAGTTGGTAACCGAGTGAAATAGTTAGGCTTAGCTATAGTTAATTATTGTGTTACAGTTATTTATACTCGAAATATTTAATTATTCGATGGTTTTTGTTTCATGTTGGATCTTGTTTCTTTTTATTTAAGTATTGTTTAAGTACAGGGTGGACCATTGAAACCTCCGGCATCTGGCAACCTTATTACTTTTCTTTTGATTTCAGATTCAGAAAGAATCTCCCCACGTTCGGAGCGTTAGTCCAAGTGAATTTGTGCCATGGAACTGTACAACGTTATCGTACAGATTTACATTCAAAACATGTTCTCAATTGTGAAAATGCAACGAGCGTATCGTACAAAATGTCGAGTGAGGAGAGCGCCTTCAGACCACACCATTAAGTATTTACACCAATGTATCGCCACCGATAATCTTGGTAGTGCCAGTCATCAAGGCCGATATCATCCGAGACGGTCTGATGAGAACCTTGAAGCTGTACAGGCTAGCGTTGAGAGATCACCGTCAACATCTGGCCATTGCCCTTCTTTTCAGTTGGGCATCCCTCGCACGTCCCTCCATCGCATAATTCGTGCTGATTTAAAGTAATTCCCGTACAAAATTCAATTAACTGAACGATTTTACCGATCGATAAGCCACGTTGCTTGGATTAAAAACTTTATTATCTATCCATGAAATCAAATGTACGTTAACATCATCATGGTAAGCTTCTTTCCCTTTTCCTTTAAAAAGATTTTAGCTTTAAATATAGTTAAGTGCATGGAATTGCATACCTGCAATTTCTGCAATGTAACTTCAAAATGTCCCAAATGCATGATATTGCATATTTGCAATTAAACCATTTATTTTATGAAATTAAATTTATATTGCACAAGAAAATTAGTTAGCTTTAAGAAAATTAACTTATATTCTAGAACATTTGAACGTTTTTTTGATATTTTTTGTATAATTATTAAAAATATTAACTTATTTTTTCTACGTATAATACAGACCTTGTTCGAATCAATATTTTGGGCAAATAAAATCACCAATTTGACAAAAGAAGACAACAACTAATAAAAAAATGTCTAAATTTATTTTTAAGTAAAATCCCGTTAAGAATATATACAGGGTGTGTATGCTATATCCCTTAGAAGTCAACATTGTATATGTGCAATCCCATGCAACGAAGGGTTAAAGTGCTGAAACTATAAACCTATTGGCAAGCTGAACGATCAAACTGAACGGCAACCTGAACGATCACTGAAATTAGATTTCCAGAGTTTTGACACAGATCACGAATGAAGAACTGATGATTTGTTTTAAATTCGGCCGAAATTTTACCGTTGTGATAAAATCACTTTGTGTGGGAGGTAGGAGCGTCTTTCATCCGATTTGGTTGAATTTCATACCCATAGTGCATATTAAATATCAAAAGCGCATATGTAAAATTTTAAGTCCATATATTTATTTTTGTGAAATTTAAAGAGATTTTACTGTTTTGATAAAGTCCCTTCGTATGGGTGGTAGGCGTGGTTTTCATCTGATTTGGTTGTATTTCATATTTATATTTCATATTTATAGTGCATATTATATATCGAAGTTCATATGCAAAATTTCAAGGCCATAAATTAATTTTTGTGAAATTAAAAGAGATTTTACTGTTTTGATAAAGTCACTTTTTATGGGAGGTATGGGATTGTATGGGAGCTCATATGCAAAATTTGAAGGCCATAGTTATATAAATTTTTGTGAAACTAAAAGATTTTACTGTTTAAATAAAGTCACTTCGTATGGGAGGTAGGGGTAGTTTTTATCCGATTTGGCTCATTTTCGAACTTGATCTTTATTTTTTAGATATAAGCTCAAATACTAAATTTCGTGATGAAAGTTTGAAAATTACGGCTGTATTCGTGATCATAGATAGACATACAGACGGACAGACAGACGGACATGGCTAAATCAACTCGGGTGATGAGGCGCATTTTCAGGCGAAAGAAAAAAGAAGCGGGAATGCGAAAGTGCCAGAAAATTGAGATGCATGGTGACAGGAATGAGGTCCGAAAATTTTTCGAAAAAATAAGACGCCTGGCCGATGGTTTCAAGACCGGGGCCTCTTCCTCCAAGGATGAAAATGGGAATCAAGTTACAGATATCCAGAGTACACTGATGATGGGGAGGGACAACTTCTCTAGGCTTCTGAATGGTGACGACGACAACAATCCCGGCAATAGAGATGGTATCCCGGAAACCACAATTGTGGACGACAGCGTTGAAGTTCCGCTGCCCGACCATAGTGAAGTCTTGAAAGCTATAGCTCGGCTTAAAAACAACAAAGCCGCAGGAGCCGATGGCTTACCTGCTGAGCTCTTCAAGAATGGAGGCGAAGCTCTATTTAAATGCATTTATGAGCTTCTATGCAGAATATGGTCGGAAGAATGCATTCCAAACGATTGGAACCTCAGTGTGCTCTGCCCAATCCACAAGAAAGGCGATCCCACAATTTGCGCCAACTACCGTGGGATAAACCTTCTTAATATCGCATATAAGGTCCTGTCGAGCGTATTATGTGAAAGACTGAAGCCCATCGTAAACCACCTGATTGGACCTTATCAGTGTGGTTTTAGACCTGGCAAATCCACCGTAGACTAGATATTTACGCTACGACAAATCTTAGAGAAGACTCTAGAAAAACAAATCGACACACACCATCTTTTTGTAGATTATAAAGCCGCCTTCGACAGTCCAATAAGAAATCATCTATTCTCTACCATGTCTGAATTTGGTCTTTGCAGAGAATGAAAGCTCATCCGTCTTTGCAGAATGAAACCGAGCAACACCAGCAGCACAGTTAAGATCGGGAAGGATATCACTTCTCCATTCGATACCAAACGAGGTTTCAGACAAGGTGATTCCTTATCGTGCGACTTTTTCAATCTAATGATGGAGAAGATCATCCGAGCTGCTGATTTGAGACGCAGTGGCACTATATTCTTCCAAAGTATTATGCTGCTGGCGTATGCTGATGATATCGATATTATTGGCCATAATACGCGCGAAGTCAGTGCAGCATTCTCTAGATTAGCGAAAGAGTCGAGTCGAATGGGTCTTGCAGTGAATGCAGATAAGACGAAATACCTAGTGTCAACAAATAAACAGTCCCAGCGTCTTGGAAACCACGTCACTGTTGACAACATCTCCTTCGAGGTTGTTAAGGATTTCGTCTACCAGGGATCCAGCATAAATTCTTTCAACCATGTTAGTATTGAGATAAAACGAAGGATAACGTTTGCAAACAGGTGTTACTTTGGGCTGAGTAGGCAATTGAGAAGCAGAGCCCTCTCTCGACGAACAAAACTCACGCTCTATAAGTCACTAATCATGTCTATTCTATTATATGCAGCACAAACCTGGACGTTGAGCAGTTCTGATGAAAAGACTTTGGGAGCCTTCGAGAGAAAGATCCTTCGTAAAATCTTCGGTCCAATCTGTATCAATGGCGAGTACCGAATCTGATGGAACCACGAGCTGTATGAGCTGGGCGCTGACATCGTCATAGTTAAGCGTATTAAAATCGAGCGGCTTCGCTGGCTAGGTCATGTTGAGCGAATGGAAAACGACGCTCCAACGAAAAAAATATTCGATTCGGTGCCCGGTGGTGGTCAACGCAGAAGAGGACGTCCACATCTTCGTTGGAAGGATCAAGTGTTGGATAACCTGACCACGCTTGGTGTTTCTAACTGGCGCCAGCAAGCACAAAACAGAAATGGCTGGCGCAATTTCTTATATGAGGCCAAAACCGACCTACGGTTGTAAGCGCCAGATAAGTAAGTAAGTAAGTTCATACAAAATGGAATGTATTGTAGTGGAACTAATGTGCTTTTATCTCACAATATGTCACATGACGATCTTGTATTATTAGTTCACGTACTGCATCGATGTTTTCTGGCACAACAACCAATTTTGGACAACCTTCGCTAAATTTGTCGACGACCGAACTACGACCACGATTGAATTTACTATACCAGCGATATACTGTGGTTTTTGATGGTGCTGTATCGTCATACAAAGAACTAAGTTCATCGACACATTCTTGTTGAGATAATCCACGTCGAAAGTTGTGAAAAATAATCTAACGAAGACCTTTTCTTGAAATTTCTATTTTTTGAACAAATTGATTTTCTTAACTCACTGCTAACAAAACAAATAGCACTTGTGCATCCAAACGTTGTGAATACATTAATGCTGACAAATGTCAGACTTTATTATGGTCTTGGCAGATTTTAGCTATCGACATTAGTGTGGCCAGTTCCCGAAATATAAATAGTACCGCTCGTACATAAAATTCTTTATTGCGTATAGCACTGTTTAAAAACAGTAGGTATGTGGTCAATACAGATATCAACATGTACTCAATGCAAGAAAATCACAATATTTCTGCGTAAATCAATAAATTTATATATGTATAGTCAGTCAATGGGTTTTTTGCTCTATTTCTGCATATATTTTTATATATTTTTTGCTCTATTTCTGCATATATAGAAGTCTTTTTAGATATGAAATGTTATAAGAAACAACTTTTTCATCGCAGTTTTAGTTCTTAAAATTTTTTTATACTGCTTCATATAAGCTTTCAGTGTAAATCTATATATTAATAGGCAAACAAAAAGTTTGTGTTCCCTTTTTTTCTGTGTTACCTTCAACATATTCACATAATACTTATATCGATGGATAGCTATTTTTGAGTAGATTTGCACAATATAATTTTTATTCGAATATGTTGTCATTAAGATAAGTAAAACTGAGCAAATGTAAAACGCTTTGTTTACCAATGGGACAATGAGAAACTACAAAGCTCTGTTGAACATCGCTGCTGTAGCTTAGGCCGTTGTTATACAGACGCTCACGATCACATCACGGGCACGCATTGTTGTTGTTTCAATGTAAAAAGGAAATTTGAGAGAGTGAGCTTGGAAATTTATTTTGCTTAGACTGGTCACCAAATGATTCCAAAATGAAATGGAATCACGAGATCAAAACAGGGTTTCGCTGTGCAATTATTCACAACATTTGTGTTTTTGCATGAAAATAGTACACTTTTAGTATGAAATGCATGAAAGCAGTAATGAAACCTGCTTAATAGCAACACTCACCATACTCATACTCGTGATACTGTTTTGCATAAAGTATTAAAAGTAGCAAGAAGTGTACTAGCCCAGCAGTTATTTTGGAGTCAATTGAAATAGTGAGCTAGTTCATTTCTAGCGCAGTTCGCAGTAGTTCTGGAAAAGTACAAAAGGCGTTCAGTGTAGAATAGTTATTTTTGTTTTTGTTTTCAAAAGTATTGCTGAAAAAAAGAAACGCGTTCTGGCTACTTTTTAAAATTTGCTGCGCACAAGAAAAAATAATAAATAAAATGTTTATATACAAAATGTTTTCTGGAATGTGGATGGAAAAGATGGTACAAATGAGATCTTTAGGACCTTTCCGTTGTACTTTTAATATATTCACTTAAAAACTAGTCAAAAAAGAACCACTTTCAGGCTACTGCGAAAGCAACCAGTTTAAAAATGCTCCTAATGCAACTAGTTCAAATATGGGGAAAAAGGAGTGTTTCTGGGGACAATTGTCTTTTCCTATGACATCAACCCGCAAAAACCGTCAGTTCGTTCAATGTTAAAGGGTATTGTAGTGGAACTAGTACTGGTCCGTTTTGGAAGTAGTTCAGAACTATTTCAAATTTGGTCCACTTTTCTGCTGGGAGTGTTCAGGGATCAAATGAGTGTCTGTATAACATCCCAGCAGTTATTTTGGAGTCAATTGAAAAAGTGGACTAGTTCATTTCTAGCGCAGTTCGCAGTAGCTCTGAAAAAGTACAAAAGGCGTTCAATGTAGAACAGTTATCTTTGCTTTTGTTTTCAAAAGTATTTCAGACAAAAATAAACGCGTTCTGACTAAAATTTGCTGCGCACAAGAAAAAATAATAAAAAAATGTTTATAGACAAAATGTTTTCTGGATTGTGGATGGAAAATATGGTACAAATGAGATCTTAAGAACCTTTCCATTGCACTAAATTCTTACACTTTTGATATGTTCCCTTTAAAACTAGTTAAAAAAGAACGACTTTCAGGCTACTGCGAAAGCAACCAGTTTAAAAATGTTCCTTATGCAACTAGATCAAATATAGGCAAAAAGGAGTGTTTCTGGGGACAATTGTCTTTTCCTATGACATCAACCCGCAAAAAGCGTCAGTTCGTTCAATGTTAAAGGGTATTGTGGTGGAACTAGTACTGGTCCTTTTTGTAACTAGTTCAGAACTATTTCAAATTTGGTCCACTTTTCTGCTGCGAGTGTTCAGGGATCAAATGAGCGTCTGTATAACATACTTTCATCACAGAGCTTATCAAACGAAAAAAGAGCGTAAAAAAGGACGTGATCTTGGATCATATGAGCGTCTGTATAAAGCGGCCTTACAAAAGCAAGAGTAGAATGCGGAAGTGACGCAAACACTTAAAAAGAGAGGAGTAGCATTGTTGTTGTTGTTGTTGTTGTTGTTGTTGTTGTTGTTGTTGTTGTTGTTGTTGTTGTTTTTGCTTTCTCTTAATATCTCTCAGCGTAAAAAACACAAAAAAACAGCTGCTTGCTTCTATTATCTTGAGAATTATCATTTATCTTGATTTATTTGTTATACTTTTCTACCGTTTATTTAATTTTACTTTATTTACTTTACTTTTAATTTATTTATTTACTTTAAATGAATATTATATGTTGAATAAATTTTTGTTAATGATTGATATATGCTTCCTTTTTTGTCCTTTACTACAATTTTCCTCATAGCGTCAAGGCAAGCAAGGTATGTGAAAAACAACTTGAGTTTCGTTACCTTACGGAAACAGATGGCCGAATTTCGGCCACAGGCGATACTAGTAAAAATAAAAACACCAATTTTTTGTAAAACTTCATAGAATTCATAAAAATTAAAAATTAGTATGCAATCAATGCTGTCTTGGAAATAAACCTTACCATCTAAGATAAGCATCAAATGGAAAAAAGTTTGTTATAAAAATATTTCTTCTTACAGAAGTTTAAAAATTTTCCACTTAAGATGTTAAATTAATGTCTTCAATTATTTCCTGCTGTAATTATAATTGGTATTGTTGTTGTTGTACTCCAAGCTGATTTCCCTCTTATAACCAGAAAACATACATTAATGAGCACCAATTTGTGCAGTACAGCCACAAACAAGCTCACAAACAATCAAAACAACACACCGCAGTGTTTAAAGAAGCACACACACACACACACACACACACACATACAGCCACAAAACAAGAAAACCTGACTTTTAAATGCCAGATGAACATTAATTAGACGAACAAATAACTGGATCCAAACGGAACGGATGAATGTCAGATAATAAATTCAATTAACAAAAGTCAAAATTGTAAGGATACCACAAGCAATAAAAACCACACCTAAACAAATAACAAGGAACACAACGCATACATGCCAGCAAGTAAATATGCATGTGAAGAGAATACAAATACATACTTATACATATGTATGTAGTTATATATGTATGTGAAGACAAACATGCAAATGTCAATTCAATTATTAGCTGACGAATTTGTATAGAAAGTCAGGAAGTGACTCATACACCTCATTTGAAGCATAACATAATGGAAGCTTATGATAGTAAATAAACACAAATACACGCACTCACACACACACATCAACTACTTGGCAAAGCCATAGTGACTTCCTTAATTCTATCAATACCTTGACAAACTACGACAAGCCAACACAAACATACACATTCACAGAACTACTCTACTTGCCACCATGCAACAACGAAATAAGCCGCCTCATTTGCAATTTCCATTTCAAATTCAAACTTGATATTTCTGCTGTTTGCATTGGTCTGCTGAAGTGAGTATTTCCGTTGTCATCAGGTGTTGTGTAAGTACTGACATTGTATATATTATGCTCATTAACCCTTACTCTACCCTTCAAATATATTGTATTCTTGTACTGTTTGGTGACAACGAACAAAGACCTCAAGGCGCCATTGTTTTGCCTGCAGCTAACTGTACCGCCGAATTATTGTCGGCACTTTAACCGCTTTACTTGCAGTTGTGCTGGTTGTTGTTGTTACTTTTGGTTAGTCAAATTTTTTTTTTTTTTAGACTAAACCAACGCTCAGGGGATGCCCCCTATAAATGCGAAAGCATTGTGTTGATTCGGAAGAAGGGTGATAGTTAGTTGGAGGGTGGAAAGATGGAGTAGTGTCGGTGAAGATTAGTTTTAAATTTACATAGCTCAAAATTGCCGGGGAACACGCTCGCAGGGAGATTGTTCCACAATTTTATTGTACGACCGAAGAACGAATTATCTCTGTAATGCGAGGTTCTATTGGGCATCAAGGCAATGTTATAGGGATGAGCTTGGTGCGCTGCCCGAGTGGACCTGGGAAACACACGAGCTGATGGCGTCAGGTCATGAATCTCCCTTGAACACTTCCCATGGTAGTACCTGTACAAAAGGCTTAAGCAACCAACATTGCGTCGATGCCCAAGAGAGTTGAGAGAAGATGAAATGTTATCATCTCCTATCAGATATATCGCACGTCGTTGAATTCGGTCCAGAAGCTCCAAATAAGATCTTGAAGCTCCTGCCCAAATGTGCGAATTGTACTCCATTTTCGGCCTAATATATGAGGTATAGATCACGCGTAGGTCAGTTGGAGTGAAGTATTTTTTACACCGTTTTAAAAAACCTAGGCACTTGGCCGCTTCTTTCGACACATCAAAAATGTGATCGTTCCAGCGAAGATCAGATCTGATTGATATGCCCAGAACGTCAAGAGCATCTGACTCCGCGAGATCGACACCGTTCATATTGAGGGGTGCTAAGGGGCAATTCACTCGTTTGTGAGTTAACAGACAGCACTGGGTCTTGCTAGCATTAAACTCAACTCTATTAGCAAGCCCCCACTCGAAGATTTTTTGCAAGTCATTAAGCAGTGTGTCATTCATATTAAGCCTCTTTCTCTCAATCTCCAAAGAGCTCGGGCGTTTTTTGAAAGAATATGAATGACAAATGCTGCTGTCATCCGCAAACGAGTGAATTGGGTTATGAGTCAACGACAGAAGGTCGTTGATAAAAACCAGAAACAAAGTTGGCGATAGGACTGAACCCTGCGGCACTCCAGCTACGATGGCATGTTCACTGGACGAAATGCCATCGACCACGACACGAATCAACCTGTCCTTAAGAAAACATGTGATCCACCGAGCAAAGGTACTACCAACACCATATGCAATTAGTTTTGACACGAGCGCTTTATGCCACACTCGGTCAAACGCCTTAGAAATATCCAGAGCAACAACCCTGCTTTCACCAAAGAAGTGAACACATTGGTTCCATTTCTCCGTGAGGAACGCCATTAGGTCACCAGTAGAGCGAGCCCTTCGGAAGCCATATTGACGGTCGCTCAGCAATTCGTTGCGCTCCAGATAGTTCATAAGGTGGAAGTTTATTACACTCTCCATGACTTTGGAAAGCGTAGAGCATATCGCTATGGGTCGGTAGTTTTCAGGGTTCGTGGCATCGCCCTTCTTAGGTACTGGCTGAACATTGGCAACCTTCCAACAAGATGGAAACACTCCTGTCCTGTATGAGATGTTGAAAAGGTTACGCAATGGTCGCGCCAGTGTAGAAGCACACATTTTAAGCACAATTGGTGGTATACCATCGGGGCCAGAAGATTTGTTTATGTTGAGGTTTGCAAGGACTCTTTTGACCGCTCTCGTTCGAAAATATATCTCCTCCATTGAAGATGATCTATTCTCTAAAGAAGGCGGTGACTGATTGCTAGCCGGAATTGTGGAATTTTGTGCAAACATTCCAGCCAATAGGTTCGCTTTATCAGCCGAGTCAGTGAAGATTTGGTCACCCTTCAAAAGAGCAGGAATCGACGAGGACGTCTGATTTTTAACTCTTTTAACGAATGACCAAAAGTTTTTGCTCCCTTTTGGGCAGAGAAGAACCTGTTCTCTGATGCGAGTTTCGTGAAGAAACTTTTCGCGTTTTAAAGCTGCATTACAGCAATTCCTAGCCTCAATGCGAAGTCTTTTAGTATCAGCATTCTTGCTGGAACGCCAATTCTGAAAGGCTTCCTCTTTGGACCTGACTGCAATCCTGCAAGTCTCATTAAACCAGGAGTGGTCTTTTGGTTTAATGCTTCTCATTTTATTGGGGATGAAAGACCTCATGCCCAATAAAATTATTTCTTGTACCATTAGAGCCGCGGCATTTACATTTCTATCAGCGAAACATAATTTCCAATTGAAATTACGGTAAAAATTATTTAACGCAGTCCAATTTGCTTTTCCATAAAACCAAGCGATCCTCTTCGGGGCTTTAGGCGTAGAAGTGCATAGGCTAGAATATGGAAAAGCAGCGGATATGGTACAGTGGTCCGAATTACCAAGAGGTGCATGGACACTCACATCATATTTTTCATGATGCGAAGTCAGAAAAAGGTCTAGGACTTTGTGGCTTTGCAGACCAACTCTAGGGATGAAAGTTGGTTCCTTCACTAGTTGAATCAGTTGGTTCGATTCAGCAAAGAGCTCAACATATTGTCCCTCAGGTGTTGTTGCCCCCGAATGGCATAACCAAGCCGGGTTGTGGACATTGAAATCGCCGGCAACAACGATCTCGCTGTCAGGGAACAACCCCAAAATGTGCGTTATTGAATCAGAGAGAGAGTCCAATTTGTTAAAAGTGGACTCCCTCCCTAAATTCGGACTTCTATACACGTAGCAAAAGTGCATCAAGTGCGAGCGAACCCTGAACTTTACCCACAAGGAACAAAACTCCGGATCGGTTACGTTCAGACTTCGCTCGCACTGATATGCTACATCCGATCTTATATAAAGGGCGATGCCCCTATGCATGGAAAACAATGGCAGTAAGTGATATCCAGGTATATGAAAATCCAGTGGATCTGCATCCTCGCTCACCTGGGTCTCACTCAGTGCCATTATTTGAGGCCTATTAAGAGTACAATATGCATAAACTGAGAAAAAATTCGTCCTCAGTCCACGCACATTGCAAAAATCTATACGAAAATGACCCGACATTTTCTTACAGTGTAAATTTCAAACCAAAAAAGGTATATGGGTAATTGCAGCAAAAGCAAAAAAAAAACAAAAGCAACAGCAAAAGCAAAAGCAAAAGTAAAAGCAAAAGAAAAAGCAAAATCAAAAGCAAAAGCAAAAACAAAAGCAAAATCAAAATCAAACTCAAAATCAAAATCAATATCAATACCAAAATCAAAATCAAAATCAACGAAAAATCAGCAGCAAAAGCAAAACCAAAAGCAAACGCCAACGCAAAAGCCAAAGCAAAAGCAAAAGCAAAAGCAAAAGCAAAAACAAAAGCAAAACCACAAAATCAAAATCAAAATCAAAATCAAAATCAAAATCAAAATCAAAATCAAAATCAAAATCAATATCAAAATCAAAATCAAAATCAAAATCAAAATCAAAATCAAAATCAAAATCAAAATCAAAATCAAAATCAAAATCAAAATCAAAATCAAAATCAAAATCAAAATCAAAATCAAAATCAAAATCAAAATCAAAATCAAAATCAAAATCAAAATCAAAATCAAAATCAAAATCAAAATCAAAATCAAAATCAAAATCAAAATCAAAATCAAAATCAAAATCAAAATCAAAATCAAAATCAAAATCAAAATCAAAATCAAAATCAAAATCAAAATCAAAATCAAAATCAAAATCAAAATCAAAATCAAAATCAAAATCAAAATCAAAATCAAAATAAAAATAATAATAATAATAATAATAATAATAAAAATAATAATAATAATAACAATAAAAATAAAAATAAAAACAAAAATAAAAAAATTAAAATCGAAATCGAAATCAAAATTAAAATCAATATCAAAATAAAAAAAAAAATAAAAACATAAATAAAAAAAAAAATAAAAATAAAAATAAAAATAAAAATAAAAAATAAAAAATAAAAATAAAAATAAAAACAAAAATAGAAAAATAAAAATCAAAATCAAAATCAAAATAAAAACAAAAATAAAAAAAAATAAAAATAAAAATAAAAGTATAAATGAAAATAAAAATTAACCCTTAAATGCACCGTATATCTTTAAAGATACAACCATTCAAGAAATTCCTACGGCTAAATTTTTGATTTAATTTGGTTATGGTGGCGTCCGTGGCATAGTTGGTTAAAGTGCGTGGCCGCTATGTCAACGAACTTTGGAGACCCAGGTTCGAACCCCAGCAGCGACAAAAAATTATATTATTTGAAATAATTTTTCTGTACGGCCGCCACCTTTCTGCAGACAATGGCAAACCTCAGAGAGTAATCAAAATGCCATGTAAAGCTTCTTGAGAACGAGAACATTCCGTTCATCGCCGTTCGGAGTCGGCGTTAAGCATGTAGGTCCAGTTTTCGGTCAATTGTGTACAAACTTAATAACACGCACAACACAATTGATCATAAGAAGCTATGTAGGTCAAAGTCCTTTCAAGGGCTGAAATGGCCAGTTATTTATTTTTTTTTTTTTTATATTTTTAGTTTGATTTTTTTCAAATCGGTTCTTTATTATTTAGAATATTATAAGTCTTAAATAAAAAAATAGTTTTTACTTCTATTTGTCATACTTTTTAAAAAAAATTATGTACAAAGTAAAAAAAAATGTTTTTTTTTTAAATTAAATAAACACTATTTTTGACAGTTTAACTTCTAGGAACAGATAAATAATTTTGATTAGGAAAAAATACTGACTGCTTTCAAAACATGTCCTTTAGTGATTTTAAGTGGTTCGAAAAAATTTCGATCATTTGGCACCTCACTGGGTCACTTTAGTTGGTTGTATCTTTAAAGATACAGTGTGCACTCCCTACAGTTTTTGAAAATTTTAACTTTTTAAAATAAATGAATTAATAAAAATTTCATAACACATTTCTTTTATTTTGATATATTTTAATAGCGATTTGTAGGGATATATTATCTTTAATGGGGATATATTTTTATAGAGATGTGTGTAAATTCACATTGTATCTTTATAGATGCAACCACTTTTTTTAAAAAAAATTAAAAAAAAAAATTTTTAAAACTAAAAACGCAGTTTTTATTTTTAGTCAATTTTATACAAAATATATTTTTTCGGTAAAAATCGGGCGCCTTGTGCATTTTAGGATTAAGGTAAAATCAAAATTATACTAAAAATAAAATAAATAGAACAAAAAAATAAAATAAAAAAAAGAACATAAAAATAAAACTAGGACAAGTATTGCAAGAAGGATTTTCATAAGAACTAAAAAAAGAGATGAGGAGAAGCATTTGGATAAGGATAAGGATCAGGAATATATTGCTTAGGAAAAACATTTCAACAAACAAATATAAGAACATGAACTATGACAACTGGCTTAGGCCAAGAATTAGGACAGAGATTGTGACAAGTATTTAGACAAGAAATGGAAGAAGGATTTAGAAAAGCAATTGGACACAGATTAAGACAACAATTTGTAAAATAATGAGAACAAGGATTAGAACAAATATCAAGATAAACAAAAGATTAACGATAAAGATGAGGACAAGTCACAAAGAAAGTATTAGAAATAAGAATAAAGATAAGGATAAAGATACGTTGTCACCTCAAAATACCTACTTCAAGATATTTGATGTTACTAAATAAGTATACTTTGAAAGAATTTAAATTTTATAAAATACATATGCGATGAAAAAAATACATCTAGCTTTGTAAAGATAAAAATAGCTGCAGTTTCAATAACAAGAGCTCATCAAATATTTATTTTTCACAAGAACCAACTTTTAAAAAACTTTAAACAAAAATATGGAAACAGCACAGGTCCCTGAAGATGGTTAACAAATAAAAAGCATCGAAATATTGCACAAAAATAAAATCAAGAACAATTTATTTATTTTTAGATATAATTCAAGCACGATTTACCTGCAAAATTTATCTATGTAGTATGTGAAAAGGTCAACTATTTTTAATTTAACAATTTTTATAGAATATTTTCCTCAACGCAAAATTCTTTACAAAAGATATTTGCTGAATAAATCTCTTAAAATAGCTCTCTTATGTTGATATTGAACACGAATTCCGTATTATTCTTAATATTTCCTTTAATATGAATTCAGTGAAGATTTCTAAGAATTATTCAACCATTGTAGACAACAGCCTAGTCAGGAAATTAATTCTTAGAATTTATAAGGATTGAATAAGTTACATAATTAAATTTCAATAGAACTGAAACTAAACTTTGTCTCGGTTAAATTTCTAAGTATTTTTGTCTTATAATGATATTACTTTCAAAGTATTGCTAGAAAATTTTGGTTAAAAGTTTGTGAACATATTTCATTTCTCAGAAAACAAGACAAAAATTATGATGAAAATAGTAAATTTGCTAAAAGACATCAAGAAAAATAAAAATTAATTTATGCAATAAAACTAAGAACCAGATTTCTTTTGGACAAATAGTTATCTATCCACTGCATAAATTAAGAGTCAGCAACTGAATAAAATTCAAATTATTCGCATGAGAGTTCAGTCAGATCAAGACACAAAAAGCTGTTAACAGCAATGGCAGCATTTGTCAGCAATGCAATCAATAAAAAGTTATTTTTAGAATCCGAAATCTAACAAACTATGTAGTAGCAGACTATGACAGGAGTAGTCAAAAACAGTCGAAAATAACGAAAATAGTTAAAAAAAAAATAATAATTGCCATATACAGTGGCGCACAGCTTATTTCAAACAGCAGCGAAGAAAAATCTTACGAAGCTATAACAACTAAACTAAAAAGGATATCAAAACTATATAAATGCAGTTTGTCAGGCTAATATTTTAACTTATCATATATGACATTAATTTTATTTTATATATATATTTTTTTTTATTATTTTAAGTATTGAATAACAATTAAATAAAAAAAGATACAGCAGTTTCGACTTTGTCGTAACACAAGACATAGAATTATTCAATTAGCTTTTGATGACATTTTTTTAAGAAATCCATTTTGTATGGGGGCTCCCATATAAATTTTATGCTTTTTGTATATTTATTCCATACACTGTAACGAACTTTGTAGCCGGGGTTAGCTCGCCGGATAGCCGGGGCTCGTACAAAAAATTTATTTCCGTAGTTTTTTAAATTATAAATACAAGGGTTCATTTAACTTCACTATTTTAGTCTTTATTTCAAATGTTCGTTTTCACAAAAGAAAAATTCATTTCACATTTTTTATTCATTTGCTAAATAATCTCTGTTGCTCCTGATTTCCCTGGAGGTCCTTTGAAGTAGAATCCGTGAATTCCGTTCGTTTGTCTGTTCTCTGAGTATTTGCGATGGGCCGTCCGGTATAGAATCACTCGGGCCAGGTGTAAGCTTGGTCGTTATCCTGGTACAAAAATATGGTCCGAACCTAGTGGGTGATCGCCTTAAATGCTTTTAGAGCAGATCGTCTGTTATGAAACCACTCGCGTCGACAGAAAAAACAATTTTCGTGATGCCACTGGTGTGTTTTATGACCGGCCGTCCGATATGAAAACACTCGAGCCGACAAGAAACACTGTTCACCAGGATGAGCCGTTCGGTATGAAAACCACTCGGGCCAGATGTAAAAGTCGGTCGTTGATGTTGTCGCAGTGTGCTGAACAATATTAGCGCGTCCACTTGGATGCTTTTAGAGCAGACCGTCCGGTATGAAACCGCTCGACAGAAAAAGGACACCATTCGTGACGTCACTAGTGTGTTGATCGCCGGCCGTTCGGTATAAAACCACTCGGGTCGAGAAGAAACACTGTTTTACTACTGACTTTAAGTCACTCATGCGTAGTCACTCGTACACTTGTACACTTGTTCACTTTGTCACTTGTTCTCTTGGTCACTTGTTCACTCTGTTACCTGTTCACTTGACTCACCGATGTGCGTTGTTCGCGTGTTGACTACAAGAGAGACCCACTGTTGGTTCGCTGACTCCTTTTATCCCCAAAAAGGGTAACGGGACCTTGTTTGTGTCGCCAATTTCCATCTGATCTCGACCTTGAATTTTGCTCGCCTAGAGATAGCGGCACCCTTTTGCCTTGCATGTTATTGTTGTCATAGTCGCTGTTTAATGTCCCCTATGTGTTTTGTTATTGCCACGTGTGGGTGCATAGAATGCATGTTGTTTGTGTGTTTTCTTGTGACTTCGTTATATTGTTTTGTTGTTTTGACAATTGATCAGGCCACTGGCTTGCTGTATGTGTTGTTATTGTTTGTTTGCGGGTCACAAACATTTCTTCGTTTGTTGTTGTTGTGCTGTTTTGATCAGGCTACTGGCTCGCTGTATGCTTTGTTGTTGTTTGATTGCGGGTCGCCAGCTGCGTGTTTTATGGACAGGGGCGGTTCGCGGGTTCTTGTCCAGGTGCGGTTTAGGGTTGCAGGGCGGGTTCGTGGTTTTCGGAGCCCTTTGTGCAGCGGTGGTTTACTGGGAACTGTAAAGCATAAATTTCCCAAGTTTATGTTTCCTTACAACACCTATACAGATGACCTTTAAGGGAGTGCCGGTTAATATGCATGGCCGACCCCCATTACTTCTGCAAAAGGAAAATTTTTCCCTAAAACACCTATTCCCTCCTACCACTCCTTAGGGAGGCTCCTAAAGAAATTGTATGATTTTTGTATATTTATTCCATACACCTGAACAGATGACCTTTAAGAGAGTGCCGGAGAGGGTCAATATGTATGATTGAACCCCAATACTTCTGTAAAAGGAATATTTTCCTCTTAGACACCTATTCCCTCAGACCACTCTTTAGGGGGGCTCCCATACAAATTTTATGATTTTCGTATATTTATTCCATACACCTGAGCATATGACCTTTAAGAGAGTGCCGGAGACGGTAAATATGTATGATTGACCCCCTTTACTTTTGTAAAAGAAAAATTTTTCCCTTGGGGACCTATATCCTCTGAATACTCCTTACATGGGCTCCAATACAAAAACGCAATAGGGGCATATTAATTTTGTCACTCTGTAAGGCCCATAAAGATGCGTAGATATAGCAAAGTATTCATAGTCTTGATCAGCATCACCACCCAAGTGGATTTAGCCATGTCCGTCTGTCTGTCCGTCCGTTCGTATGCAACTTATAAGAGCTTAAAAAGAACAAATTGCGTACTCTCGAGTTGCAAAACATGTCCCGGAACTACATAGTTCCGCAGTTCCATTTGATTGAATGAAACTCATACGCAGCAGATACAAGAACCATGAGCAAAGCAAACGGAAATATCAAATGTTGGCTTTATATTTCATGTAATTGTGTAAATTTATATAAGTTAGAGAGTTTAAACATGAATTTTTCTCCCAGTGAGGATCAAGCAGACCAACAAGTGCTAACATCAACATTGTACGATCAGTACTTTAGGCACACCAAAGGCTCAAAGTGTGACTTAAAAACGCTATCAACCACCCAACTGACCTCCGAGAATGACGCATTCTACGTCAAAAAATAACCAAAAACTGAAAAATGAATTTTTTGAATTAAGTTTATGGGCAAACAAAAATATTTTAATATAATGTACAGTGGCGGATAAGGGAATTCTACCACCCTAGGCTTGACTTTGGGGCCGTTTTTAAAATTTTTATTAAAAAAAAAGAGTTGATTGTGTCGTGGACATACCCGTAGGTTTTGACTTGACGATTCTTTATATATTATAAATTTCATGTCCAAAATCTTCTTTTAATTCATGACCAAATTCTTGACTTTAAATATACTCCATCTCTTTCCTAGTTTGAAAAGGTGTATCTTAATTTTTCTCCTAATCCATATCCTAATTCATGTTATAGTCTTTTTCCACTTTCATAGTCCGTTTCCACTGTGGTATTTTCTTGTTTGGGAGGAGCAGTGTTGGTTGCCACAAAAAAAACTGTTGAAATCATAACTAACTAGATCTGTTGTTGTTGTTGTTGTTGTTGTTGTTGCTGTTGCTGTTGGTGGGTGCTGGTGTTGGTTTTGGTGTTGGTGTTGGTGTTGGTGTTGGTGTTGGTGTTGGTGTTGGTGTTGGTGTTGGTGTTGATGTTGGTGTTGGTGTTGGTGTTGGTGTTGGTTTTGGTGTTGGTGTTGGTGTTGGTTTTGGTGTTGGTGTTGGTGTTGGTGTTGGTGTTGGTGTTGGTGTTGGTTGTTTTCGTTCCTTAAAATTTACCATTACGTCAGTAGTCACCATGCAACGTTTTTTCATGGTTGTAGCATTTTTACTGCATTATGTGGTGTCCACCCTGAAATCATGACGATAAGAATTTTTTTGTAATTTAGTTGTGAGGCGTAATAACATATCTATGCTGTCATAAAACAATATTTACCGTAGCACATCTCTTGAGTGAGTAATAATTCCATGCAACGATATTACATTTCTGTCACATATGCTGTTATATTCACGACCTGGTGAGGTCAGAATTTTTTTTATTTTTGTCGTTAGGCCAAGTATAAATCCTTAATTTTCCTTTTTAAACATTTATCGTAGCTTATGTACTCATTTTTGAGCGGCTCACTCTATGTCCCCATGACGTCAGAAATTTTTTGCCTAATTTTGTCGTGAGGGCTTAGGACAGGACTTTATTGGTATATCATACTTTTAATCCTGGCACGAATACTCAGCGAGGAATAATTACATGTGACAAATTTTTAGTTGCGTTGCTTAAGCAGCTTTCACCACGTCCCGATGACACCTTTACGGTCGTACCACTTTTTTAGTCATAGCTCTTATACTCAGCGAGTAACTATTCAATGCAACGTCGATGAATTTTGGAAAAATGCATTTTTCAACTCCTTTGGAAACCTGCTCGGTAAAACGTAAGTTCGTTACTTCAATAAAAATAAAAAACTTCTCACATGGTCCAAGTTTTTTATAACAGGTGACAACGGTGTGCTGTCTCTGCTATTACTAGTGCTTGTATAGCCCATTCATGGTCTGAACGACAAGTGTATTATTAGTGACATTTTTTTTTACGGTTTAATAAAATTTCTTAGTTCTTCTTGTCTACTGCATGAGCTGCAGCAGGACTTCTCAGTTGACTTGAGTTATCAACATGCAAGTAGCAACAACAAGTCGTAGTATGTATGGCATGTCATATCAGTATGTGTGTGTGTGTGTGGGTGTATGTACGTGTTCACAAAATTATAGCAATTTTATTTTATATTATTTTTTTTTTTCTTTTCATTGGAGTTAATTTGCTTCAACAAGTGCCTGTGAATGAGACTGACTGGCGTCCATTCTAGCAGTTGTCCTTCTGTCTATGGTGTTCTCCCTGCGTTGGCCGACTGACTGTGCTGGTCTCAGCGGCATTGGGTTGGCCCTGAGGAGCAACATGTGCTCATATTCCCAAGTCAATTAGTTGCAAGACCCTGAAGTTGCCGCATTGTTAGGAAGTTTTTTGGCTTTATTGTTATTGCCTTCGCACACCTCTGTGCTGTTGCCATCTGTTTTTTTTTTTTAATTTGTTAAAGCTTGTTTGTGCGTATGAATGTGTGTGTGTGTGTGTGTAGGTGTGTGTGTGCCAACATTTAAATCTAGCTAGCTTGTTTATCTTGTAACGAAACTTTCTCGCTCATTGTTGGTGTTGTTATAACCTTCTTTTGTTGCTATTCTTGAATGCTTCATCATTGTACCTAGGACGCCTTGTCAGTGGGTAGTCTTTGTTCATGTGTGTGTGTGACAGTGTGGGCCGGTGTTTATTTCTTTCTTCCTCTCTTCACATATGTTGCAAATGTACGGCATTAGAAGAGATTTAATGACATTTGTATGTTCAGGCCCGAGTTACACGCTGTCACAGAGGATTATTTTGGTGTCGACGAGCTTTCTTAATTACGTGGATGATTTTATTTCTTTGCAAGTTGATGTTGCTGTTTTATGATGATGAAATTTTGTTGTAACTACTGGTTAGATTGTCAAAGACAGAGTTTAAATGGCATTTCAATGGCTTTGAGATTCGAAGAAGAGAAGAAGACGAAGGTCGTTGCCTGTTAAGGAACAAAATGAAATGGTGTAAAAACCGTGGGAAGGCTATTGGAAACTTGTGTTCAAGGCTTAATTGTTTTAAGACACAATATTTTTCGCAATTTTAATTTTGTTAAATTCCTCTACATCTTGCTACTTATATATCTGGCCTTATAAAAAAAAAAACATAAATATTTATGATCGAAATAGGTTTTATTGTTTTTCAAAATATTCTTTATCAAGATCAATTCATATTTTTATGCGTTTGAATCAATTTTTCAAGCACATTTTCCACTCCGCTTGAGATGATTCCAAAAGAAACATTATGAATGCACCAACCACTTCTTTGGTTTCAATCGTAGACGACTTATGTTTTTTTATTTACGGGAATAACAACAAGTCATTGGGTGCCAAATCATGGTTATACGACGGATGACCCATCAGTTCGATTTTTTTACTGGTCAAAAAGGGTATTTGCTTCAGCAGATGTGTGAGAGCTCGCATGAAGCAGTAAAATCGCCTCTTCTTCGACTTTTCTGAATTTCTCCGATGACTTGTGGCAAACAAATGGTGGTTGAGTACTATTCGAAATTAACCATCCTACGTTGCTCTAACGCTACTGTCGCCACATGACAGGTAGTGCCGCAGAAACAATCAACCGTTCGCTTCGATGTACTTCTTCCGCGAACAACTTTTGTTGGATTTAGCTCGCTTTGGAACCATACAATCCCATACGACTCATATGCAAAAAGCCATGATTCGTCACCTGTGTAGATATTATAAATATCTTATAAATATTATAAAGGCTTTGATGCACCTTAATCGTATTTCTGCAGCATTTCCTGTCACCAATCGACACGAGCCTTTTCATTATCGTTTTTCGGATTTTATGGGATCCAACGCGAAAAACACTTTTCTACGGCCAAATGATCATGCCAATATCTTATTGATGCTTGTCATACTTGCCTGAATCTCACGGTAGGTCACATGACGATCTTCGTTTATCAGTTCACATACAGCATCGATGTTTTCTGGCACAGCACCTTTTGCTCTTTTATCTTTGGACGACTTCACGGAAATTGTTCTGGAGTGATCGTCGGCCACAATTAAATTCGTTGTACCAATTTTTTACAGTTCTTTAGAATGGTGCTTTCTTGTCGTATAAAGAGTTAAGTTCACCGATGCATCCTTGTCTTGATTCACTTCGAAAGTTATAAGAAATAATTTACGAAAATGTTCACGAGTTGATTCCATTTCTTGAATTTTTTAATGAATTTTTCGTATTACTTTCAACAACACAAAACGCGCTTAAATGGCAAAATGTTCCAAAGAAGTGTATGTTCAACAATGTTCAGTCGTCATAAATTGCTCTTCATAAATTTCTTACTATTTCATATTAAAAGGTGATCAAATAAATAATAAAAGGTGTCAGTTATATTTTTTTGAACTAATTATTATGTTTTTATTCAGACAATCCGGAGCCCAGTTTGAATGTGGCCCGATTTTCACTTTGTTTTTAAAACACAAATTTCAGCGCCATCTTGATATAATTATTGGAAAAAAATTGTAAAAAAAAAACCATGTTTTTGTAAATATACTACAGATGTCATATTAGTATACAACATTTTTTTTTTAATATTTAATAAGCTTTTGTAGAAAACATCTTCTGAAATATGCTTTCATTTTACCCGCTTTTGCCTAAAACGTCAAAAATTGAGGTCTAATTTTTTAACATTCACGAATTTTTTAGATAAATTAAAAATTTTCTA
Organism: Pherbina coryleti; assembly: GCA_943735915.1. Taxonomy (NCBI): domain Eukaryota; kingdom Metazoa; phylum Arthropoda; class Insecta; order Diptera; family Sciomyzidae; genus Pherbina; species Pherbina coryleti. Next base: position 162,837,822 of record OX030948.1, read on the forward strand.
GTTTTTATTGGTTCATATTAGACATCTGCATGAATACATTCAAATGCCTCTTCAAAACATTTGCTTGATAAACGTATACTTACACTCTATCATTCTAAGCAACCAAGAACAAGTGAGTAAAAGAGAAAATGAAATGAAAACATTCGAGTACTTTACTCAAAGCAGATGTGTATTCGATATGAAATATATTCGAATATCTCTTGTTATACAGCGAGTTAGACAAATACATACCAAGTATAAAGAAATGTACTCGTTTAAGCAAACGAATATGCGCTGTTGGCGGCATGTATGCTCTTGCTTGCATGTTTATGCAAAGTTTTAATTAAAGGTTGTGAAACTTTGTTTTTAAGTCATAAATAAAAACAAATTTTAATGTTATTGAAAATTATTTATATGTTAAAATAAGTTGTTTTATGCCTTAACCTATTTTTGGCTGTTTACAGTGCTCGACGCCGCACGTTTGGAAAAATATTAGAAAAATGCTCGCATCGCCTAAAAAAAATGTAGCTTCTAAACGGTAAGACGTAGAAGCACCAATTTTGATATTTTATTTATAAAATATCAAAGAATATCTGGCAGTACCTTTTCCCTTTTTCGTTTTTAAATTTTAGTACTCTATACACGGAAGCTTAGACTTTTTACATGCCTTATATCATTCACAAAAATAATTTCTGTTTGTTTCCGACTCAAGCCAAAATGTGTAAAAATTGTACTCACTTATAGAAAATTTGTTAAACCATTTAACGAACAAATAAGAATATCCCGGAATTTATATTTTATACATGTTTAAATTTCTACGAAAAGTACATACTTTAGTATTTGTTTTTAGTTCTTTAATTTCATCGATTGTTATTTCGATATTGTCGAATATTGAACTCTTTTGTTTCATATTTGAATGTAAAAACATAATGTGGCTTACTGTTGTAGGATTGGATCCTATTAAGCTTCTTTTCTCCGATATCAGTTGACGTCCTATTGAAAATGTTCTTTCTGATGCTGCGCTACTTGCTGGCGTTGCTAAAATTATACAGCTCAATTTGTAAAGGAAAGGAAATTCCGTTCGATGCAAAAACCACCATTGCAATAGATCGAAGTCATCATGTAAAGCAACATTGCAACTTTCATATTGGCGAAGTTCATTTGATATTTTGTCTTCAGTATTCAATAATAATATCGGTTGCACGAAATCTACGAAAAGTTCTGCATTATGCGCGGAAACTAAAGGAGTGATTGTCTCACTTTCTTCAGGTGTTTCAGCATAACTCTTCATTATGTTTTTACATTCTTCTCTTATGCAATTCTTCTCATTGTTAGAAAAATGTGTTAATTTATTTGCAGGCGGAAAAAGATATAAAACAATTTTATGGTATATACAGGTGTTCGGAAGGACCAGATTTTCCAAATTGTTCTTTTCATGTTCTTTTAAGTCCCGTACAATATCCAAGTCATTTTCGCTATACGAACAAATTTTTTTTAATTTATTCATGTACACTATGTAATACTAAATGTACAATTGTACTGTTTTCGGCTTCTAAACATTTTGATGATTCTTCAAAATGTTTAAGTAGCTTTACAATAGGGCTAAATAGACTTAAATTAATATTACATATTCTTTGGAGTTCATTTTTCTCATTCAAAATATTTGAAATTTCCATCCAATTTTTTTCTATTGAATCAAGTAAATAATACATCGTGTGGGTGAAAAACGTTTTAATGTAGTTTTTAATGAAGAGTTAATACCAGATTTTTTAAAATAATTTACAAGTTTGCTGCACATGTTGCACAAATCATCAATTTCTCTTACATCTTTCATGGATTTTTCCAAAGCATTATGCAACAAGTGGTTTATACAAAACATATTATTAGACCTAAATGCAGCAACCATATTTGCGCGTCTATCGGTAACCATAATTGATTTATCAAGTTTTAGATCAAACTCTTCTTAAAGTTTTGTGACTTTCATTTTTATGTTTGCACCTAAAAAAAAAAAAAAAACATCAAATGTAATAAGGGAATATATTTAATATGAAACCTCCTATAAGAGCTCATTAAAAGGATAGCTTTAAATATCCAAGATCTCCTCACGTTCTTAAAAAAATATTATTTATTTAAAGACGAAAGTTTCCAAATAATAAATTAAATATAGTTTAATTGATGATTTTTAACTATCAAATGCATGATTTAGTTTAAGATGTTATGGCTGTAAAACAGCATCACTTGAAAAAAAATGTTTTCAATTTAACTATAAAATAGACACGGGTGACTTGTTAGACAGATGAGGGTAAAAATAATACAAATATTTAAAAATATACAATATTTATCAAATATTTCAACCGAACTTTCTTAAGAAGACCAATAGTTTTCTTGATTTTTCATCTTAATAAGCGGTGCATAGTTATTCTTTTACATATATTACTTTTAAAACTTTCAATGCTCTTTTCAATGCAAATATAAGAAATTATTAATATATTTACTTGTGGACCTTTCGCCTTCCATCGATTTCATGCCCAATATTCTGCTTACAAGCTGTCCATTAATAATGTAATGAATAGTCAAAGCCAAATAACTTGCACGCAGATAATTGTCGCTCCACATATCCGATGACAATCCAAACTGCATTTCTTTTATTGAATGTATTTCAGTCTTCAATTTATTGAAATACATGTTATGAAGCTTTTCCAAATTTCTTGAAATCGTTGTTGGATGAGGCAGCAATTTATCAACATCAACATTTTTACCATATTTTGCACCAAGAGAAATGAGAAATTCTGCAAATAGTTTCAGTCCTGCATCTTCGACCATTTTAAATGACCTACAATGTTTAACGGTCCATTCAGTCAAAATTTGCACTCCATTTTTTTTTGTCCAATGTATTCACTTCCACTTTTGAAGTCGTACTTTCATGATTGGTTTTGGCTGAAATGTAGCACTTATGCTTAACCAAATTTGAGGTGCTGTTATTGTGAAATTTTTAAACGTGTAAACAAGACTTGCTCGCAACAACATTTTCAATTTCCTCTCCATTTTCATCTTCAATTTTTCCAAATACATCCCAGACCTTGCTCCTTCCTCTTTTCATTAGTACTTTGTATTCTCCATTTCAAACCTTAGCTTTAATAATTGCATTACGAAGTACACTCTGGACATTTGTGGCGTTATTGGATGAAATTGTGGACGCCTGTATTAACGAAATAAATGGCGCATTCCATCAGAGTTCATAAAAAATTAAGATTTAATATAAAAAGTGCATGTGACTGTAGACATTTCCCTTTTATCTTATCACAAAACGAACTTATTTATATAAATTATTTCACTTACCTCACTATCAACCATTTTTATAAACACTAAACACAACTTAAATATCACTAAAATTTAAAAATCAATAATCTATCACTTTTCAGGACACTTGTTTGCTTCAGAGTGTACAATTTCTGACTAGAAAAAGATTTTCTTATTCGTTTTGTTTCAGTTAGCAAAAAATAAGTCTTTATGTGTGAACAAAAAGAATGAACGACAACAATAGCGACAAATGCTGCACAGCACAAGATAAATTCGAAAATTTCTTGGTGTATTTCAAATGTACTCGGTATGTAAGTGTGTATCTCGAATACATAGTATTGTAGTCTGCAAAAAAGCAACTGTACAAAGAGAACAAACGATAAGCAAGTTCTGTACTCATTCTGTTGACATCCTGCCGAATGTTGTACAGTGCTCGCTTCAGTATCTATTTGTTGTGAAAGTACTGCACTCTAGCTTGAAATATGATTCGAAATGTTGTTCATAGCAGTTGTGTATACTTTGCAGCAGGCAAAGCAAATGTATTCATGCAGATGTCTAGTTCATATGATAGAGGAATATATAAAGAACATTCATGCCAAATTTTAAGTAAATCGGTCGACTAGAAATTGAGATATTATGCCAATCGCATCGAAAAAGTAATTTCGAGAAAAAAGCGTTTTAAGTTCTGGATGCTACTTCACTAAAATGACTATTACTTTAACCCTTCTGTTACCTTAAGGTCATTTCGTGACCTTTTTGTCATTAAACCACTGATATCTTCTAAAAATTTTTTTTCACAATGCACATTATCAGATCAATTCTGTCGCGGTAACATTAATCTTGTTACCGTAAAAATTCACTTTTAGTAACTTGAACACTCTGTTGGTATTCTGCGACCAAGCGTTACCGGTGAATATTGTTACCATCTCTTTAGGTGGTAACAAGCAAAACAGAAGACATTTTTTAGCTTGCATTACAAAAAATAGCTGGCATTTTGAGTAATTAATCTAATTTTAGAATCCTCAAATTGAAATCGGAGCAAATTAAAATAAAAAACAATGTTAAATTCACTGTTGCTGCTTCTTCAGCACTTTTCAATGATAAAAATTTATAGCAATTCACTGTGTAATATTTATTAATTAACATAAAATTAATATATATATTAAATATACATAACACCGCAGCTGCGCCGGCGTAGTGCGTGCATATTTCCTGCCAAGAAAAACAAATATTATATAAAAAGTTAACATAATGCAATTAATTCTATATATTTACTTCTCACTTTCCATTGTTTATATTTCACCACACAAAAGAGCGAGCTTCATTTCTATAAGGTAAGTTTACGACATTTGACAGCGTTACCGAGTGCACAGAATACCGATTTATAAGACCGGTAACGAGTTTTGGTAACAATATTGCTGTTACCGGTAACCCACACAATCGATCTGTATTAATGCACATCTAAAAACAGTAAAAAAAATTGTTTAACATTTTCAATTTGGTGGCAATCCCAATACTTACGTGTATACACCTTAAGGTCAGCTGATGACCATAGTATATTTCCCGCTTTATTTTGTGTAAACACAGCAATTCAAGACAATTGCAAAATGCAAAACGTACGTCATTCGGTAAGTATTTGATATTTTTGTTGAATTTTGCTAAGATTTCAACTTTTTGGAAGCGGTCGCAGTGGCTCACCGAGAGCCAAATTCAGGAAATTATTAAAAAAGATGAAGAATATGATGATTTTTCTGACGATGGGGATGATGACTATGTGACAGAGGAGCTTTAGGACTATGAAAGCTCTGAAGGGTATATTGATAGCGATACTGATATCGAGAGCAGTATTGATGGAGCCCTTGATATGAATGAAGTCCCAATGCCAACTTATTGGGATAAAGATAGAGATGTTGTGTTGTCAACGGAACCAACAAGCACCTCTAATTCAAGAGCAAGGACAGAAAATTTGACACGCAACCGGTCTGGATTAACAACTTATGCTGTTCATCGTAATTCCAACATCAGCGACTCATCCAATATGTGTTTTACAACGCAAATAAAAAAAATAATCATGCAGTTCACTAACATAGAGGGAGTAAGAAATCGGTGATAGCTTCAAACACTTGGACGAAATTGAATTGGATGGATATCTCGGAATTTGGATTTTGGCAGGTAATTTAATTTTTGCATTCATAACAATACGTCGATTGCAGGAGTATATAGTTCCCATGGAAAAAGTGTCCGCAGTCTTTGAGTTGAAGCTCATGGTCGACCAATATTTCGTGCTATAATTTCGCTGCGAAGATTTTTGGAAATAAGTAGTGTTTTAGATTTGATAAACGATAATAATTTGAGCAAAACTTGTCCCAATTCGCGATTTGTACGACAAATGGGTTGCGAACCTTCAACTGTTATTTAATCCTTATGAAAATGAAAGAAAATTAATGTTGATAAAAGGCTCATTCCATTTAGAGGTAGATGTCCATTTTTAGTGTACATGCCAAGCAAGCCAAGCAAATACGGAATGAAGGCATGGGTAGCTGCAGATATGCAAACAAAATTTCGTCTCAATTTAAAAATTTATTTGGGGAAAGAATGCGCATCTGCTCCGCCGGAGTGTAATCAAGGCAAAAGAGTCGTGCTGGATCTTCTAGGCGAGTATAGTGGACGGAATATTACAACGGATAATTTTTTTACTACAAGAGATCTTGCATTAGAATTATTGAGGACAAATATGACTTTGGTCGGAACCGTGAGAAGAAATAAGCGATTCCTTACGGTTTGTGGAACTAAGCAAGAACTACGACGTTTGCCTGTGCTAACGAGCAGATTTCTTTCAACGAAAAAATTACCATTGTTCAGTGGTTCAATGGTTAAAGTTTTAAGCTCGCTGCATCACTATAAAAATGTTCTTGAAAATCATCTAAAAAAGTTGCCAGAGATTATAGACTATTATAATTCTACAAAAGCGGGAATCGACACAATTGATCAGCTAGTGGAAACGTACACGTGCAAGAGGTATACCAATCGTTGGCCAGTAGAGTTATTTTCACATATTATTGACATTTCTGCACTCAACGGCTACGTACTGTGGACGGAAACTGCACCAAATTGGAATGCTTCAAAGACATTCAAAAGCAAAATTTACCTTGAACAGCTTGGAAGTGATCTTGTTCACGAATTAATTCGACGTAGAGAACGATTGCCAAGAACGCAAGCATCTGTAGCTATTGTTCAATCAGTGCGGACAGAAGCTGAACAACCTACTACCTCTACAGGTGCTGTAAAAAAAAAGGAAAGCCAGTCAACGAGCCACATGTGCCGTCTGTCCGGTATGCCCGCAACATCGCACGACAATTACAATCTCAACAACTTATTGTCATGAACATACCAAATAAATCCTTTGAAAATATGAATAACTGTTCCAGAAAATAAATAAATAAAGTGCCTTATAACTTAAATACCTTAAAAAATGAAAATAAGATCTGAATTTCCATATGTGTGAGTTTTTCTTAACCCTAGTGCCTGCACTTACTTCAAACACCATATTGTCAACACTTGGATACGATTGTACCCCCATACATTTTATATAGAAAAAGCACTGAAAATTTGTTTTATATTCTATTTTATTTATGTTTAAGAATTTAAAAAGAATTATTTTCATTTAAATAAATTTTATTAATTGTTTTAAGCAATTTCTTTAAGTTTAGAAATAAGTATGTAAGTATTTAAAAAAAAAAACTCAAATAACTACTGCTGCTGGTTTTGTTCTGCAATACAATTCACGCATTCATAATAGTGGTGACTATGCTGAGCACATACAGTTTCCTTGCACTTGACACAAATTTGTCGTGTCTTGCAATTGATCGCATCTTGGGCCCAGCACATTTTGCAAGTTCCCTTAACAGCTTGTGGTTCACGAATCGCTGTGGTGGTTGGCACTATACTAGTGGACTAAAATCAGAAAAGGATATTATAAATGTGTCAGGATTGAAAACATTTTTTACCTTAAGTGGAAATCCAAAAAATGACTCTAAGGCCGATCGGGTGCTGAATTGGCGTGTAACGTGGGAGTTATTAGCTCTCTCTTCAGCTTGAGGCGTGGCAAGTTGTTTAGACAGTGCATGTAAAAACTTACGCCTTGCGTCTGTGGAATTGGATGGTGTTTTTTCATTATATATTATGAAGGCAGCTAATGCCGCTAGATCAAAAATATTATAAAAAAATGCTAGTGGCCAACGAAGCGTTTTGCGTTTGCACGAGTATTTGCAGAGCATCTGGTCCATTGTATCAACTCCAGCCTTTGCTTGATTGTAAAATAATATGGCCTCCGGCTTTTGGTGCGCACCAAACGTTTCTGTGGTATAGTGGACTTGATAAAAGAAGAACCGATTTATTTTTTTTGGGCACGTAAGAGACCAATCCTACGTTTTCTTCATGAAAACCAAATATGGTCGAATCAATTGGGCGTTTGCGGTCAGGAAGAAAATCCTTTGGGATGTACCTCTTATTTTTTCGAACTGTGCCAACATACGCTAATCCAGATGAAAGAAGCGTTTTACAAGCATATATGGGCGTAAAAAAATTGTCAGCTACAATTGTTCTTCCGGTCATAATATACTTTTTTGAAAGCTCAATTAAAATCCTTTCCCCTTGATTAATATCACGTTGTCCACCAGGTTCTTTACCGGTGTACAGAATCCCTTTTAATGGAAATTTGGTTTTTGCGTCGCATGCCCAAAAAACTTTAATTCCATATTTCGCAGGCTTAGAAGGGATGTATTGGGTGAATTTCGTTCGACCACGGAAAGGAAAAAGCTGCTCATCTACAGTAACAGTGTTATGTGGACGGTAGACCTTTCAAAGATTTTCGTTGAGCATCATCCAAATAACTCGGATTTCTGTCGCTTTGTCTTTTTCTTTACGAGTAATACGTGTGGCACTGTTGTCGAAACGAATAAATTCGAGATATACTCCAAAATCGTCTTAGAGACATAGTTGCTCGAAAAATTGGTAATGCGTCTGTTTGCCACAACTCTTTAGTATGTTGAGAGTTAGAGCCTATTACACCAGCTTCAATAAGCAAACCAAGATATGCGTAAAGTTCTTGATTTGTTAGTTTTTTCCAAACCTGGTTCTGAGCAAGCCGATTCTGGGTATTAAGCTTATTTATAACTTCGGCTGCTTTACGATTTGTCTCCACAGTTATTATTGTTGCCATCCCTTCATTGAAAATAGTTTAAAAAATTTGTATTGGGTCATTTGTCAATCGAGAATTTACAGGTCCACCAATTTGTTTCACAATATTATGTGCACGAATTTTTGATTGAGGTGGCGGAATTTTATTCCACTGTGTTCCATCACGAGCAACATACAAATTGTTATTGGATTCCTCTAATAAATGAGTTTGTGGTTCGAAAAAAGATTCACCCTCTTCTTCAAAATCTTCATACATATCTTCGTTTTGCTCAAGAACAAATTCTGATTCAATATCTGAAGCTTCGCAAACGTCTTCATTTGAAAGTATTCTTGGATCATTGCCATCATCTACCTCAAGACTATCATTATCAGGATATTCAACATCATCGTCCTCCGCCAAGTATTCAGCCCCCAAAGACCGTATTCTATCTTGTTCCCCTTGAGACAAGCTATCAAATCCTGTTGAAGTAAATACATCTAATACATCTCTCTCATTGTACAATTTATCAGAAAAAGCGAACTTTTATTACTAACTGATCGACTTCACTTTGCAAAATAATGCACAAAACTAAACATCAAGACCTCTGTTTGTGTCGTTGAACTTTGCGTTTTTAACGGAATTAAGACTAATATTCGAAGTTTTTTCCAATTGCATTGTTATTTATATTTTTTTTTTATTATAATTCGGGGAATCTCATATTTTAAATTTTGCGAAACGTAGTTTTTGGATTTTCGGGGAATCACGCTTTTAGCGTGCCAAAGCAAGCAGCCGATAAGTCGTTTGTGTGTCATACATACCCAATCATCATAAATGCACATTTTCTGCTGGCAGAGGAAGATATTCGTTGAAATAATTTCAAATTTTTTTGAGCAGGCATCAATCAATCAATAAAAAACATTAACATAGCATACAATTTTCATAAGGGTACAAACGTATCCAAGTGTATGTTAGAGGGGTAAAAATGCAAAAACTACTCCAAAAAAAAAAGTGGGCGTGGATACCCATGTTAAAGTTTCGCCCATAGCTTAGTTATAAGTCAATTGAGGAATACTATAAGTCTTGAAATTTTAAAAAATCATTTACTACACAAAATTCAAGTTCAAAATGTCAAGAAGGTACGATTGTATCCAAGTGTAGACACAAGGGTTAAGGTAACAGAAGGGTTAAAAATAATTCGAATTTTGAAAAATCCTTTTAGCGAGACATTCTTGAATATCCAAACTATCGAAATATGGAAAAAATTTAGATTTTTTCAAAGTTCTAGACTAGAATACCCAATTAAATATGGCTAAAATCAGTGAATACCAATCATATTGTCATTTAATTATGTGTTTATGATGATTTTAAATGTTTTCATGTCTTCGTATTATTTCTTAAGAAATTAATTTTAATTTTTGATTTTCAAAGTTTTTTAAACTGACAGTAGCATAGTTTGGCCCATTTAGCAGTGTTAATGCTAAACAAACAAGCGCTTTTTGCCAACAGCAAAAATGCAAAAACTGCGTAAAATGCTTGTTTAAATGTTGTCAACATCGCACAATTACTGGCATGTCTGGAAAAATTGCATGTGTGTGGGAGCAACAATGCCAATGGCAAAAAAAAAAACATAATATTACGACTTATGTGGGCAACTTCAAGAAGAGGACAAAAGAAGTACACACAAGCTTAAAAAAAAAAATTAAAAAAAAAAACATGATCAAAAGTGAGACAAAGCACAAAAAAAAAAAAGAGAAAAACATTGCAAAGAAGTTTCCAGGCACTTGAACTGTTGTTTGACATTTTCTTTTGGTGCCACCAGTGTTGCATGTCAGTTGCGTCTCTTAACTGTTTGATTTTTTTTCGCATTTGAATTTTTTGCCACTCTGTTGGCAAATTGATTTTCTTGGCCAAGTTTATTTATGCGCTTTTGCTGTTGTTGGCATGTTGCATGGCGTGTGTCTTAATTACAACAACACCTGCTTAAGTTGGCAGCTTATGTGACTAATTTTGCTGTTGGCTGGCTGGTTGTTGTAGCTGTTGTTGCTGTGCTTATTTTTTTGCAAAAATCAAGTTGTTGCTAGCTATTGCATAACACAGGCACCAACTTGGCTCATTAGCATGAGTTGTTGCTGTCATTCAAGAATTGTTGCTTTTACCGTTGAGTTGTTGGAATTTTGTTTTGCACAGAGGCAAATGCCTAATAAATGTTTAACCCGTCAGTAATATTGACAATGGCAAAAAAAAAAAACTGCCAATTCTTCGATTCTAAATTACACAGGTCAACAAGGGTCAAGAAGCAGACACATTAATATACATTCCCGAAGAATTTTGCACAAAATACTAGTGCATCTATTCTTAAAAAAAAACAAAATAGATATAATTTAAAAATACAAGGCTCCTTCTTTCGATGCTATGTTGAAGTTTTGAAGTTTTGAAGTTTTTCTTGTCTTGATGTCTAAAGGATCCTTAGTAGATTTTCGCATTTTAAGAAACTGAGCAATTCTTAAAAAAAAGTGTTTTATCTCGGAAACTCTGGGCGATACCATTTTCATTACTTCTACAAACAAAATTTCCATTATATTATCTACTAGCGATACCCGGCGCGCGTTGCTGCACCCAAGAAGTATATTGGAAAGTAAATTCAAAACTTTTATAAATCCCTAAGTCTGACACCACGCTCATGTTCCACTGCCCGTTACAGTTTCCCAGTAGCAGAACATCACTCCCAGGTGACAATTCCATTATGAGTTTCAATGTCCTGTGATTTAAGCTTCCATAGCTATTCTGTATAGAGAATCTGGCCACACCCCCTTTTCCAATGCACAAACCAGTTTTCCAGTAGAAAGACTTTGGCAATTGTAACTCCATACTGAGTTTTATTGTCATGCGACGTTTAGTTCCAAAACTATTCAATATCAAAAATTTGACTTGTGTGGTCGAAGTCATAACCCCTTTTCCTATGCCCGTCCCAGTTCTCTTAATTATTTATAAAAAAACTTATTGAATCACACAATGTCAATTCTATTAAGTAAAAAGCCAGCCGTTTGTTCCTTATGTTCATTTATAAATTACAGGAAAACCACCGTCAAAATATGTGTAGAAAAGTTGCATGCAGCGAAACAAATAAACATACGTACATACATACATACATCAAGTCGGATTGAATCTCATTCTCATCAAAAAAATCCTCAACATGCTTAAGGTGGTCAGTGAATCCCCTTTTAACAAAACTGTGTTAGATTAATTCTCAACATCAAAACTACTTTGAACATATTAGAATGTACTTCGATCCAATTAGCTTTAAGCGCAGCAAAGTATGTATGGATATGTATTTGTTTGTTTGCTTTGTTGTTTTGTGCTTGCTAAGAACAAAAAGAGTATAGTAGAGAGCAACATGCAGTTTATTGAGGCTCTCGCAGCACAAACGCATGAAAAGCTAACGATCAAGCAATGCATGGCATTGTGGATGATTTTTTAAAAAACTTAACACTTTAATTAAAGATACTTATTATTGAAATTTCGTAGAGAAAATAACCAATGAACCTTTTGTAGCACAAATGTGATATTTTAAAACTTATTTCAAAAAAATCGGACCAGTACTTTTGGAGTTTTGCGGACACAAAAAATTTTCACTTTCATTTTATATAATAGTATAGATAAAGATATAGATTACTTTGCAGGACATCATAAAACTTTAGCTGATTTGAACTGAAAACTCTAGATTTTTTATTTATTGCTGCTATTTGGAGAGAAGTTACTTAAGGAGGTAGGTTTCAATGGCGATTTTTGATAACAGGGTCGTTTTTTTGTTGTATGATGTTCTGCGAAGTTATATATAAGATGATAAAAATTTTGTTTGTATGAAGTAATAAAAATGATATCGCCCATAGTTTCCAAGATACACTAATTTTTTAGTTTTTTTGGGGTTTTTGACCTTTAACACCTTTTTTAATTTAAAGGGGATTTTGACCCCCCTGTGTGAATATTAGAGGGCAAATAATGTTCCCCAATTTTAATGGACATTAAATTTGCAAAAATTTCACTCAAGGTTTTAAATAGAAATTTTACTTAGTATAGGATATAAAGGAAATTGACTACGATCCCACAGTATAAAATGTGACCTTGAAAAAATCGGTTATTTTAGCAAACCCAGAAAAATCTCTGGGACGATCTTATATACATATATTACGCAAACTCAAATTTTGTCCGGCGTAAGGCTTTTTAAGTACAAGCCCAATCTTAATCAATTTAGTATTTCTTGGTAGGTTTAGGCCGGTAGATGTGCAAACTGGACTTTTTATTTCTTAAAAATTTATATATTTTAAGTTATAGCTTATTAAAGTTTGCATAAAATTGCATATAATTGTTGTTGTTATGTTGCTTTTTCTTTTCTTAACAGCAGCTGAGAACAATGTTATCAAACTCCGAGCAAACTATTCGCTTCTCACATTTTGCTCTCTTCTGTCTCTTCTTAATAGAGCGTCTGTTAACAACAAAATTAAAGTCAGAAAAATTGTTATTATTTTTATAGTTGATGGGTGTAGCAAAGCGCACCCGTGGTCGCTAGTATGTTCTATAGACCAATGGCTATCAGAAACCACTGAAATTCTTCCAGTTATTTCAAATGACCCTTAAATTGTCGCACAGTGTAATTCCTGTGTTCAATGAAAGCTGCATTTTCAATCTTGGATCGGTTCTCTTTGTTCTCTTGAATTGTTTGTTTATTTTTGTCATCAGGACCAAAAACCAGCCTTTATTAACATTAAATAATTTTTACCTTAGCACTCATATTTAACGTGTTATAATTCAATGGAACAATTTTTCAGTTGATTTGCTTACTTGGCTTCCATTGCGTTCCGACGCCGTCTTTCATTTTTTTATATTTTTGTCGTAACGTCAAGAAATTAAGCTTTACTGTCGTATCATTAATTTTGTCATGGCATCTATACTGTGTAAGTAATAATTCCATGCAACGTCGATGCATTTTGAAAAAAAATCCCTTTTATAAGTTTTTGTGAAACCTGCGCAGTAAAACGGTGCGTTGTTACGTCAAAATTTTTCACAATGCATCGGCCTTGCAAGAAATTATTTCTCGCTGAATAGAACGTAGAAAGAAGAATAGAACGTTTACGTCCGTTAAGTCTGGTTCTTGGCCCTCACGGCAAGAATAGACCTACAACTAAGGAGAGAGGCGTTCCAAGATCGAACATGAAACAATCATGCAACGGTGTTGCATGGACTTATTACTCGGGAAATATATGCGCTGGGGTAAATATTATTAAACAGAAATTGTTGATTTATACTTCGTTTTACGACAGACTGCGACAAAAATTGCGGTTATGCAACAAAAATTAAGTATTGTTGCATGGCTTAGTAAAAGTGCTACGGTAATTTTTTTACGTCTACAAAGAATCTTTAACCTCACAAAATAAATAAAAAAAAATGTTTGACGCCATGACAACACGTAGTTAAGTAATTGCTTAATGCAGTAAAAATACAACAACAATGAAAACATGTTGCATGACATTATAATTCGGTGACTATGAACTGTACGACAAATTTTATGAATCGATAATGAAAGTAAGGTTGTTAACTATATGATAAATATAAACAAAATGAAGACGACATGAGGCTCCTTAGGAAACGACTTTAGGTAATGCAAATACACCATCGTTGCATGAATTTATTGCATGGCGCTAAGGTCAATATTAATGCTTCATAGAAAAGCAAAATCAAAAGCAAAAGCAAAAGCAAAAGCAAAAGCAAAAGCAAAAGCAAAAGCAAAAGCAAAAGCAAAAGCAAAAGCAAAAGCAAAAGCAAAAGCAAAAGCAAAAGCAAAAGCAAAAGCAAAAGCAAAAGCAAAGCAAAGGCAAAAGCAAAAGCAAAAGCAAAAGCAAAAGTAAAAGCAAAAGCAAATGCAAAAGCAAAAGCAAAAGCAAAAGCAAAATAAAAATCGAAATTGAAATCGAAATCAAAATCAAAATAAAAATCAAAATCAAAATCAAAATCAAAATCAAAATCAAAATCAACATCAACATCAACATCAACATCAAAATCAAAATCAAAATCAAAATCAAAATCAAAATCAAAATCAAAATCAAAATCAAAATCAAAATCAAAATCAAAATCAAAATCAAAATCAAAATCAAAATCAAAATCAAAATCAAAATCAAAATCAAAATCAAAATCAAAATCAAAATCAAAATCAAAATCAAAATCAAAATCAAAATCAAAATCAAAATCAAAATCAAAATCAAAATCAAAATCAAAATCAAAATCAAAATCAAAATCAAAATCAAAATCAAAATCAAAATCAAAATCAAAATCAAAATCAAAATCAAAATCAAAATCAAAATCAAAATCAAAATCAAAATCAAAATCAAAATCAAAATCAAAATCAAAATCAAAATCAAAATCAAAATCAAAATCAAAATCACAATCAAAATCAAAATCAAAATCAAAATCAAAATCAAAATCAAAATCAAAATCAAAATCAAAATCAAAATCAAAATCAAAATCAAAATCAAAATCAAAATCAAAATCAAAATCAAAATCAAAATCAAAATCAAAATCAAAATCAAAATCAAAATCAAAATCAAAATCAAAATCAAAATCAAAATCAAAATCAAAATCAAAATCACAATCAAAATCAAAATCAAAATCAAAATCAAAATCAAAATCAAAATCAAAATCAAAGCCAAGGCAAAAGCAAAATCAAAATCAAAATCAAAATCAAAATCAAAATCAAAATCAAAATCAAAATCAAAATCAAAATCAAAATCAAAATCAAAATCAAAATCAAAATCAAAATCAAAATCAAAATCAAAATCAAAATCAAAATCAAAATCAAAATCAAAATCAAAATGAAAATCAAAATCAAAATCAAAATCAAAATCAAAATCAAAATCAAAATCAAAATCAAAGCCAAGGCAAAAGCAAAATCAAAATCAAAATCAAAATCAAAATCAAAATCAAAATCAAAATCAAAATCAAAATCAAAATCAAAATCAAAATCAAAATCAAAATCAAAATCAAAATCAAAATCAAAATCAAAATCAAAATCAAAATCAAAATCAAAATCAAAATCAAAATCAAAATCAAAATCAAAATTAAAATCAAAATCAAAATCAAAATCAAAATCAAAATCAAAATCAAAATCAAAATCAAAATGCAAATCAAAATCAAAATCACAATTAAAATCAAAATCAAAATCAAAATCAAAATCAAAATCAAAATCAAAATCAAAAAATCAAAATCAAAATCAAAATCAAAATCAAAATCAAAACCAAAATCAAAATCAAAATCAAAATCAAAATCAAAATCAAAATCAAAATCAAAATCAAAATCAAAATCAAAATCAAAATCAAAATCAAAATCAAAATCAAAATCAAAATCAAAATCAAAATCAAAATCAAAATCAAAATCAAAATCAAAATCAAAATCAAAATCAAAATCAAAATCAAAAGCAAAAGCAATAAAAACCACAACAGTATACGACGGTTGCCTTTTAAGTCCTGCGCCTAGAAGTGGTTAAGCAGTGAAAATGCTTTTATCATGTTTCAAAGTATTCTCGAAGATGATCATGGTCGAAAATCGTAAAAAATCAACAGCCGAGAATGTTCATGTAGTTGTGTCATTTTTTTTCTGAAATACAATTTTCAAAACTGTAAATATAAGCGGTCATACACCAAAACGTTGTGAGTACGTTTGCGCTAGAAATTGTCAAATTTTCGAATGGAACTGTTAAAATTTATCTGGCAATACTAAGGGTTGAAGAGGTGCAAGACTTAAATCCAGCCCTAGAATAAAAAAGAAAAGAATTAGGATAACGATGAAAATATGAATAATGACAAGAATAAGGACAACGATTTTGACAAGAATTTAAACAACGACTAAGACAAATATTAGGACCATTGTCCAAAGAACAATGTTATTACAAGAAATGGAACAATGGTAAGAAAATGATCTAAAATGGGGATAAGGACAGTAATTAAGACAAGGATTGGGGCAAAGATTAAAATAAGAACTGGGACATGGATTAGGACAAAGATTAAGACAAGGTTTCGAGAAAGATTTGAACGAAGATTAGGACAAATATAGGGGCAACAACTAGGACTAGGACCAAGACAAGGATAAGGATAAAGATTACGATTGGTAAAGAATTGGGAAGTGATTAGAAAAAGAATTTCAAACACAATTTGAACAAGCATTAGGACAACAAGTATTTAAATAAGGATTAAGTCAATGATACAGATAAGAATTGGAAAAAGTATTTGTTAAGACAGGTATAAGGAGAAGGATTATTATATAATTCAGGAAAAAAAAAGTGCACAGGAGAAAAAAAAAGCTATACGTTAATATAAAGACAGAATTTAAAGTTAACTACTTATTTGAGTTAAAACATCTGAACGACTATTTTCAGTGTACAGCGTCACTATTTCGGTGCGTTGTTTCGGTCTAAAGCGATTCTTGGTTAATTGTACTGAGCGGACGTTTCAAAAAATTGTCTACTTAAGTCAATCAACTGATAAATGTGAAAATTATTCAATGTTTACCTACCATCATAAAATATGGTGCACCCTGTACTTCAGCTAATGCACTCAAAAATGTGCGTTTGATTTTAAATTGATTTATTTGAGCCTCTTTAAAGCTTTTTTTAGAAATTTTTGCTTACAGCTCAATTCATGCAGCATTCGTTTGATATTTTTAGACACAAGTAGTTTGCCCGAAAATACCGTCATCGCATTTAAGCTGCTTAAACTGCTTCTCAAAATGGTAATCTTTCAGCCTTTAAAGATTTAAAACCTTTAGTCATTTTTTATCATCCTTACGCCCTTCGCTTGTTACCTAAACTTTCCTATACTTTTTCTTCCGTACATCTTGCTCTATTGTGTCACCAAGTCGTATCATTTGAAAATGTCAAAATTTTGTAAATATATCCACGCCTTAAGTTGACAATGATATTCCAGTAAAGCTGCCTAAACACAAACAAAACACACTGCTTCTGATGTTGTCCGTATCTATGTCACCCATTTTTATCTTGAGCTTCTGTATCTTGAACTTAAACTACAACATCTCATTTTGCATTTTAACCCGCTCAGTGTTGGTCATGTTGTTGCTGTCACTGCCACTGCTTTGGCTGCTACTTTTGAGCCATATTTTTGCATAGGCTGCTGCAGTGTTTATTGCTCAAAGAGACTGGAGCTAGTTTTTTTCATAGAAGCTCATAGCTCATAACAACAACAACAACAACAACAACAAAAACATGAAGATGAGGCAGAACAAAACCACCAACTACAGGAAGGTTGCTGCTTAAATAAGATTAAAACTGTTAAACAAGCTTCACAAACATACGGCATACGCACACATATGAACCAACATATCTACCCAGTGGGCAAAAGCAGGGCTTCGAAGCGCTACTTGCAGGCCTTCATATGGATTTTGAAGACCTTCCGCACTCATATCCAAGCCCATTAACTTTTTTATATGAAACGAGCAAATTTTCTAGGCCTTCCTCTCTCGCGACTCTAAAGAGGCCTGCCAGAAGTTCTTTTTTGAGAATGCATGTTAAAAGACCTTCTTTATGAGGGCTTATAAAAGCACTCTCAAGTTAACTAAAAATAAAAAAAAAATACAGTTAACTGTTTTTTGTTTTGCAATTTCTATTTTGAAGTGAAACTTTCTTAGGTCACTTTACTTCATTTCATCACACGATAGAGATAGTAGAGATAGAGATGATAGTAGAGGGAATGAGAGAAATATATATAGTGTATATATATGACTGAAAAAACTTCTTTGTCACCGCTGAGCGTCGAACCTGCTACCTCAAGATTTCAAAAACAACGCCTTATCTATTGAGCTAAATCCTCCATTCAGGAATCTACTCTACATACCAATTAATCAAATTGCTGCAGATGCCTAGCGGAAAAATAATTTCAGTGTTGTGAACCTCATATTTTTATATACATTTTGTTCACAAGTTATCAAACGGTGAAATAGCAGAGCGATAAAACGTTTGACTATAACGCCAGCGGTCCGAGTTCAATTCTCGCATGTGACAAAAAATAATATTTTCTCGCTTTGTTTTTATTTATGTTTTAACGTAGAATACGTTATACGGGAGTGTTGATCGTGAGCACAAAATTTTGAGAAAATGTTTGTCACTTTCATTATAAGTTTTTAATACTTTATGCATGCATTGAAGAAAATTCAAGTATGGTCGTAACATATTTAATATGTCTTCTTTTGATTTGTATTTAAATAATCATATTGCTACATATAATTTTTTTGATTATATAAGTAAATCAAAATTTAACTCCTTCAAATTTTGTATTAATTTTCATATGCTTTGTATTTTATGTATTATAACATCATATGTAAGACCAGTACGATTATCTGTGTGTTCATCACAGAACCAGTGTGAGAAACGTACACACATATTCCATGCAAGCAAGCAGCAACAGCATCGCACACGTACACACATATTCCGACAAGCAGCAACAGCATCGCACTCTGTTCTCTTGCAGTTGCAACCTTAGTTCTTATAATTCTCATTTCGTTTTTGTTGCAAGAGTTGTATAAGAGGGATGTTTGGCCGTACGTATTAGCGATTGCCTGCTGAAATAATGCAATTAATTGGGGTGGAGTGACACCTCGACATTTTCCCACGAATGTGTCGCACTGATTGTCATTTGCTTGCATATTTTGCTTTATTAGTTTGCTTGATTAATGCCATTAGCATGGTTACTTTATTTTCTTTTTTCGTTCTATAGTTTTATACTATTTTTGACATATGGTGTCATAATTGCACCAACTGTCAAAAATAGTATAATAGTAAGGAACGAAAAAAGAAAATAAAGTAACCATGCTAATAGCATTAATGGACGCAGCTGTTTTAACATAGAATACGTTATACGGGGGTGTTGATCTGGAGCAAAAATAATAGCAACCAGATTACGCCATCAGAGGCAGAAAAAGTTGCACCCATGGTATAATAATACAAGGTAGCATTGACAGTTGCTTGGGAAAACACATGGTATAATAATACATGGTAGCATTGACAACTGCTTATTTTCTCTTCAACAGGAAAACATAAACTGTCAAACACAGCTGTTTGTGAAACGAAGCGAAAATTAAAGCAAGTGACAAAAACAAACATAAAAAACTAATATCATTAACAATGGCCGACCAGCGAACGCTCTCTTTTTGAGTATATTTTTTAACAGAATATGTTTTCCTAAGCAACTGTCAATGCTACCTTGTATTATTATACCATGGGGAAAACATATTCTGTCAAAAAATATACTCAAATAGAGAGCGCTCACAATCCGCCATTGAAAACACAAGCAATGTTGAAAACCTTGAAGTAAAAAAAAACAACAACCACAGCAGCTGCTGATGTATTTGCACAACAAGCTGTTTTTGACAGCAGATGTTTTCTTGCAGAAGAGAAAATAAGCAGTTGTTAATGCTACCTTGTATTATTATACCATGGTTGCACCGTTCTGCGCAAGACGTTAGGTCTTTCGTGACGTAGATAGGAAAAGACTCTTTCTCTGTTCTTCTCACTGATTTTCTGTTCGTGCACGAAAAGACGAAAGATGGTGCGAAATAGTTCTGTACGATTTTATTTTTTTCAGCTACAGTTGTTTTTTATGTTTTGCTCAGTGGAAAACAGCTGATTTTGACAATGGGTCGATCATGACGTAGGCAGACATGCGCATGGCATAATCTTGTATTTATTCTTTTTGAATAACAATGTTAGCAAGGTTGCATAGAAGCTGCGTAAAGCCTTAAACAGTGCGTAACTAAACAAGCGTTTAAAGGTTGTTTAATTAAATCTATTGAATAAGGCTGTGAATGACTAACGTATTCTACGTCTGACCTATGCGCCCGTGTTATCTAACACAGGCTTGAGCTTTTTTATAGGAGAGCGCTGTGCTCTCCTTGGGCTAACACTTTATGATATGTTTCACTTCTTTTATGTTTTGCGTTGCACAGAAATAAAAAATTTTTGAGCCCCATCCATAGGAAGGGCTTCTAGAAGTGCTCATTGGTACAGCGATATTAGGAGGTATAAAGATGCCAATAGTAGTAGTCTTAGCATGCCTTCTTTTGTTAAGGCCTAGTATAATTGCCCACTGGGTACATATGTTCATATAGATACACACAAATACATATTCACTCTCATACTCACGTATGTATAACAATGTTTATTTTTCACTGCCTATGATGTATATATGTGCATCTATCCAGCGGCAAACAAAGACCTATGAAATACATACTTCTATACACATACGCACATAAAGTTCTAAAAGCTCGTACTTGTGTGCACTTTGATGTGCGTTTTTATCTATGTGCATATGGGCGAGTGTGTTTATTATATTTGTTGTATGTAGTGCATATGCTGCAATGCTCGCCGCAACTTTGCTTAAAAACGTAGCGCATCCATTTTTTCATATATTTTATAAGCTTTTTTTTTAACATGTTTGCAGCCTTCAACTTTAAACTTTAGCAGACTGAAGTCGAATTTGGGCACGCTCGGGCATCTGTTTGCGTTAAGTTATGAAGCAGCTGTATCAATGCTCATTAATTTTGTTTATAATAGAGTCTGTAAGTTTTGGAATGCGTATTAAGAGTTTTGTTATGCTTACGTTTGCGCTTACGTTTACGGTCACATTTATGTTTACTTTTAAGTTAACATTTACATTTAAGTTTACGTTTACGTTTACGTGTACGTGTACGTGTACGTGTACGTTTACGTGTACGTTTACATTTACGTTTACGTTTACATTTACGTTTACGTTTGCGTTTGCGTTTACTTTTGCGTTTACGTTTACGTTTTCGTTTACATTTACATTTACGTTTACTTTGAAATTCACGTTTACGTTTCCGTTGAAGTTTACGTTTACATTTACGTTTACGTTTTCGTTTTCGTTTACGTTTTCGTTTACGTTTACGTTTACGTTTTCGTTTACGTTTTTGTTTACGATTACGTTTTCGTTTACATTTACTTTGACATTTACGTTTAAGTTTGCGTTTACGTTTACGTTAACGTTTACGTTTTCGATTAGATTTACTTTTTACTTTAATTTTACTTTAACTTTACTTTAACTTTACATTTTCGTTTTCGTTTACATTAACGTTTACATTTACATTTACGTTTAAATTCACGATTTCGTTTACGTTTTCGTTTATTTTGACATTTACGATTACGTTTTCGTTGAAGTTTACATTTACGTTTACGTTTTCGTTTACGTTTGCGTTTACGTTTGCGTTTACGTTTTCGTTTAAGTTTTTGTTTCCGATTACATTTACTTTGACATTAATGTTTACGTTTACGTTTACATTTACGTTTACATTTACTTTTGCGTTTAAGTTTTCGTTTTCGTTTACGATTACGTTTTCGTTTACATTTACTTTGACATTTAATTTTAAGTTTGCGTTTACGTTTACGTTGAAGTTCACTTCTACGTTTACGTTAACATTTTCGATTAGATATACTTTTACGTTTACTTTAACGTTTACATTTTCGTTTTCGTTTGCATCAACGTTTACATTTAGATTTACGTTTACGTTTTCGTTTTCGTTTTCGTTTTCGTTTACATTTACTTTGACATTTATGTTTACGTTAACATTTACGTTTACGTTTACGTTTATTTTGACATTTACGTTTACGTTTTCGTTGAAGCTTACGTTGACGTTTACGTTTTTGTTTACGATTACGTTTTCGTTTACATTTACTTTGACATTTAAGTTTGCGTTTACGCTTACGTTTACTTTACGTTTACTTTACGTTTGCGTGTACATTTTCAATTCGATTTACTTTTACGTTTACTTTAACGTTAACATTTTTGTTTTCGTTTGCATTAACGTTTGCATTTACATTTACGTTTGCGTTTATGTTTACATTTACGTTTGCGTTTACGTTTGCGTTGATGTTTTCGTTTACATTTTCGTTGAAGTTTACGTTTACATTTTCGTTTACGTTTTCATTGAAGTTTACGTTTACGTTTACGTTACCGTTTACGTTTACGTTTACGTTTACGTTTACGTTTACGTTTCCGTTTCCGTTTCCGTTTACGTTTCCGTTTTACCGTTATATTGTTATACCGTTTACGATTACGTTTATAACGTTTGTTATACGTCAATGATAACGTTTACGGTATTAAGAAGTATTCTTTATGTTCAGAAAATACCCGAAATTTTTCATTCTAATTTTCAAAATAAATTTTTTTTTCTGGATTGGTTCATCTGATTTGTCGACAGTTTTCGGATGATAGTTTTGTAAACAAGTGAGTGTTGTGTCTTTGCGAATTTTGCAATGTCGAGCAAAGAGTTTGCCTTCAATTTTGTGCTCCTAACACAATATCATAGGGAGAGTTGCGGAGAAACAACTCGTGGTTTCTGCATCGCATCTCATCATGTGCACAACTATTTCATCAAAAACACCGTTCATACCGTTTCGCATGCTCTATATTCACCCGCCATGGCTCCTTGTGACTTTTTCCTATTACCATAACTCAAGTTACCACTTTATGAAAAGCCTTTGAGAGGATTGAGGTGATAAAAGAGAATTCGCAGAAGGACTGAAGGCAATTGCAAAATCATCCTATGACACATGTTTTCAAGATGGGAGGAATATGTGTATAGCTTGCAATGGAGATTACTTTTAAAAAAATAAAATGAGTATTGATAAATAATTAAACCGTATTTGTTTAATTGCAAAATTCCGGGTATTTGTTGATTAGAAGGAAGTAATATTTTCTGAGCTATTTCCTTAGAAAATACAATAGGGGTATTCTCTATGCCTAGGATATGCCGTTACACGGTGCAAGAATAGGAAATATACAATCCGCCATTGTTGTTTCTCAATTGCAGATATTATACGTTTCCTATTCTTGCACCGTGCAACGGCATATGCTAGGCATAGAGAATACCTCTAATGTTATGGTCGAATAATCCAAGCTAGCGAATAATGTTATGGTCGTTTTAAAGCCATTCCTCGATCATTAGATGCACTCATACAACTTACGACAGGGGCTACTAAGCTTAAGTGAAGCTTAAATGAGTCAAGAAAAGCTGTTTGGGAAGGTTCAATTGAAGGCACCCAGATAATAAACTTTTCCATCAATATTCAATGCTCGCATACATCTTTTTCTTCTTTTACTTTCATGGGTTTTTTGGTCGTTAATTCACCACTTTGTTGAACTTATTTTTCCCCGTTGTGCAATTTTCAAAATGGCTGCCCATAACCAATGTTCAACAAAATAAATACGACACTCATGTCTCAATGTCAATTACGCATTTTTAACTTCAATGTCCACAAGCACCTTGGCCACTGCCACTAGTTGTTGTTCTTCTTTGAAAGTTCACACACATGGCTCCTACATACAATCAGTCTTACCCTTATCACTTTTTTACACTTTACCGTCCGTTTTGTGGCATTTTCGTGTAGAAAATCGCTCCTTAAGCGATGATTAAAATTTATTGAAGCGTTATAGTACGTATGACGCAAAAAAATTCGGCATTCAATGTTGTTTGTTGCTAGGCAGGGTATCATAAAGAGTCTACATAGAGTGGGCAGAGTAGGTCAGAGGACTGCCGGATGTAATCACCATGTATGTTGGATCAATTTGCTTTGTTATGTCATTCGCTTTGTCGAATGATAACGGCTAATATGGAACATTAATATTATTGATTTGCGTATAAAGTTGTGTGTGAGTGTATGTGTGTGTGTGTGTGGGGGAGGGAATCTTGTTAATGTTATTGCTATTGTTATACTTATACAACTTAAGCTCCACTGCTTAGAGAATTTTTATCAATAATACTAACAAGGACAAGTGGATGCGAGTAGATAAGTGATACGAGGAGCAAAGTAATGATAAAAAAAATTAATTAAACTACACCGTGTGACCGATACGACATTTAAAAAAGTTTCAGTCAAAATTAGAAATTCCGAGAGAGGGATATCTTGTGATTATAGTCGCGACCAGTTCGACCTCTCAATTCGATCACAATTTTTCTTAAAAAATTTTTAAAGTTAAAAACTAGGATTTCTGGTATTCCGACATTTAACAACTTAGGTTGTGAAAATTTATAAAAAAAATCCACTTTTGTTCAATAGAATTAAACGTTAAATTTAACAGTGGCAAAATATTTTTGAAAAAAATACATAAATTGGGTTTATCGCAATGGAGAAACTCAATTTTTCAAAAATTTTGTACAAATGTTAGTTCTACTATGTTTTTTTTTTTTTTAAATAGTAACCAACAAAAATCCCTAATTTTGTTTACAGGAATCTTTAAAACTACAAAGTACCTTTCAAAAAAGTCTAAAATAACTGAAATCAGTTGAAAATTGGAAAATGACAGAAGTTCTAAGGTGTTTTTTAAATTGCCAATCATCGATTTATCTTATAAGCGTTCACGCGTACGAGGAGTACTATTTATATTTCGGGAACTGGCAACACTAATGTCAATAGCTAAAATCTGCCATCACCATAATAAAGTCTGACATTTGTTAGCATAAATGTACTCACAACGTTTTATTTATTTTTATTTATTTATTTATTTCAATTCAGTCAATGAACAAGTTCTTACAGACTAGCAATAATTATTATAATATGATAAGAGAAAAGATCATAATGTATTATAAAAAATAAATTAAAACTAACAATTTTGTATATAGTAATACATCAAAAATTACAATTCAATAATTGCTTCATTGCACATTTAGGCACAGAGAAATCAACATTACACTTAGAAGCTAATAAGTTAAAATTTGATAATGCTCTGTATAGAGGAGAATTCATAGCATAATTTGTTCTGCGTGTATCTAAATAGAATACATCCGAATTTCTTAAAGTTCTTGATGGAACATTAAAATTAATTTGTTCAAGCAACGCGGGACAATCAATAGCACCCGATATAAGATCAGAGATAAATAAAAGTGAAGCAATTGTACGTCGATTTTGAAGCGACTTTAGATGTATGAGTAAACATCGCGCATTATAAGACGGAATAGGATCTTCAAAATGAAGAGCTCTAAGGGCAAAACGAATGAATTTCTTTTGTACGCGTTCAAGACGTATGATATGGGTATCGTAAAAAGGACTCCAAATGAGAGAAGCATATTCCAGCTTTGACCGAACTAGTGAAGTATAGATTGCTTTTGAAGTGTAAGCATCTACAAAATTTGAGCTATTTCGTCGAAGAAAAGCTAATAAAGCATAGGCTTTGGGAATAATGTAATCCAAATGGCCTACAAATGAAAATTTGGCATCGAACATTACGCCTAGATCTTTAACTTCCTTAACACAAATTAGCGGAAGGTTAGACAATGAGTAAGATGTGGATCTGGGGCTATTTGACTTAGAGTACGTGACATAAAAACATTTATCAATGTTAAGACATAGTCGGTTTTGAACGCACCAATTATAAACAGCATTAATGTCAGACTGCAATAAGAATGAATCCGACATATTGTTAATTTTAAGAAAAATTTTGAGATCGTCTGCAAAAAGTAAACATTTAGAGTGCAAGACAACATTTGTTATATCATTTATGAATAATATAAATAATAGCGGCCCCAAAATACTTCCTTGCGGAACTCCAGATGTCGCTATAAACGCAGGGGAGTTGAAATTTTCAATTTTTACAAAACTTTTTCTATTAATCAAATAAGAGCTTAGCCATTTCAGGACTTTAGAATGGAGACCAAGCTTAGCCAATTTATTAATCAATAAAGAATGTGAAACTTTGTCGAACGCTTTAGAAAAATCAGTGTAAGCTGAATCAACTTGGCAGCCTGAGACAAACGCTGAAATGCAATATTCTGAAAAGCTAGCAAGGTTAGTTACCGTCGAGCGACATGGAACAAAGCCATGTTGAAAAGGTGAAATTAGACTTTTCACTGCAAAAAATAATTTTTGTTTGACGATATATTCAAAGAGCTTGGACGATGTTGAAAGTTTTGAAATAGGCCTATAGTTAGCAATGTTATTTTTGTTGCCAGATTTGAATATTGGTGTAATCGATGAAATCTTCCAATCAGATAAAAATATACCCGCATCAAGAGATTTATTGAAAATTAATTTAAGGGGTTTAACAAGAGATAGGCAGCAATTTTTAAAAAGAAAAGCGGAAAACCCATCAATATCAGACTTCATGGAATATTTCAGATTACGAATACCATCCATAACGTCAAGGTCATTTAAAGTTAAGGAACCCAAGTCAATGGAATGAAAAGATTCACAATCATATTCACCAGCGTAGTCGGTGATTGGCTCAAAATTATTCTGAAAATATTCAGCAAATAGATTTACCGTTTCTTGGCCACAATTTGATGTTTTATTCATATAAAACATAGAGTTAGGAATATGAGATGTTTTCCTCTTTGAATTTATGTAACTTCAAAATGTTTTAGGGTTTGATATAATATTTGTCTCAACTTTCAGAATATATTGCTTATATAGATAATTGTTAAGAAAATTAAATTCTCTCATAAAATGACGATATTTATGAAAAAAATAAATGTTTTTAGTGGCAAGGTACTTCTTATAAAATTTATTTCTGCGATTTTTTAACTTAATTAGCCCAGGTGTATACCAGGGAAGTTTTAGTGATTTCCTTATAATGCGTGGAATACAATGCAGGCAAATATTTTGCAATTTAGATTTAAATAAAGTAAAAGCATCTACAATATTTATGGCATTAAGCTCACAGTCCCAATTTATGTCACAAATCATGCTATTTACAAGGTCAAAATCACAATTTTTAAAGTTAAATTCAAACTTGTTAGATTTATGTATTAAAAATGTGTAAAAACCTAACTCAATGGAAAGCGCAGTATGATGTATATTAGATATAGATATTTGAAACACTGATTCACATATGCTAAAATTTAAATTATTACTAATGTACACTAAATCAAGAATTTTATTTAGTTTATTAAAACAACTGTTGATTTGTATAAGACCTAAATCGAAAAAGCTATCGATGACAAAAACCTCAAGATCAGTGTGAACATTTGAAGGATTAAGACCTATATCAGTGTTAATAAAAGACCAAGTCACTTTACTTAAATTAAAATCACCCAAAACACATAGCTGGTTATCACCTAGATGCTTGGATTCCAAAAAGCGAATGTTATCGATATGAGATTTATATAAATCAATTGAGCTAGTAGGAGGAATGTATGAAACACACACATAAAGAGCATCCAAAATACCATTAATTCTGACGCAAAGCTGGTCCAAAAGTGAATCAGAGATAGCCAGAGGGATTACTGAGACTTGCAACGTACGTTTGGCAGCAATCAGGACACCTCCACCACGCTGGCAACCAGTTTTCACGGCATCGCGATCTTTCCGAAAGACCTGATATTGATTGTGATCAAAAAATTCGTTGTCGTAAAAATCATCATTCAGCCACGTTTCAGTTAAGACAATCACATCAAATTCGCAATGAGACGAAGAGTTATAGATTCAGTACATAAAGACTCAGCACAACCCGCACATTCCATACATATAATTTGAAAACACGCTTACTTAAATTTTTGGCACAAACAACTATTAATAATCGTCTTCAACAATTCTTAATAATTGTTTGCGCAACATAATATATTCCAGCTAATTTTGTCTGAACGACATCCGTTCCCATAAAATGCAATATTTAATTCGGTTAAAAGCTTCGCTTGCATTTATTTTGGCAGCGCTGACTGTTGCAGCGCTGCACACATATGTACACCTGTCTCTCATCTATGTTAAAATATATAAAATAATATATGTATCATAAGGTAGAATTAAGAGAACTGTAAAAGTAACAATCAGTTGATTGACGACTCGAAACAAATAAAGACGTTTTGTATTAACGAAACTTATTGTCTTTTTTTAAAAACGCGAATTGATCGCGAAGGAACTTTACTGGCGACGAGGATGGGATTAACGGAAAAAGTATCCTTTCAATAAAAATTGTGAAACTTTTTTTTCATTTCAATGAATTAACCGTTCATAAAAATTTCTAAGAGGAAATTTGGAAACGAATTAACCGTGCATAAAAAAAAAAAATTTCTAAGAGGAAATTTAAAAACAAATTAACTGTTTATAAAATTTTTTTTGTTTGTAAAAACTGTTCAGTGAAAAATTTTAAAAGAAATTATAGTTAACCGTGCATAAAAAATTTCTAAGAGGAGATTTGAAAACAAATTAACTTTTATAAAATTTTTTTTTGTAAAAACTGTTCAGTGAAAAATTTTAAATGAAATTATAATTAACCGTGCATAAAAATTTCTAAGAGGAAATTTGAAAACAAATTAACTTTGCATAACAATTTTTAAAAGGAAATTTGAAAACTGTAAAAAACAAAAAAGGGAGAAAAAAAAATCAAATAACTTATTAAACAAACACAACAGAATAACTCACTAACTGTAAAAGAAAAAAAGAAACAAACATCATAAAAATCTCACCACCTACAAAATTATATATATGCTGCATTCCGAAGAGAGAAACTATATCAACACCAGAACTCCGCTAGAACAAATCCAAGCGAAGGAAGATTAACGATTGAATCATTCATCATAAAAATCTCACCATCTACAAAACTATATACTTGCTGCATTCCGAAGGGAGAAACTACATCAACACCAGAACTCCGCTGGAACAAATAAAACCACAGAAAGATCAACGCAAGTTTTATACTATATATTATACCCTACCACAATATTACTATTACTGTTATTATACTATTTTATGTTATCAATTGATAAGCAAAATTACATATATTTATGGAAGAAAGATTTGAGTCATTAGGAAGAGTAATTGAAAGTCTTGATAGAGAAATATCAATACGAGGAGAAATTTTAACAAGAAATAGCTCAGCATTAGAAACAGACGAAATGACTATCCCAGCTCAATTAACAATAGACCCCCTTAAATATCTCGACAGACTTCCGGAATATAACGGACAAATAAATGACTTACCAACATTTGTTGGGTTAGTAGACAGGGTCTACCCTCTTTTGACAAGGTACGACACATTAGCACAGAACATATTCTCAGATATAATCAAGTCAAAATTGAAGGGAAAAGCGAAAGAAGCTATTGAAATCGATAGCAACGCCGTGTCTTGGAAAGACATTAAAACAATCCTGTTAAATAATTTTTGCGATAGAAGGTCGACAGACGAACTTTTCAACGAAATGAGAGGACTTAATTTTAAAAATCATAGCATGGAATTTTACAATGACTTAAAATTCATCCTAAGACGACTGAACATAAAAACCAGAATGGAACTAACGAACGCTACAACAGAAGAAGAGATCGAACAAACCCTCAATCTAAACATAAAAGCCGCTCTTCAGACGTATAAAACCAAATTGCCCGAACCGATGAGGTCCATTTTGTACTGTAGAGATCCGAAGTCATTAGAAGAAGCCATTAATATACTACACGAAGCGAACTACGCTTACTTTAATCCGTTCAAGTTAGAAAACAGAAGACATAATGAACAAACTAAAAGATCAGAAGAACCACAACATAAACGACAAAACAATAACCGACATGACAGAAACGAGAACAATTATAGAAGCAACCGTAACAATAACAATAACAATAACAACTTTAACAACTATAACAACAATGTCCAAAATAACCCCAATAATAACATGAATACTAATCGTAACAATCGTCATAATAGTTATAACCGCAATAACTTCGAATCAAACAATTATAGAAATAATTACCCGAACAACCAGTACCGAGGTAATATAAACCCCTACGAAAGAAATACAACTGATACTAGACATAATAACCCTCCTTTGCCTCCCGTAGAGCCAATGGAGATAGGAAAAATAGAGGTAGGTTCGACATGCCTAAATTTTCCCCCACCTGCCTCCGGAACGACTTACCATTTATAAAAATAAAAACAAAGTTAGGAACGTTAAAGTTCGTTATAGACACGGGAGCGACCCAGTCCATAATCAATCCCGGATTATGTGATCCCAAGTGGAACGTTCCGACAGGTATAATGAATATACAAACATTAAAGCATATCATTCAGATTAAAGAAAAAATAGCAATCCCTTGTTTTAAAGAATTTGGCGATTCAAATTTTAAATTAGAATTTTTAGTGAACAAATTTCATGATGTTTATGACGGATTGATAGGCAATAATATATTAATCCCACTTGAAAGTGTAATTGACTTAAAAGAGAAAAAATTAAAAATAGGCAAAAAAGAACTAGATTTACAATTTTTAACAAAGGATGAGAGTAAAAATTATTTCATCAATAAAGGAGTTTTTGATATTGAAATACCAGTTACTTGCAAGGAAGGCTTAGTTTATATGGAAGGAAAATCTAGCCATGATAATGAGATAGAACTCATGAAGGGTGTATTTGAGGCCAATAATTACAAGGTTGATGGAAAATTACACATTAAAAATGATGGATCGAAAAACGTTATAATTAGCACACAAGAATGCGTCCAAGTTACAGATAAAGATTTCTGCATATATTCATTTGATGAAAATGATGAAAGAATAAGAAATAAATCCTTGTTAGATCAAATCAGACTGCAACACTTAAACACTGAAGAAAAAGAAAAGTTAATCCCAATAATAAAAAAGTACTCTAAGATTTTTTACGACGAATCGTCCGACCTCAGTTTCACCCATGGAATTAAACACGAAATAAGAACGACTGAGGATACCCCAATTGCAGTTAAAACATATAGATACCCATATATACATAGAAATGAAGTAAAGAAACAAATTAATGAAATGCTCAACAAAAACATTATCAGGCATAGCCAATCACCTTTCTCTGCACCGGTCTGGGTAGTCCCAAAGAAACTGGATGCAAGCGGTCAAAACAAGTGGAGACTTGTCATTGACTACAGGAAATTAAACGAGGTGACGATAGATGATCGTTACCCAATGCCTAATATCGACGAGATACTAGAAAAGCTCGGTAGGTGTCAATATTTCACCACACTTGATCTGGCTAAGGGTTTCCACCAGATTGAGATTGCCGAGAAGGACATCCAAAAGACGGCATTTAGCGTTGAGGGTGGCCACTACGAATTTCTTCGTATGCCATTCGGGCTGAAGACAGCCCCAGCCACTTTCCAACGTTTAATGAACAACGTCCTTGGTGAATTCATAAATAAGATATGTCTAGTATACCTAGATGATATCATTGTGTTTTCTACGTCCTTAACAGAACATCTAGAATCGCTCAAGAAAGTTTTCCAGAAACTAAAGGATATGAATCTGAAAGTTCAACTGGATAAATCTGAATTTCTGAAACAAGAAACAGAATTCTTAGGGCACGTCGTGACGAGGGACGGTATTAAACCTAATCCTGAAAAGGTATCATGTGTGAAGAAATTTCCATTGCCTGAAAACCAAAAACAAATAAAACAATTCCTGGGCCTCACTGGGTATTATAGAAAGTTTATAAGGGACTTTGCCAAAATAGCCAAGCCAATGACTAAATATCTAAAGAAAGATATGATGAAAGTAAATATTAACGACACTGAATATAGGAACAGTTTCGAAACACTAAAATTATTACTTATGAACGATCCTATTTTACGCTATCCAGAGTTCGATAAACAGTTCACGCTACAAACAGACGCAAGTAATTATGCCCTTGGTGCTATCCTTTCGCAGGACGGACATCCGATTTGTTACGCTAGTCGTACATTGAACGACCATGAACAAAATTACAGTACTATCGAAAAAGAGCTACTAGCAATTGTTTGGTCAACACAGTATTTCCGACCATACCTATTTGGTAGAAAATTTACTATCGAAACAGATCATCGACCGCTTACCTGGCTATTTTCAATTAAAGAGCCAAACTCAAAATTAGTAAGGTGGCGACTCCGATTAGCGGAATATGATTATGAAATAAAATACAAAAAAGGAGTGCAGAATGGCAATGCAGACGCACTTTCTCGTGTAATTATAAACCATAATGAAACCGCTAACCCCCTACTAATTGAGGCGAACTGTCCGATTAACTTTTATACTCGACAAATAATTATTAAGAAGATAACTTCTGGATCGATGAAAATTAAAAACCAACAGATCTTTAGAAACAAAAGAAAAACTATACTAACTAAAGAGTTAGATAGAAGTTTGATAATTACATTAGTGAAGAACCATTTTGATAACGGTAAGACAAATGCAGTCTTCGTTGATGACGAATCATTTAAAAAGAACTTTACCGAAGTAGTACAGGAAGTTTTCAACAATAATAATACCAAATTTAAAATAGTTTTATGTTCCAAATTGCTCAAAGATATTACAGACGAAAACGAACTTGCGACATACATTGAAAAAGAACATCTCAAAAACAACCATAGAGGCATTAATGAAAATTTCAATCAACTTAAAGAAGAAATATACCACCCACAACTAAAAACACGAATTACGCAGTTTATTAACAACTGTGACATATGTAATACAGAAAAATATGAACGAAAACCAGTCGTACAAAAATTTAAAATAACAGAAACCCCAAATAGCCCTAGAGACATAATACACGTAGACGTATTTTATAGCATTAACAAAAGCTTATTCCTAACGTTTATCGATAAATTTAGCAAACATGCACAAGCTATCAGAATAGCAAACAGATCTTGGGTAGAACTCAAAAGAGCGCTTCTACAATATACAAGTTCAATAGGAAACGTAAAGAAAATAATAACAGATAACGAATTGGGATTCAAAGCTATACCGTTACAGAACTTTTTCACGGAATATAACATTGACGTACACTTCACTTCAAACAACAACCACAGTTCTAATTCCGACATAGAACGCCTACACAATACAATAAACGAACACTTAAGACTATTACGACACAATGAAAATACAGACACCGACACTGTAGACGAGAAGTTATATAAAATTATAAACTACTACAATAACACAATCCACTCGACAACGGGTAAGAAACCAATCGATTTCCTCTACGGAAATATCGACCATAACGAGTACCCCCTGATAAGAGAAAGAATGATAAAATTTAAGGAAAAATGCATTAATAAATTGAATGAGAATCGAGAGGATGTTGATATCAAATTAGGTAAACAATTCATAAAAGAAGTGAGAGGTGGCAAAAATCACCGCAAATTTAGGAAAATAATTGCTCAAGAACTAGACAACGAACATATAATCACGCCAAGAGGGCACAAGTACTATAAATCACATATTAAAAGAAACAAAAAATACCAAAACAACGACAACCCTACTATCAGAACTAACTAAACTAACTAAGACCCAACTATCTAACTATTTTCAGGAAGATGGAACTAACATTGCGAACACTCTTAGGAATAACTATTCCGATACTAGCAACAACACAACTAATAGAAATACAGAACCTGAACGAAAATAATGGTTATATAACTATCAAAACAGGACAGACCAGAATAATAAAGGATTACGAAAAAATCCTACACATAATAAATATAACCGAATTCGAAATTAATAGGGACAATATTATCTTTAACATAAACACACTGAAAAAACAGGTAAAACAAGACGATGCAGCATTCCTTACGATGCTAAATAATTTTAACCTACTCCAATTAAAAATAAATGGACTCAGACCACATATAAGGAAAACCAGAGGTTTAATTAACGTACTAGGAAAAGGACTTAAAGTAATTACCGGAACGATGGACAGCGATGACGAGGAATTTATAAAAGAAAATATTGAAAGACTATCAAAATCAAACCACGAATTAATAATCGAGACTAACAAACAGATATCCATAAATACCCAACTATCCGACCAAATTAGTAACATTACAAAATATATAAACAATCAACAAAATCAAATAAAAAACTCACTATCTATATACGCAAATCAATTGGAAAATGAACTAGACATATTTCGCCACATTTACCAATTAAACTACGACATAACTTTACTCCGTAATCATATCGACGACATAGAACAAATAATCCTAACAAGCAAATTAAACATACTATCTAGAAATATTTTGACAGACAAGGAACTGGAACTAATTTCAGATATTGAAGCGTTAAAGGATATCAAAATTTCGGTAGCTTACTATAAAAATCAAATTGTTATTGTAATACTCTTACCATCGTATTCGAACCAATATTTCTCAAACATAATTATAGAACCAATCCCAAATACAAATAATAAAACCTTATCGTTACAAGAAACAAGCTATTTAATAGATGATAATAAAAATGTCTTTAATAAAACAGTTAAAGATAATCTCAAAATCAATCTAAATCCAATTCAAGACGAATGTATTTGTAATTTAATAAAAGTAACTGAAGCAAAATGTAAATTTGAAACATTTAATAAAGAAACTATAAAAGAAATTTCAAAAGGACTAATTATTGTGAAAAATATGGAAAATACAAATATAATACAAAATTGTAATGATGAAAAATTGAAATTATTTAAAAACAGCCTTATAAGGTTTGAGAATTGTAAAATTACTATTAGAAACATAACATTTAAGAATACATTTATTAAGATGAGAGACAATGTTATGTTACCATATGTTAGAATAAATATAACGGAAAAAATAAAAGAAAACATAGAAAATGATAAAGAATTGCAATTGGAATATATAAAAAATACCAGAAAACTATTAGATGAAAATATTAATAAAAACTGGATAAAATATTCAGTTTCGAATATACCATCTATAACATTTAGCACTTTGATTTTCATTGCACTTCTTATAATTGTAAAGTTCAAGAAAAACAAGTCATACGTTTTCTCAAGTTCTTTGACCTCGCCGGAGTCTCGGACTAAAGGTGGGCGAGTTATAGATTCAGTACATAAAGACTCAGCACAACCCGCACATTCCATACATATAATTTGAAAACACGCTTACTTAAATTTTTGGCACAAACAACTATTAATAATCGTCTTCAACAATTCTTAATAATTGTTTGCTCAACATAATATATTCCAGCTAATTTTGTCTGAACGACATCCGTTCCCATAAAATGCAATATTTAATTCGGTTAAAAGCTTCGCTTGCATTTATTTTGGCAGCGCTGACTGTTGCAGCGCTGCACACATATGTACACCTGTCTCTCATCTATGTTAAAATATATAAAATAATATATGTATCATAAGGTAGAATTAAGAGAACTGTAAAAGTAACAATCAGTTGATTGACGACTCGAAACAAATAAAGACGTTTTGTATTAACGAAACTTATTGTCTTTTTTTAAAAACGCGAATTGATCGCGAAGGAACTTTACTACGAAGCAGCAAAAATAGTTGACGATTTAGTTCGCAAGCCAGAAACGTTGTGATAAAAAACTTTTAAACGCAGATTATCATTAGGGCAACTTTCCCTTAATTCTAAGCTATTTGAAGTGGGTCTCCCTCCTTTAGAAAAAACTCTTTTAAAAACGGTCGTACTTTAATATTTAACGGCCAAAGCGATGCATTGAATACTTTGCTATATTCAGATGATGAGATTCCTATTTTAAAATTTATTGTTTTTAAGGTGTTAATGTGAGCATCTCTTTTAACTAGTTTATAGCACGCAATTTGAGATCTTTTGAGATGAGCATGCGACATAACGTGATCAATAATATTTTCTTCAGTAACCGATGGGTTAAACGAAGATACATGCAGCCAGCGTTTCTTATCAGCAGCTTCAAGATTGCAGTTTGTGTTCAACCCAACAACAACTTTGCGCTTATAATTTGAAGATTTATTGTTTACATCAATCCTATCACCATTATCTTCAGAGAGTGATTGAGATTAAACAATCGAAGACGCAGGTTTAGCATTAGCGGGCAACAGCATAGCAGACGATGGGATTGAAACAGCAGTAGCATTAGACTTAGCAGTAGCCAACTCAACATTACTCAAAACTGGTTTAGAGAGCATATCTGCATAACTTACGGCAGCAGGCAATGGAGACAACAAAGCTAGAGATGCATTTTCCTCAGAGAGTGATTGAGATAAAACAATCGATGAGGCTAGTTTAGCAGCCGTGGGCAGCAACAACGCAGATGACGATATTGAACTAGCAGCAGCAGTAGACTTAGAAGTAGGCAACTCTACATCACTCAAAACCGGTTTAGAGAGCATATTTGCAAGACTTTCCGCAGCAGGCAATGAAAGAAATCGTAGAAGAAACAGCAGCAGCAGCAGGAACAAAAACTTTATCAGGAGCATTAGGAACAACAACACTACCAACAGTGTGAGCATTTAGGCAAGCAATAGAGCTCGGGGTTAACGACACCTTGTTCGGCACAACAATATCGTTTTTGTTAAGAACGTATTGAGTTTTTTCAGCGCCTAAAAAGGCTTTAATAACACTCACGTCTTCAACTAACTTTTTTATAATATCCATGAAATTAGCCGAGTTATTTATGCAGTTCGAGCAATTAAACGTAATATTAGGATGATTATTGATGCAATTATATTGATTGTCATATGTAATCCTTATCAACGCGTATATAAATCCGCCGCTATGCACTGTGGTTACAACAAAATTTTTACTTCGAATAATGATTAATTCTCTATATCTGCATTGGAAGCCCGCGGGCTACTCATATGATCAATACGGTCACGAACCGCGAAGTTGTAAGACAGGTACCTAAGAGATTTAAACTTGCGGATATCACTTCCCTGTCCGATAATTCTGCAAAAGTGGAATGGGATGTAAGAATGTATTTTCTGCTCAAAACAACACAAAGACCATCGATTGAATACTATTTGTGACTTTTGCAAAAAACCATTTTGTTTCGCCAATGATCGAAATAACTTTAAATTTCATCATAAGAAAATGAAAATTCAATGCATTGATCAAAAAAGCAAACAAATTTATTTTTATTTCAAATAAATCAACTTTTCAACAAAAGTAAATATGTCTTAGATTTTTGCCGTTAACGACCATTGGGACATATAGGTCCCATCAGATTTGATGGTCGCGTGGATAGCCCAAGTGGACTACCTCTTTTTCTACTTTTTGTTAAAAAGTGGAAGATTGCACGCAACCTCTCCAAAAAGTTTTAACCTATAGCTCCTCCTACCCGCAAAATGTTGCAGCAAGAAAAAGGGGGAGAAAAAGTCAAGATTTTTGACTTTGCGGTGGTCTGGTGGGCAAAGGGATGAATCTACCCTTGAAAATTAAGTACTTTCTGGAAGCCACATTCATTTTCTGTTGAATGATACCTTGTAAAGAAAAATCGTTTGCATTATTTTTTTCAGGAAAAATTCGAAAATAATAGGGTCACCGGTGTCCCAATGGTCGTCAAAGGGTTAAGAAAATCAATGTGTTAAAAAAATGGAAATTTCAAGAAAAGGTTTTCGATTAATTATTTTTCACAACTTTCGACGTGGATTATCTCAACAAGAATGTGTCGATGAACTCAGTTCTTTGTGTGACGATAAAGCACCATCAAAAACCACAGTATATCGCTGGTATAATGAATTCAATCGTGGTCGCAGTACGGTCGCCGACGAATTCCATGAAGGTCACACAAAATCGATGCAGTACGTGAACTAATAATGCAAGATCGTCATGTGACATATATCGTGAGAGAGAGGTATCCTTGCACATTAGTTCCACTTCAATACATTCGATTTTGCATGAACATTTATCTGTAAAAAAATTTGCTCTCGTTGGATACCCCATTATTTATCTATCGCTCATAAAAAGTCTCGCGTCGATTGGTGTAAGGAAATTATTAAAAAGTTCAATTGTGGTGCTTCAAAAGATGTGTAAAAGATCTTGACAGGCGACGAATCATGGATATATGCGAATGAGCCCGAAACAAAACAGCAATCGACCGTGTGGGTATTCCAAGAGTAGGCAAATCCAACAAAATTTGTTCGCTCACGAAGCACTGCGAAGCAAATGGTCGCCAGCTTCTTCCACCGAATGTATCATGTGGCCACTGTTCCGCTTGAGCAACGTAGGACGGTCAATTCTGAATGGTACATGACCATTTGTTTGCCGGAAGTCTTCGGAGAAATTCGCAGAACCAACCGCCAAAGACCAATCATTCTCCATCATGACAATGAGAGCTCTTACACATCTCGTCAAACATGTTCATTTTTGAGCAGTCAAAACGTCGAGATCCTGCAAGATCCTCGCTCCTGCAAGATCCTACGCTACCACCAATTGAGACATTACTTCTTAGGGCAGGATTGAGTATGTTTACTCATTTACGCTTCTATGCTTCTTCTTAACAAATAAAAATTTTGCAGATCATGCTTGTTTATATTCCAAAACGATGATGTGCTGTGCTTAATATACAATGACGCGTTGAAGGCTCATCGTTGTTCTTGATGCATCAAGGGGAGACCGCCTCGGGAAATGGTCCCTAGCCGAAGACGCTGATGGTGCCTTCGACTGCGGTCTCATCTTGGAGAGGGGATTTAGGGGGGTGAGACCGCTTCGGGAAATGGTCCCTTGACGAAGACGCTGATGGGGCTGTCAACATCGGTCTTTTCTTGGAATGGCACCGCTTCGGGCAAATTAATCCCTAGACGACGACACAAGGTAAAATCGACTGCAATACCTTCCAAGATGAACTCCGTGCATCATCACCCCTTAACCCTTTCCTCTGATCTTCAGCAAATTTGCACGGTGCGGCCTAGCAACTTTGTCTATAGTATAAAGTCTGTAGTTGGTCTACGTAGTCTTTTTACACGACGCAATTCTTAGGTTACGGCGCATGCCATATTGCCTATTGAGATCCAGTCTTCTTCAGAGTTAAGCATAATATTCACGAGAGTTTTCACTGCTGGTGACCTCCCTAATTTATTGCTTAGCTCTAGTTTTTCGACGTTAAATTTCGAACAGGCGAAGAAAACATGTTCGTAGTCTTCAATAACAGTCCCAGCACAAAATCTGCAAAATTTATTTTCTACGTGCTTGAATCTATAAAGGTATGATCTAAAGCAGCCATGACTAGTTAGTATTTGTGTGCGGTAGTAATCTACCTCGCCATGTCGCCTGTTAAGCCACGGTTCCAAATTAGGCAGTGCGTCCATCGTCCGTTCTGTGATGCCTCCCGGCGCATCTACCACGCTGCTACACTGCGGTCTCGCGCTATCCTAAGTTTGGAGAATTTAGGCAGTTCGAGTGGAAGCGAATCGTATGTCACGTTCTCGTTCACAAGAATGCCGGTTTTATGCCGGTATTGATGCCGGTCTGCCCATCCGTGTGCGTGTGTTGTCCCAAATACAGGATAAGGAGAAAGACTTGAGATAATTGGATGAAACTAAGAATAAATGGTCATATGAACCCAAGATCCCAGAGAGAAAAATGGTCCTCTTGTAAAAGAAATGGAGGGGGGGGGGTCGGTCATATATATTAACCCTCTCTGGTCCTAATTTTAAAACGCCCTTCCCCCTCTATAGCACAAAAACCTAGGGTGACCCGAAAAAACTGACTTCATATAATATTTCGGCGACCTCGAAACATGAAATAAGGTAGTCAACCCCCACGGATTTTTTTTCTGCCGTACAGTGTTATGAATTACTTTGAAATTTGTGTTTTTTTCTGAATGATTGGGATGTTGCAGTTAATAAAAAAAAAATGAAATACTTTCATAAAAATCATAACTCAAAAGCACTTCAAGACTTTTTTTGCCCAAGAGAAAATTGTGAAATCACGCGCCTTGTATTTCTCTGCAAATATTTTTCGAATGGCGTATGTTTATGCTCGCCGATAACTATATATTTTCAGCTGTTCGGTCTGTTCCAAATTGCTTGTCAGAATTTTGTTCGCATTCGAATTAAGCGGCACACAATTTGATTGGGACGCATTCTAGTTCCAATAATCAATTAGCAGGACCTTGAGTGTGTGTGTATGAGTGTGTGTGTGTTTGTGTTTGTGTGTGTTTGTGAATGAGTGTGCTTCAAATTTCAAATTGGCCTGTTCAATGCGTCTAGCATATGTTGGCCAATCTGTTAATAATGGCTTACAAACGTGTGAGCTGGCTAAAAGCTCTACACAAATTGGCTTGAAATGCCAAGCGCGCTAAATTTGGGAAAAAGCCGGAAATATTGAAAATATTTAAACGAGACACGAGTGGATTGAAGCACAGTTACACTCAAACCCACTCGGCATATGACATGAGCATGTATTGAAGCGTGCATATTTGAATAAAGTGGCACTCTAGCACGAATTGGTGTGAGTGTTAATCAGTGCCGATAAGCACAGCATGGTACATACATATATTTATGTAAACACACATACATTTATGTTTATGTAAATCAGTCTATTTAGGAAAAATCACTTTGAAGTGGGCGCTTAGTTTTCATTTAGCTGCATTTGTATGAGTGTCTGTAGGGAATGCGTGTGAAAGAGCTTAATACCATTAAGCTTTGGTGACTTTTGACTTGAATTGTGTGTGTTTTTGTCTGATACAGTGAGGCCTCGATTTTCCGTGATTCGATTAACCGGCAACATCAATCATCCGTGAAAGAAAAAAGACAATTTTTTTTTTGCTTCGATTTAAATTTTTTTTTTTGCATCGTTTAACCGTGATTACCTCTAGTATCCGGGATTATAAGCACAATTGTTTTTTCGATTTCTTTCATTGCATGATTTTTTTTAAAAAAATTACTAAACAATAAATTCTTATGCTTGCTTTTTCTGGCAAAATACTTTTTTTTTCTATATTATTTAAACATGTACATTAAATGCTTGAATTTGTTACTGTAAAACTATGTAGAACAATATTCCTTTATTAATTAAAAAAAAATATATAAAAAAAACTACTAAAATTTGTTACTCAATTAACCGGGAAAATCGATTATCCAGAATGCTTCCGGTCCCGACCATTACGGATAATCGAGGCCTCACTGTATTTGTTTTGTTGTCATACTAATTTTTTTCATTTTTTTCAGCTTAAAAGTGCCCTGAAACTTATGAATGCACAAATTGCATAGATAGCAAAACTTAAGCAATGTAACTGCAGTGCGGTAGAAAAGGAAAGAGATAAATGGTATAAATAAAGGCTCTCACTCTTATTGTTGCTATCAGCAATGATTAATTAAAAAATTTTTAATATCAAAGCTCAAAAGCTATAAAGCAATAAAACGATTTTATGCATCTAAATTTAAGCTTTAAGTTTTCTAGGGCATTAATTAGGATTTTCTAAAAGCTTTATGGATAAAAAGTATTTAACAATATTTATGTTATTCGAAAAGTTAAAAGTATTGAAAACTATTTAAAAAGAGCAAAATTATAAAATAATCTACAAAATCTCTTCATCAAAATGAAAATGGAAACGAAGTTCTGTGTTAATTGTTATTTTTTTTTTTTAGTCGAAATGTATAAGCTCCATTCCAAGCCCAGGAAAACCCTTAAAAAAAGGATGCAGTTGGCCATACTTATTTTTATAAAGAATGTTCATTGTACTCATCCTTATTCTTATTCTTATATTCAACCTAAAACATGTCGTACTCCTTATCCCCATCCTTTTCCAAATTTCGTTTTATTCCACGTCCGAATTCTTTCCCTTATCCTTTATTCAAATACCTTTCCAAATTCTTATTTTATTGTCCTAATGATTTTTAAAATAATTTTTTTAATCTTTGTCCTAATCCTTGTCCAAGTGGCGGCCGTCGCGCAGTGAGTCCATGAGTGAGACCCATTTGTCAGAGGACCCTGGTTCAATTTCCACCTGACACAGAAAGTTTTTTCATGTTTACACGTTTACATGGTAACGTGTCTGACTGCCTCAACCTGGTGAGGCCAGCTTTATTCATGTCGAAATCGTCTCAAGTCGACTCAAACCTCTGCGTGGTGTCCTCTAGAAACGGCGAACTGGCAACCGTTAGTTTGATGGCTAATCTAAGCGGCGGGCTACCTGCCTTTAAAGGGTTGTGCGTTGGGTTTGAAGCCAACTTAGTAAAAAAACATTTCAATGAATACTATAAGAAAAAAGATACGAGTGATCCCCAAATCTGATGCAAACGAAAAACTGACAATGATTTACGGATATGTACTTGGAACATCCAAACCCTTAATTGGGAT
Source organism: Pherbina coryleti (assembly GCA_943735915.1). NCBI lineage: Eukaryota > Metazoa > Arthropoda > Insecta > Diptera > Sciomyzidae > Pherbina > Pherbina coryleti. The sequence continues at coordinate 162,880,307 of OX030948.1, forward strand.
GGTGCCTCTATCCAACTGATAGATATCCTAGAAAGAAACAAAGCTGATATCACTGGAATCCAAGAAATGCGATGGAAGGGACAGGGTTGCTTACGTCAAGCATCCTGTGATATCTACTACAGCGGTCATGCGGAAAAGCACGAGCTTGGATGTGAATTCGTGGTTGGCAAGCGACTACGGCATCATATCCTGCGATTCACACCTGTGAACGAGCGACTTGAAATAATCCGGCAAAATTCTTCAATATAAGATTGATTTGTGAGCACGCTCCGACAGAAGATAAGGACGATGAGACCAAAGACAGCTTCGACGAGCGCCTTGAAGAGGCCTATGAACCCGCCACGACATAAAAATCGTACTTGGTGACTTCAACGCCAAGCTGGGTAAAGAAAATATCTTTGGTCCAACAGTCGGAAAGTTCAGCCTCCACGACAATACCTGCGATATCGGAATAAGGCTGATTTACTTCAATATCTCAATATTCATAAAGCAACTTGGCTGTCTCCTGATCAAAACGCGCAACCAAATTGATCACGTTTTGATTGATGGAAGGCACTTTTCCAGTATTTTAGATGTACCCATGATCCGTGGTGCCAATATAGACTCGGATCATTATCTTGTCGCAGCCAAGATCCGTACACGTCTGTGCGCAATCAAGAATGTGCGCAATTCAGCACAGAGAAAGCTAGACGTTGAAAAGCTGCAACCAAAACGAACAGCCGAAGACTTTGCTACTCGACTCTCACTTCTGCTTCAAGAAAGCACTCCTGTGATCGACGATATATGCGCAGTGGAATCACATTTCCCACTCTATGTATGAGTACAGCTGCTGAAGAGGTGATTGGCTATCATCGCCCTCGTCGAAACCAGTAGCACGACTAGGAGTATCGCGACGCAACTGCAGAAAAAGACGACGCCTACAAAGCCACCCTGCAGTCGGTTGTACCTCGTGCTGCTAAGGAGCTATACAAAGAGAAGAGGAGGGAAGAGAGACGCATTTTTAGGCGAAAGAAAAGAGAAGCGGAAAAGCGTGAGTGCGAGAAAATTGATATGCATGGTGACAGGAATGAGGTCTGAAAATTTTTTGATTAAATAAGACGCCTGGCCGATGGTTTCAAGACCGGGGCCTCTTCTTGCAGGGATGAATATGGGAATCTAGTGACAGCTATCCAGAGTACACTAATGATGTGGAGGGAACACTTCTCTAGGCTCCTGAATGGTGACGACGACAACAATCCCGCCAATAGAGATGATATCCCGGAAACCCCAATTGTGGACGACAGCGTTGAAGTTCCGCTGCCCGACCATAGTGAAGTCTTGAAAGCTATAGCTCGGCTTGAAAACAACAAAGCCGCAGGAGACGATGGCTTACCTGCTAAGTTCTCCAAGAATGAAGACGTAGCTCTATTTGAATGCATTCATGAGCTTCTATGTAGAATATGGTCGGAAAAATGCATTCCAAATGATTGGAACCTCAGTGTGCTCTGCCCAATCCACAAGAAAGGCGATACCACCACGCCAATTACCGTGGAATAAGCCTTCTTAATATCGCATATAAGATCCTGTCGAGCGTATTATGTGAAAGACTGAAGCCCATCGTAGACCTGGCAAATCCACCATAGACCAGATATTTACGCTACGAAAAATCTTGGAGAAGACCCTAGAAAAATAAATCGACACACACCATCTTTTTGTCGATTAAACAGTCGCCTTCGACAGTCCAAAAAGGAATAATCTTTATTCCACCATGTCTGAATTTGGTATTCCTGCAAAGTTCATCCGTCTTCGCAGAATGACACTGAGCAACACCAACAGCACAGTCAAAATCGGGAAGGATCTCACTCCTCCATTCGATACCAAACGAGGTTTCAGACAAGGTGATTCCTTATCGTGCGACTTTTTCAACCTGATGATGGAGAAGATCATCTGAGCTGCTGATTTGAGACGCAGTGGCACGATATTCTACAAAAGTATTATGATGCTGCCGTATGTTGATGATATCGATATCATTAGCCATAATACTTGCGAATTCAGTGCAGTATTATCCAGATAAGTGAAAGAATCGAGTCGAATGGGTCTTGTAGTGAACACCGATAAGACGAAATACCTAGTGTCAACAAATAAACAGTCCCTGCGTCTTGGAAACTACGTCACTGTTGACAACTTCTCCTTCGAGTTCGTTAAGGACTTCGTCTACCTGGGATCCAGCGTAAACTCTTTCAACAATGTCGGTATTGAGATAAGACGAAGGTTAACTCTTGCCAACAGGTGTTACTTTGGTCTGAGTAGACGAGAAGCAGAGCCTTCTCTCGATGAACGAAATTCAAGCTCTATAAGTCACTAATCATGCCCGTCCTATTATATACAGCACAAACCTGGACGTGGAGATGTTCTGACGAAAAAACTTTGGGAGCCTTCGAGAGAAAGATAATTCTGTCCAATCTGCGAACGGCGAGTACCGAACTCGATGGAATTACGGGCTGTATGAGCTATACGCTGACATCGACATAGTTAAGCGCATTAAAATGGAGCGGCTCCGCTAGCTAGGTCATGTTGAGTGAATGGAAAACGACGCTCCATCGAAAAAATATTCGATTCGGTGCCCGGTGGTGGTCAACGCTGAAGAGGACGCCCTCATCTTTGTTGGAAGGATCAGGTGTTGGATAACCTGACCACGCTTGGTGTTTCCAACTGGCGCCAGCAAGCGCAGAACAGAAATGGCTGGCGCAATTTCTAATACGAGGCTAAAACCGGCCAACGGTTATAAGTAAGCGCCAGATAAGTAAGTAAGTAAGTAAGTAAAACATTCTGGCTTACAATTATCCAATTGCATGGAATGTTCATTGATCCATATAGGACAATTGCATGTGCTGCAGTGATATCTCGTCTTACGTCGCGTTTTTTGAAAAAGAAGAAAAGCCGAGGTAGCATGATGAACGTGACGAGGCTACGTCAGCATATGTTTATGGTGGCTGATATCAACGGACCTGAAAATAACGAAATATTTATCAGAAAATGGTTTTTATGTTTCACATATATCATGATTACTTACAACTACATTGAAAAGTTTCATGGCTTGCTTGATGTGAACAAACCTCCAAACCAAAGAGTTGGTTGCCCGTTCCTTCATATGAAGAATTACTAGTTGCCGTGCCAATTCAATGACAAATGAAAGACGCTTGTCCCTCTTTTTTTGTCAAGTCATCATAGGCGATAAACCAATGGCCACCGATTCGTCGAATGATTACAAGAATACCCAGTTAACATCTGATCCATTGTGTCCAATATTTGATTTTATACTTTTGAAGAATATCACAATATCACAACGATAGTGAACTGGGGATACAAGCACTACTGGCTGTTTTGGCCTTGACATATAGAAAGACCACATTATTATTGTGGAAGCAAAATATGATGCTATACACAGGAATTTTAAATCTAGCAATTGAGGAGAGATGAAGGTTTTGTTCTCTCTAACTGTGCCCAACATTTTTACCAAATTGTACGACGAAAAGAAGTTGTCAGTGTAAAGTGTTCTGCCACTGAACATTTATTTTTCCATAAATTTCATAAAGACCCGTTCGCCTTGGTTTGTCTGACGTTGGCCACCTGGTTGTTTTCCTGTACAAATTATTCTCTTTAAAGGATAATTTGTAATGGAATCACAAATCCACCAAACATTTATCCCGTATTTTGCGGGCTTACTCGGAATATATTGATTTCACCGGGTTCGCCCGCGATACGGAATTAATTCCTCATCGACGGTCAGTTGGCAGCCCGAAGCGTATGTCTCTTCTCTAAGTTTGTCATCAGCATGAGCCATTTAAGCCCGTCTTAGGCCGCAGATTTGCTTTGTTGAAGCCTCTCTGCACGAGTGTTTCCGTTATTGAAGCGGATGTAGGTGGTCAAGTGCTTGAACCGGTTGAAAGACATGGTGACTTTGTAGATGGGAATAGCTTAGCTCGCCCATAATTCTTTCGCTGGCTGGGAATTGGCCCGAAACACACCAACAAACAACAAAATTCCAAAGAAGGCATACATTTTGTTCTCGGAGGTCATCATCCAAATTCGCTGCTTTTCGTTAGGATGCGCTCGGCTGCAAAGACGAAATGATTCGTGGGCTTTTAGGTTAGCTTCTCGAACACAAATATATTTACGATTTCGGGGGATCATAATGATTTGAAAGTGGCTCGATAGAATACAAAATAGCACTTGAAAAATACAAAAGTTTCAAATCACAATTAATTTCTGCATGCACTCATTAAATTCTACGCATCAACTGAATATAAAATTTTCATGGTCTTTCATGAACCCATGTGTGCATAACTCACGAAAGTAGTTTTAAATGGAATTTTCTACTTCAAATATGTAAAAAACGTAACGGTTATTGTTCCATTATGTTCAGTTTAGCATATTTGAAGAAGTCATGGACTGGCGTCGCTCAGAAATACACAGAAAAAAGTTATACACACTTAAAAACAATTTGGGTCTGGCCAGACCCATAAGCTCATGGGAGGGTTAAGAATTAAATTTTTTTTTTCTCCAATATGTATGTGGCTGTCAATCTTGCAAGTACGTGCTTTACAGCTCAATGTTTAGAAAGGACATCCTAAAATTTTACTGATAAGGATAAATCTCATCACATTTATGACATAAAGAAATAACGCATCTGGTTGCTCATGTTGTTATATGTTCCTCATTGGCTGTTATAATAAATGAGCACATTTTTATGGACGGCACTGTACTGACATGGCTGGCAATATTGAATATAATTTACAACTATTTTTGTATGTAAGCAAGCCTTTTCTTAATAAGCAAAAACCTCATTGACCGCATGAGAAATAAATAAAATAGAAGGCAAACATAGATAAATATAAGGACACAACAAGGCAATTGTGAATGTAGCAATGAATGTGTGCGTCTATGTGCACAAAACACAACATAAAACATGCAAAGAGTTGGCAGAGAAATTCCTGGTTGAAAAAGAAAACCACTTAGAAAATTAAGCTAATTGAATTATCAGAGAAAACTAATGCAAATATTGACTTTGTTTTGTGGCTTTTTTTTCCTTGGTTTTCAATGTGGTTTCAAATTAAAAAAAAAAGGACGAATTTGTGACATTTAAGGACACACAGCACTTTAAGGGGAGCAGTGTTGGGCAAGAGCATATCTGAAGCCGATTTTAAAAATGTGCGCCTTATTCTTTATGCACATATCCTGCATACAGCTGGCAACCGGAAGTGCCGAGTGGCATTTCGAAATACAACCTTGAGGTTCATTACAGGATATGCAGCTTAAAAAAAAGTGAATAAGAGATGAAAAAACTTACATTCTGTCGTCTTGCCTGAACAATGTATGTAAATATATATATTAATCAGTGAGCTGGGGATTTTTTCCTTATAGCCTCACAAAAACAAAGACACACACAATCGCACGCAGGCATACCCATCTGCAGTGTGTCAATTGGTTTTTTTTTTCGATTCTCATTTCGTTTTCAATTAAATGTATTCACGTCTCTGACATTTCATTTTAAGCGCATGCATACGAAGTGGCTTAATTACGCTGAGCTTCAGTGGCGCGCAAGGATCTGTCGCATATTTAAATCCGCAGCTGGCAAAGCTTTTATTTTTTATTACATTGCAGTCATTTTGCATTGTGCAGGACCTCATTTAGTGGCGTTTTTGAGTTTTTTTTTTAACAATTTTGTTTTGTCTTCTTGCTGTCTCATGCGTACATGAATGTCCTGACGTTGCTGCTAATGATGATGATTATGATGTTGACGATGACGAAGCTGCTGATGACGTGGACGCATACATTGTGAAGGACACATTCTTGTCAATGCATTTTGCAGGCATTGCATTGCAATTGTTGCATTATAATGAGCTGCACAAAATGCAACAGAGAGATATATATATATATATAATTATTAAGGATTATTTGCACGCACAAGATAAAAAAATGTCAGTTACTCAATGTGTATAACGTGGGCTAAGGATTAAGTTGGAATTTAATTTAATGCATTTATGAAATAAGAAGAATAATTATTTAAAGAATTCGCATGAAATAACTTTTGCTATGCGAGAAGTTGAGTTAATTGAATGGATTCTATGAGATCAAGCATTTAAACAGAATCATAAGGATTAAAAATATCGAGTTTAAGGAGTCTCTAATGAATGTTTATTTCAAATTGCAAATTAAAATGAAGAAATTTTATTATCTTGAGTTTTGCTTAGAGTCAAAATTATTCCTACACACAATGCAACTTCTTCCAGCTTTGTAGAATTCGTGGTACTCACAGATTGACCAATTTTTGCAAATTAACAAAAGTTGAATTTTCCCAGCTCAAAGAAGAAAAAAGATACTGAACCATTTTTTTTTTAATTAATTTGAGGTCAAAGTTAAAACTTGATAAAAGCATATATATTGAGTTTGATCAAAAGCTGCTTGATATAACGTTTGTAAAAACCACGAATTTTTTTATTTTTAGAAATTAATTATTTATGTTAATATAGTATTCATTGTACATATTAAGTAACATTTTTGAAATAAATTAAAGGACCGTTATCTTCAATTTTACGTAGCTTCGATTTTATTCCCTGAATCATGGACGACCTCCATATCAATTTTCTTCACACAGTTCCTTATTCGTGCTTTGGATGTAGCTTCCCAGCCGTCCTTGTACACTTCCTGACATAAAAGACTCCAGAAATCTTCCATCGGTCTTGCCTTTGGAATGTTTGGTGGATTTGCGTACTTTGGTACAAAACTAATTTTTCTGCCCTTCAGCTAGTCTTGGGTCTTAAAACCATAATGGCTGCTGACAAGATCCGGCCAAAATATTATGTTGTTATTATTGCATGATTTCTTTTAATAAATTTTTCAACTTTGGTAAGGCAGTGAGTAATGTACGCATCAGGTTTTATGCTTTTGAATGTAAAGTTGTAACACCCCTTTTACAGATATGGCTGCTAAACTAAGATTTTTGGCTCAAATTTACCTTTAGCAGCAAATCTAATATTGTCAGGAGTATTTTCAATACTGTCCGTGTAAAATCCAACATTCTGTTCTCCGTTATTCCATGCAAAGGAAAAATACTTTTCATCATCAGGAATTATTTCAACATGATTGGTCAAATATTTTCGACGAAGACTTTTCTGCACTTTTTTGGGACTTCCTCAAGCTGCTTATCACTATATCGTGGAACTGTTACTCTTTTGTGATATTTAACGCCAAAAGTTCGCAAGTTTTGACGGACTGTTTCCTTGGAAATACCAAATTTTCTGCCTAATTTCCGATTCGACCAATTTTGTTTACTACAGCTTTTTTTAATTTCTTGAGCTGGGTTTTATTTAATTTTTTTGGACGACCTGTCTTCTTTATACCTACAGCTGGTTTACCACTTTCGCATCGTTTAAAAATGAAATAAAGTATGGATCGAGCCACATTTTCTTGAAGAAAGTGTTTCAGAACATCTTTTTTTGAACATTGTCCAAGCATTTTAAAAACACTTTGTTGCAAATAGTTCTGCTCTGCCACCTTCATGACGAATTTGAAACTAAAACCAGTTTTATAATTACTACGCAATGCAGGCTATATGCCACACATATTTTTTCACGATGTCAGTGCCTGCTTAAATTGTATGTATATTAATTTGATTTTGTTATATAATTCACACGTTAATTTAGCGTTGCAGAAACACTTAAATAAATAACAAATTTCATACGATAGGAAAGTGTAAAAAACGCGATCTTTTAGTGTAGGGGTGGGCACAATTCTTGCCCGTGCTGCGACTGCGTGTAAGCAGCGGGCAAGCAGCGTGCGAAATCAATTGCCTGATGAATTTGGAGGTGAATCGGATAGCGGAACGGAAAATCCTCTCTGTAATCCTGTCACAATATGCAATCACAAGAGCGCACTTGAGATTGCGTTAGTACAGAAAAATATGTATTAATCTCACGTACAGAACGATCAAAGCTTCAGTGTTCAAGCGAACGTCAAGCAAGCAACATCTGCGCTGGCCTGTTGCTTGAATAGATGACGAAAAATTGTACACTGTACAAAATTTCATGCATGCAAATTTTTTGATGCTTCTGCATCAAACTGTATAATTTTTTTATTGCAGTAGTTTTTTGTTCATAAATTTTTTTTTCAAATAAATATAAATGTTTATTTTAAATCATCTACCCTGAAGTCCGATTTATTTTTTGTTAAAATCATGCAAGATCTATAACAATTTCTTTCCCAACAAACATTGTGGCGAGTGGTGATTCGTTAACGAATCACTTATGAATCGCTGTTTTTATTGTTTTCGAATAGTTTCGTTCCTACTGCATCAGAGATTGGCTTGATGCATAAAGAAAGCACCGATTGAAATCATGACTTTGTTAAATTCCATTGAGGACGCTTTTAGCATCGGTTTGCTATCGAATCGCCTTTCAACATTTTTGTGGTTCGTTAGCGAATCAAGTCTTTAAATTTTAGCGATTCGTTACCGATTGACTTAAGCTTTATTTTACGATTTGTGAACGAATTCTTATCTCCCCAATTATTCCCGATACTTAATATATCTTTCTTATTTAAAAGTTTGTGATTGTTACCTCTTATATTAATGCGCAAACTTAAACCGCCTCCCTTTTTACCCCTTTTTTAAACAACACATTCGAATGAAACTTATATTATTTGAAAGCTCTGGTTCATACCAAAATTTTTATTCAAAATATCTGTCATTAAGATAAGATAAGATAAGATTCGTTATCGAATTGGTTTTTTTAGTTTTGGAGACTCGTTAACGAAGGAGGAATTTCTCCCACTCGCGATATTATAAGTGAATCGCTTCTAATAATTGCTAATGAATAAAATGTACGAGAATGCGATTCGTTAGCGATAACCTTAGTGAATCAATTTGTTTGTTGGGTTGTTTCAAAAAATCAAATCTAACATTCTATGAAATTTTTTGTTATTTTTTTATTTTCATTTATCATTTTTCCATGAACCTATCGCCATCCCATAATAAAATTTTGTGGACTTTTAGCCGAGATATACAAACCAAAAAATTTAAAATGGATTGTTTTCAGCTTTTTACATGTCCGTTTGCTTATCTGTATTTCACTTTAACCATCTGTCACTGTGTTTAATTTTTATAATCCGTCCACTACACATTTATTTCATTTCGCAGTATAAATAAGAGCAAAGAAAAAATCTCAAATATCTAAAAAATTTCCGCAAAAACCACTTTAGCACTATTTTGTTTTCAGTGTGCTTTATAAATAGAAACCGTAAGAGCGAGAGCATGCTGTTGTGAAAAGTAAGTGTTGCATATCTAATATATTAAGAAGATTGCTTATTAAAAGGGAGTTTTTTTTCTTTAAATTACTACCAGCAGCTATAAAATCGCTTTGCAAAAACAACTTCTTGGCATATTTGTAATTGTTTTGCAAGAGCATGCAACCATTACATTTCTACATCTTCCTCCTAACATATTTTTAACTAATATTTTGTTAGAACTGAATCACATAATAAATGTATACTTTTATTTTGCGCGTAACTACTTAAAAGCAAGTTTAGGACACAAGACGTTATCGAGATATGATTGAATTCTATTAAATTCAAAATGTTAAATAGTAAAATTATAAAAAGCCCTTTTTTTTTTTGTATAAATGGCATGCAACATTGATTATGAACTGCTCTGAGCACAATGAGCACAAGCATGGTAGAATTATAAGGTAGGGCCGGGTCGTTCAGTGCCCTCACGCGTCAACGAATAGTGGATAGTGAAAAGGTCGGGTAGTTGTCAAAATGACGAAGTTGGTGGAAATGTCAAATGAAAAAAGAAATATCATGTTTTCAATTTGTAAATAGTGCGGACACGTGTGTTAAGTTTGTGTTAATTTGAGTGGAAATATTGTAAAAACATTGTAAATAAATCTATAAAATGCCGCGGAAGTGTTAAATTTGAAAAAAGCTTGTAAAAAGTTTAACCTAAAATCAACTGCGAAACATGAACATAAAGAAACTCGATATTAACAGCTGATTTTGACAACTAGCCCCCTTTTCCGCTGCTTTCCACTCCATTCTGCTCCGAGTCGGCCCTACCTTATAATTCTACCATGAGCACAAGTATCATATCACTATCAGTGTTGCCAGTCTAGCCTTTTTGAGGCTAGATCTAGCCTTCTTTTGTGTTGTCTAGCCTCGAAAAATGCTATCTAGCCTCTAGCCTTTTTTTTAGCCTTGTTTTGTTTCGTTCTAGCCTTTTCTAGCCTTTTTTGATATATTGCTTAAGATGTATGGACCAGAGATCTGGATCCATTTGTTGTTTTAAGTTCCTTTAATTGTTCAACTCCCTGCAAGTCGAGGCAGGGAAACAACAAGTTAGCGCGAATCATAAGCAGCAAGAATTAAGTCGCCAAATGTAGAAAAATGGAAATGTAGAAACTTGAAATGTAGGGAAAAGTAATTATTTTGCCTACAAATCCTTTATTTTCAAGTCTGTTTACGAAGTTCGAGGAAATAACTTTGTGTCGTAAGTGCAAACTTCGTTTCTCGAGTTAAGAATACAGTTTAACTTGAAAGCATTGGATTGAAGTATGTTTGTGTTCTTTTTGTTGTTTTTTTATTTCCTGCACCTGAGCAGGGGAGCTTTAAGTAGGGCCGGAGAGGTTTAATATGTATGACCCACCCCCATTACTTTTGCAAAAGGAACATTTTTCCCTTGGGGACCTATTCCCTTCGACCACTCCGTAGGGGTTAATTAACTTCGTCACTTTGTATAGAAAAGTATAAATAGACGCTCTTCAGTGGCTTTCTACGGCAGCGCAGTTGCTTAGACTTGAAAAGTAGAAAGCTTGATTTTTTCTATCAATTAATGTAGGGTAGAAACAAAATAGAATCAAGTCTGACTTATGATTGGTTTTTCAGAAGCTAGTCGTGGCTTGTAGGTTAAAAATATATCAAGGGTCTACAAGTCAAGTCAAAACTTGATTTTTTTCAAGTTACTTGATTTTCAATTGACTTGTTGCAGATCTCTGGAATGGACCCAGTGCAACCCTGTGCTCTAAAAATAATATATTTGGCAGCACTTCATAAATGAAACATTATATCAGCTGGAAATGGAAAAAACAAATATTCTTTCCAATTCTGGTTTCCATTTACTAGATATTTCAATAAAGTTTCTAAATTCATACAAAAAATGTGTTAGAAAATAGATGATTCTAATGAAACTGAAAGTACTTCCAGCTCCAGCAATGGGGCTTCGTCTGATTAATGGAATTTGAGGAGCCGAGTGCAAGCAAGAAAAATCTGAAAAACTCGAAAAATACGGTTTTTACACTAATTAAATATTTGAGCTTGAAAGACTGAATTCAATTGTAATTAATTTCAAATATATTTTGTTCTTGGTATTGTTTTATATCATATTCATATAGTATGTAAATATACAGAGTAAAAAATAATGTAAACAAATCTAGCCTTTTTTTAGCCCTTTTTTTTAAGCCATCTAGCCTTTTCTAGCCCTTTTTTAAAGCCCATCTAGCCTCTTTCCCCAAAAATTTCTGGCAACACTGATCACTATCTATATTACGCTCTTCTTACGCTCTATCTCATTATATTTGTGCATGTCCCTCGTTTCCTTTACCATCGAATTTATGAAGCAACGCTGTCGCCCGTGAAGCAAGCAGCGGGCAACCAAAATACACGTACGGGCAAAATGCCCATACGGCAGCGCAGGGCGCTCCATAGCTCACTGAGCTCTCTGTGAGCGTAACTTTTCACATGTACATAAAGCTCACAACAGAAGAGAATCTAATTCAGTTGTTCGCTGACGGTGATGCTGTAAGTACCTATGTCGTTTTGCGCTGCAAATTATATGTACACTCGTGAAAAATCATCTTATTGTAGATTCATAATACTTATGCACATATTTTTTTAGTTTGTAGAATTTTATATTCGTATGTATTAAGGTTTCATATAATTAATATATATTAGCTATTAAGACTTTTTGTATTGTTCATTCACATTCCTTATTAATTTTTTAATACTTAATTTTTTGATTACTTGCTTACTTATTTTATTTAATTCTTTATTATTTACTTACATATTTTTGCTATTAATTTAAATTATTCATATATATTAAGATAATATTAAAATAATAATTCGTATATACATATATATAAGATTCTTTACATTATTCATTCATATTACATAAGATTCTCATATTATCTATTAAGATTCTTTACATTATTCATTCATATTACTTGTATTAATTAATTTCATAGAAGAATTAATAAACAATACCGATGACTTAAAATAAAAACAAAATAAAAACGAAAAACTTACAAATCTAGATAAGTGTGACAACTATTTCGTGCAGTGTGCTCAATTCGAGAGAGCACCAATACTAACAAGACAAAATAAAATGTGACTGTGTTAGAATGCCCAGCCCTGCCATACGGGCAACTTTACCCACCCCTATTTTAGTGGAAAGTCAATTTGTGGAAGAAAATCCCCTTGTTTATAGAGCCCTAGTGATGAAAATAAAAACTGCCTCTAAAAAAGTACACTTTTTACGTAGAACTAGGTCATTCTCAAAGAAAAGTAGGGTGGTTGATTGCGATCAGCAAACGATGCTTATGTCACACTTTAAGCTTTCGGTGTGCTTAAAGTACTGATCGTATAACGTTGATTTAGGCACTTTTTTGTCTGTTTGATCCACACTAACGACACAGTTCCAGTTTGTTAATTTTTTCGCAGAAAATAGGCCAAGGCTACATATGTGTAAAGCACATTAGACAAAAAAAGCATGTTCAAATTTTACATTCTTGGACTTTTCGAAAGTTTTTTTTTTTTGTTTAAATATCTAGATTTAACTTGTTCGAAAAGTTTCACTTCTGACAAAAAATTTGTTAATGGCCAGGTTTTTCAACGTAATCGTACCATTTTTATGTTTATATTAGTCAAAGTTTCAGAAAATACGAATATCTCCAATGCATTTCAATGAAACACTGTCCTATATGTATTTTTGCGATTTTTTTAAAGCAAAAAAAAAAAAAATAAGTTTTTTTTCGAAAACTCTTTTAGTTTTTGTCGAATTTTCATCTTTGCTGGATATTACTTTTACGAAAAATTAATTGAAAACCGAGGTGCACACCATTTTTTTTAAGAAAAATTTTGAAAATAAGCTGTCCAACGAAACAGTCTGTCTAGTCTGCTGTGTGAGTTTATCTATACAGTGTTGCTGCCTCATTGTCTTAATGTTGACTTGTTGTAAACATTCTTGGCCTAAAGCTGAAATTTGTTTTCAATATGAAAAACTTTTTGAATTTTTTTGAAAAAAATGGCACTTTGTTCTAATATCCCCATATCCCAATCCTTTTAACCAACAAACGCGGCATCTCTAAATCTACTTCGATCAAACACATATCTGAGATTCATTACTTTTTCTTATATCGGAAACTTTTTAGGGGGTGTCCCGAATCATATTGGCATTTTCTTGAATAAGGGCCACATTTGTCTATATGACACACCAAACATGAACCTTAAAAAAAAATATAAGTAAAATTAACAAAAAAAGTATGCCAGCATAACAAAAATGTTCGTTATTTTTGATTCAGCCCATTCTTTTGTTATGGGAACAAATTTGATTTTGTTATTTTAAAACCATTCGTTGTTATTCTAACGAAAAATTTGCCCGTCAGAGCTAACAAAAAGTTTTTATTAAAACCACATCTCCATCGACTGTCAAAATTTTATTTTAATCTGATTGCTCGTTCATTTTAAAAAAATCATTTCGTATCCTTATTTTGTATGAAGTATCTTGAAAACGAAATAGTTTCTTGACCCTCCTGAAAATTTCAAAATTTTGAGCTGTGTCACTTTTGAAGAGGGCCACCTTTCAGCTACACCTTTACAATTATTCCAGCGATTTTCTAGCATTACGATGCCCTTTGAATAGTAAGATTTCTCAAATATGCTCCGAAATATGCTTCAGTTTCCAATTCGACCTGTTTAGTTTAAATTCGTCGTAAATATCCTCACCTTTTTACGTTTGGGAACAAATAATAGCTGCTGGGGTCCAAATTTGGAGAATATGGAGGATGAGAAAGCTGTTCGAAGCGTGACTCGTGCAATTTGGCCATGGTTTCGATCGATTTGTGAGCTTTAGCATTGTATTGCAAAAATATGGTTTTTTTTCTTCGATAAATGGGGCCCTTTTCTTGTGATTTAGTTTCTCAATCGGCCCAATAATTTATAGTAATAGTTGTTTGTTGACTTTTCAGTCGTCACCTTTATAGTCGTTTGTTTAGTCTTCGCTCGCTTTGGTGCACTTCCACTGGGACTTACCCACTCTTTTGGTGATTCCTTCGATTATTTTGTATAGTGGCGGGTTCATGTCTCATCCATGGTCACTATTTTTCGACAAAAAATTACTGGGATTTTGTTTAAACATGTTCAAACATTGTTAGAAAGTGGGAACACGTTCTTGTTTTTGATTGATTGTTAACGAACGAGGCATCCATCCTGCAGGCAGCTTTCTCATACCCAAATGTTCATGTAAAATTGAAACCACCGACTCATTTGATATGCATTTGAAAAGTCCGGCATCTTTGAGACCGGCAGAATTTTGAACATCCTGAATAAATAGGCGTATGCAAAAAAGTTAGGCATCATTTTCTCCCATGTTTCTCAACCGATTTTGAATTTTTTTTTTAATTAGAGAAGGGAGAAGGAACAGGGAGAGAAGGAACCTGCTTTGAACAGGTGAATGGTGTATTTTCCCCATTGTGGGTTCATATGCACGTGGTAGAAGATTCGCACAGAAATTGTTGTGATGATCGCACAGATGGCATTTTTTCGATAGATTTTTTTATTTTACACTGCGGTATGAGTTCGGTAACTTTCGCACATGAGCGAAAAAAGAGAAAATGAAAAAAAAAAAAACGAAAAAAATTTTTTGTGTATATTTGTCGGCAACATAACGTTTACACAAAGAAAAGAAAGAAAGAAAGAAAATATACTATTTTTCTATGTTAAGTTTGCCGCTCAAATTGTGATTTCTTCTGAGTGAGAGAACTGGTGGCGAATTCATTAGGAAAGTAAAGACAATACCAAATTTGTATGGAAAAGCATGTTTTTAACATTAATTTTATATAAAATTTTATTAGAATGCAATTAAAATGTGAAATGTGAATTGGATGAAATGCGTTGTGAAGTCGAATACTTCTGGAAAATTAATTGTTATCAATCCAGAAGACTATAAAACCAAAATATAAAAAAACAGTTCATCACGCCTGCATGCCAACCAAGGACTAATCCTTGATTCACTTCAATAATAATTAATTTTAATTTTATTCATTTTATAACCCTAAAGTATTTAACAATTTAATGTTTTTTAGCTTTGCCAATGTTTTTTAATAAAAATAAAAATAGAATAAAACAAAAATGAACAGTTTTACAAAAATCGAAAAAAATTTTTATGTCGGCGATTTTCGACCACAGGCGATACTAGTAATAATCTGTTAGGTTTAGCCAATTCTCAACTTCAAACACTCAAAAGAACTGTTTATTCTTAAAGTGGATCAACCAGTACCATAAGTGTGTCCTAACAGGACATTTTTTAATTGTAAATGATTCTCGATTATTAAACATCATCCTTAATGACTCACATACCTTAATAAAGGATAAAAAAATAACATAATAAAAGTAGACACAGCTTTAAGCAAGCATCACTTAACATTTGCAGCTTATGAAAAAAGAAAGGATATTGAACAAAATGCTAAAAACATGCAACATTCCAGAAACTACAAGGACTAGCAACTGCACAGTTGCATAGTTTCAGGCGCCTGGTAATGCAAATGTTGGTTACTGGCGAACTACGAACTGAGCAGAAACAAAACAAAAAAAAAAGCCCTGTAAAAACTTAAAAACTCACAAACAATGCGAATTAGCAGATTCAAAAGTTGTCAGCATCAAACTATGGGTTTCTATGTGTCTTCAGTTTGAGACTTTGTTAGTTTTGTTTTTATGCCTAACTGCAGACTATTAATGCCAGTCAGTAAGCATGCTAAATAGTAAATTCCTTTTATTTCCAACAACTTTTGATACGCTCTACCGGAACTGCTAATTGTTAGTTTTTGTATTTTCATTATAACTTAAGCACTTAAACAAACTTTTTTTTTTTTTTTTTTTTTTTTTGTTCTAAAATCATTTGTGCTGTTTCTTCAAATCAAGTCTAAGCTGCTTCGAAAGTTTTTAATACTTTATGCAAGACAATTTCACAAAAGTTTTCATCACTCTTACTGTCCTTAGCTCTAAGATTACCAGATAACTGCAGCTGGATGCACTAAGTACAAAAGCAACATAAATTGCAATACACCAAAAGTTTATCTACTGCCTTAAAAGCTTATGTCAATCAATTTATGATGGAATTAAGAAGCATTGTTTACTCGCCCAGCTGTGTAAAAGGATTTTTTTTTCGCAGTCAAAATATAGTCCTTTTATTCTTATCATATTTTTTGATTAACTTAAACTTATGTGGATCTTAGATGACGACAGTTTTAGAGATAATCTTATTTCCAGTAGTTCAAGGTACACTGAAGGGCAAATTAATGAATTCTGGAAAGTGAGAAATATTCAGAAAATTTGACACAACTGGTTTGTTCTAGCTTAGCATCAAATAAAAAAGGTCTATGTTACTTAATTTCAACAATTTGTTCATAATGCTTTGGAATTCTTAAGCTCCTAAGCCGTCGTGGCATGCTTTCATATAATTTGTAGACGAAACCTGGTGACAGGGGCAAAATTCTTCTTTAACGCGCTTTCAAAGGACTTACATGCCTTTAAAAGTGTGTCGACCGCATGGTACACACGCGTGTGGAGCAACACTCCATCTTTTTGCGTATACACGAAAGAGTAAATGAGACATATGCTGTTGCTGTGGTGGGTACTGCTTTAGAAGGATTGGCATTAGTTGTCAGTTGCCGATTCAAAAAACTCCACAAGTTTTCGATCAAATTCATAACCGGACTTTGCAGCGGTAACTATATGTATGGTTTTAACTCTTTACGTATCAATTAGCGCAACGAAGTTCGCTTTCAACTGTTCGCACACACCTTGCACTAAGCAAACCAGTTTTGATGCTTACGAACAGTCGCAAAACGAAACGAAATCTGAATGCAATAATTTTTTTTGTTTGCATTATTAGCTGAAAATAACGGGAAAATTTCAATTCTCTTTTCATCAAATGTACACTTCTACACCACGAGTCAGACTCGTGATAATCATGTTAGGCACAGAAATTGTACCACGAGTCAGACTCGTGATAATCATGTAAGGCACAGAAATTGTACCACGAGTCAGACTCGTGATAATCATGTTCGGCACAGCAATTGTACCACGAGTCAGACTCGTGATAATCATGTTAGGCACAAAAATTGTACCACGAGTCAAACTCGTGAAAATACGTCAAGGGGTTAAAATCCTGGGCTAGTAGCTAATTTGCACTTATCTTGAAGGCAGATCCCAAATGCATGATCGCAAATTATCTTGTGGTAAAATGATCCGATCTTTCCGCATGCGCAGCATATCCATAGCAACTTGGAAATTGGTTTACAGAAGGCTTTAATACCGCTCCTTGTTCCTCTTGGCAATGATTTTCACGAAACTAACAATAAGACTCTAAAAAGAGTATTTTTTATGTGTGTTTTATGAGTACGCAATAAAAAAGAGACTCCTAAAAGAGTCTTTGATATGATTGTAAAACGACTACGCAAAAAATTTCAAAGATAGGACTCTGAAAAGAGTAAATATTATGCTTGCTTTATAAGTTCTCGTAAAAAGAACTTATCTCTTAATAAGTCCTGAAATAAGACGTTATTATGATTGTTCATAACAAAGACTCACAAAAGGATAATATTTATATTGCATGATATATGCGTAATTATAAAAAGGCCTCATAAAAGAGTCTTATATACAAGTGTTTTATGAGAACTCGAAAGTTAGATTCTGAAAGAATTTTATAAACTTTAAAGTTATATTTTTATCTTCTTAATATATAAAAACGTTGGTACATATGTATGTCTGACCCTCACGGCTGATTCTCTGTAATTTGTAATGTGATGGTAATTTGTGAGATTGTAAATATATTTTTTGAAGTGAATGCTTCAATACATCATAATTTGTCTTTCAGTCGTTCTGTACAGTTGAGGAGCTTGCAGAATCGAGTGAAGTCAAATTGAATATGGCAAAGCGAAATTTTTAACTTTTAATTGTTGTACAATTACTTTTTATTTGAAATGTTTGGGAAAAATGATTTTTTTGTCATTTTTTTGGGTTGACATTGACATTTTTACTTCTATGAGTTCTGAAAGAGTCTTCATTATGAGTCTCTAAAGATTCCATTACATGATTCTTAAAATAGTATTAAATATGAGTCTTAAAAAGGTCTTTAAGTCCAAAAAGACCAATTTATATGAGTTCTAAAAGAGTATTTGTTATGAGTATTTAAAGAGTCTTTATTATAAGTCTTAAAAGAGTATTAAATATGAGTCTTAAAAAAGGCTTAATTTTAAGTCCAAAAAGACTAAATTATATGAGTTCTAAAAGAGTCTTTATTATGAGTCTTAAAAGAGTATTAAATATGAGTCTTAAAAGAGTCTAATTTTTGAGTCCAAAATGAGACATAAAGCAGTCATTTTTATTAATCATATCTTGAAGCCCATAACCTACGAAAATCTACTCATAAAAGTCTTTTTTGAGCTCAATATGACGATAAATACGACATTTATACGAGTCTTAAAAGAGTCTTTTAAGAGTCAATATTTGCTGGGTTCTATTGAAAGTTGGTAATGGCTATGTAGTGGAATTGTTTTTTATTTTTTAGTGCAAGGTATAGAAGTTTAATTGTGGCGGCCGTGGCATAGTTGGTTAAAGTGCGTGGCCACTATGTCAACGAACCTGGAGATCCGGGTTTGAACCCCAGCAGCGACAAAAATAATTTTTCTGTACGGCCGCCACCTCTCTGCAGACAATGGCAAACCTCAGAGAGCAATCAAAATTCCATGTAAAGCTTCTTGAGAACAATAACATTCCGTTCATCGCTGTTGAACCTGTTGAGTCGGCGTTGAACCTGTAGGTCCGGTTCTCGGTCAATTGTGTACAAACTTAATAACACGCACAACACAGTTAATCATAAGAAGCTAGATCAAAGTTCTTTCAAGGGCAGAAATGGCCAGATATTTGTTTTTTTTTTTATTTTATAGAAGTTAAATAAAATGAAGCGATTTTGACAGTTTTTTACAGTTATTTAATTTATTTATTTCGGATTTCTTGGCATCATGAAAACTCAATCGAATTTACGTTGCCTGAACTGAACCGAATCATTACGAACGCAGGCTAAAATCTCATAATTTTATCTTTCTTGCGGCGACGTGGTGAAAATTTCTTCTTTGGTGTGGCCAATATTGAGAGATGTTGCTCGCGCGTAAGCAGATCACGATCAATGATCAGCTTGCCGACCATATGTCTTGGGCTGTGGACATGACTGGCTGATTTTGATTTGAAACCAATGTTGTTAGATTTGTTGACATTGTTGTTGTTGTTGTGGTTGTTGTTGTTATTGTTGTTGTTACTATTGTTGCTGTTGCTTAAGTGGTTTTTATTGTTGTGAGAAGCATTCGTATTGTTGGTGGTGCTGCTCGGCGTCTTGATATAGTTGAAATTATAACTCATGGTAAAGTCGGGTTTGCCTTTGTTGTTACCCTTGTTGTTGTTGTTTCTATTGGGATTGTTATTTTTATAGGTTATGTAATTGCTGTTGATGCTGTATGTGTTGCTGTTTTTCTTGTTGTTGTTGTTGCTGTTGCTGTTGCTGTTGTTGTTCTGTAGATTGTTGTTGCTTTTTTTGGGCTTGCGATATAGTGGTTCAATTGGCATCATCTTGTTAAAGCGTTTCTGCAGCATCTTTTGACTTGCGGCCAACTCCTGGGCAATACTGCGTTCGGTATGCAGCCGCCTGCTTAGCGGTATCTCAGCCCGATCCTTGTCAAATCTTGGTGGCATTTTTTTTTAGTGCAAACCTTGCAGATGTAATTTAAAAATTAAATACGAAAGTTTTTTTTAAAAATATAAAGATTTTGACTGGCGTTTGATTTTGAAATTTTCAAAGATAATTGAAATAAAACTACAGGAAGATGATTTTTGTTGCTGAAATAAAAAAAAACAAAAATCAAGCCTTAAATACTTACTTTGCCTGCAGTGTTTTCTTGAATATCTTAGTCTTAGCTTTGTCCTTGAAACAATAAAAGTCTTGCGGTTTATGTTTTATTATTTTTTATGTTTATTTTTTTCTCACTTTATTTTCATTAAAATTTGTATTTTATTCTTAAAGATTTTTCTCTTTCCACTTTTTCGTTTAAATTAGCTTTAATCAGTTTTACTTAGTTTTCTTTTCTTAGTTGTTTTTTTTTTTAATGTTTTTTGCTTACCCTTAATTTTAACTTTATTTTGCTTTTATTTAATAAACCTACTTTTTATTATATATATCTATTTACTATATATTTATATTACAACAATTAGCTTTGCTAACATTATGGAATTTTTTTGTTTTTGTTTTGGTAGTTTTTTTGTTTTTTTCTTCAATTGCTTAGACAGTTTTCTTTTTAAATAAATTATGCTAAATTTAGCAACATCGTTTTCAACTTCTTTATCGTTCTTTTTTTTAATTTTTTTATATGAACTTTATTACATATGTTTCTAACTTACTCGCAAATTCATTCAGATACTGTTTAAAAGCTCTAATAAATCAATTCTAGATGCCAACGCTATATTTTATAACTACACCAACAGTTTTTTTTTTTGAAAACTACATTTCAGGTTAAAACAATTTCTTGGTACAACGTGAAACAATCATGAACAACATTTTTGTATACATTAACATTTCAAAAATAATAAACAAAATTACTTGTATAAATCTAGAAATAATATACCACAAATATTTATTCTAAGTTTCTAAGAGAAAGAAAAAACAAATCAAAATATCTTTTAAAAATATCGACAAACCTTGGATTTTGTAACATATCAAGAAGAATATGACCCATTAATAAAATAAAAGCCATTCCTAAAAAAGTTATGAAATAAGAGTTCTGTTAGAATATTCAATAACAAATTCGGTGTGACTTCACGTTTTTTTAAACAACGCGGATCAAATTTCTGTCTTCGTTGTCAGAATTTCAAAATTGTGTCATTTTTAACCCTATAGGGTTGCCACCTAAAAATATGCTTTTTTTAAAGTTTTAAACACTATCCTACAGTTTTAAGGGGTTGCTGATTTCGAATCTGATGTCAGAATTTTAAAATTCAAGATTTTTAATAGGCTGATGTTGAAAATTTCATAATTTTGAAATTCTGACAACGGATTCGGATTCAGCGACCCATTTTTACCTAGTGTTCGCCCCAGCATCGAGGTGGCAACCCTATCAGCCATCTTGAATTTTAAAATTCTGACTTCAGATTCGAAATCAGCGACCCCCTAAAACTGTAGAATAGTGATTAAAAGTTTTCAAAAAACATATTTTTAGGTGGCAACCCTATAGGGTTAAAAATTTCATAATTTTGAAATTCTGACAACGGATTCGGATTCAGGGACCCATTTTTGCCTAGTGGTCGCCCCAGCATCGAATTCGTAAAAATAAAAAAAATAAGTGGCAACCCTATCAGCCATCTTGAATTTTAAAATTCTGACATCAGATTCGAAAAACTGTAAGATAATGTTTAAAACTCTTTAAAAAGCAACATATTATTAGGTGGCAACCCTATTGTTAAAATATCATACTTTTGAACATCTGACAACGGATTCGGATTCAGCGACCAATTTTTACCTGGTGTTCACCCCAGCACCGAATTTTTTAAACTACAAAAAATGTAGGTGGCAACCCTATCCACCATCTTTAATTTTAAAATTCTGAAATCAGATTCGAAATCAGCTACCTCCAAAAACGGCTAAACACGAAATCTACAGAACTCTAAATGGTCTTAATACGCTTAAGTTTTTCCTACACTTCATTGAAGTATTTGGATACTTGAATTATTTGGATCGGAGCCACACCCATTTGTCAAATCCCCATCCCAGTACTCTACTTCCCATATTCTACTTTCTAGCAAAAGGATATACCAAGTAAGAACTCCATACATATTGAGTTTCATTGTTATACGGCATTTACTTCCAAAGCTATTCAAAGACAGCATAACTCCAAGCGTTCTGCTGTTGTGTACATAACAACATAACTTTCTAGTCAGTGCACACTTCTTTTACGAATCGTGCCTAACATTGCTTTGGTTTTAGTTTGTTCTTGTTCTGTTCAAGCGACGAGTGCTCTTTGTAGTGTTAGGCTTGATTTCATTGATGAGAGCAAAACATAGCAAAAGCTTGCACTACAAACGAGTGCTTTGAAACGCATTTCAAGCGCACTCGTGCAGAGGTTTAATATATACCACAAGCTATTTCGGTCATTATTATTTATTATATTAATTGTCTTTCCCCCTATGTCCGTCCGTCTTCTTATGGACTGTACTCATCGCACTTCGGTTGCTATCTCCGTCCGCGTATTAAGCAAATTACCAATTTGCTTATATAACACATGGTCCAAGAAGTCCCGAGACTAGCTACTAGGTGGCACCTCTAACGAAATATCGATATAATATTTCGATAGTTCCAACCTTAAAACAATACGTGTAAAAATTTCATCACAATCTAACGTTGAGTTCAGAAGTTGCAGTGATTTAAGTGATGCTACTGTTGATATTTTCAAATTGATGGATTCAAAGCAATTCCGTGTGTTGATTTATCACTGTTTTTGATGGGAAAGAATACCGTCCAAGCTGAGCAATGGTTTCGAAAGTGTTATTCGGAATCTGCTCCGTCAAAAGCAACCATTTGCAGATGGTATGCTAAGTTAATACTTCGTCGTACAGACAAAAATGATGCTGAACGTTTAGAGTGCCCAAAGAAGGCAGTTGTTTCACAAAACATAAAAAAGTACACAAAATGGTATTGGTCGACCGTAAAGTGAAAGTGCGCGAGCTAGCTGAGGCTCTGAAGATATCGAAAAGCAGTGTGGGAACAATATTACAGGAACATTTGTCGATGAGAAAGCTGCTTTCCAAATGGGTGCCGCGTTTTCTTACAACGGACCAAAAACAACAACGTATTGATGATTAGGAGAGTTGTTTAGCTCTGTTTACAAAGAATAAAGATGAATTTTTGCGTATATCTACCATTACACAGCGGAATCAAAACGGTCGTCAGCTGAGTGGAGAGCAACCAATGAAAGCAGGCCAAAGCGATCAAAAACACAACAGTCGGCTGGATAGGTTATGGCATCTGTATTTTGAGATGCGCATGGAATTTTGTTCATCTATTATCTCGAAAAAGAAAAAAAATCAACAGTGATTATTATAAAGCGTTGTTGGAGCATTTGTAGGATGAAATCGCGAAAAATCGGCCGCATTTGAAGAAGAAAAAAATACCTTTTCACCATGACAATGCCCCGTGTCACAAATAGATAAAAACGATGGCGAAAATTTACGAATTGGGCTTCGAATGACTTCCTCATCCACCGTATTTGCCAGATTTGGCCCCGAGCGACTACTGGATCTTTTCTGATCTCAAAAAAATGCTTTCCGGCAAGATATTTGGCACCAATGAAGCCAATGATGGCTGAAACTGAAGCATATTCTGAGGCGAAGCACAAATTGTTCTACAAAACTGGTATTGAAAAGTTAGAAAATCGGTGGAATCAATGTATTGCTCTTGAATATTTGCAAAAAAAATTTTTTTATTACTTAGTCTCGGGACTTATTGGACCATTATGTTAGAGGTTGTGTTGAATTTGTGCAAAAAACAAGTGCAATTTAAATGGTCCCCTTTATTTAATTAATATTGAGCCAAAAATTAATATCAAACAGAAGGAGAACACCGAATCGAAGCCGAAAATAATTCTATATTTGCACAATCAAGGAAAATCGTATGCTGAGATTAGGGAAATGATGCAAAGAAGCCGATTTTCAATTAGAAGTATAGTATGTACAACGCCTATTTCTTGCCAACTGAAAAAATACAGTTTTGAGATCAACGCGTTTGAAGTTTTGAGTAGTAGCAGTGGTAGAACCAGGTTATACCATTAAAATTCAAAAATATTATTGCTTAAGAATTTTTCCCGACTATAATCTTTTGAGACATCATTCTTGAGACATAAGGGACCATAAAAAAAAACAATATCGATTTAAAAAACAATTTCTCGTATAGAAGTTCATTGTGGAAGCTTTTTTGACACAAAATCATACATTTGTGTGCAAGCCTTTAAAAAAAAAAATAACTGGCCATTTCAGCCCTTGAAAGGACTTTGACCGAACTTTTTATGATCAAATTGTATTGTGCGTGTTATTAAATATTTTGTACACAAACGATCGAGAGCGGCACCTACTAGTTTTATGTGGACTCCGAGCGGCTAATCTGCATGTTCTTAAGAAGCTTTACATGTCAATCATTACTCTGAGGTTTGCTTTTGTCTGCAAAGAGGTGACGACCGATCGCACAAATTAATTTCAATTGAAAAATTATCTGAAAGCTGTTGTTCGAACCTTGTTTCGAATTGGCATCGAGTGGTCCACGCACTTCTTAACGCACTCGGCCATGGTCACCACGACTTCTTGAACAAAACTTATAGTTTCTTTAACAAATACGTTCCACAAGTATTATCATATCAGTTTGTTGAGTTATTAACGTTTTTGGGATTTCTCATTTCCTGAAATAAAAAACTTTGATTCGAAAAAATAGGTTTCACAAGGATTATGTATCTAACTAGTTGAGTTGCTGAAACCAGGAAAAGGATAATCCACAAAACTAGTGAGTATATTCGAAAGTATTTTGGTTGTAAGAACTTTCTGAACAAAATATGTGTTCTACAAGGATTATAATCTAAATTATAATTATCTATAATTATCTATTATAATTATTTATAATTATCTATAAAACTAGTTCGATCGTTGGAACTTTTTGGATTCTGTGAACTATTTTGACTAAAGACTAAATTCTTTTATTATTTGAACAATATGTTCCACTGAGACTGTTTACGAAACTTGTTTGGTCATTAGAACTTTTTAAAGTTCGATCTTCGTACGATCCTTGAACAAATATTAAACAAAAAAAGAACAAAAATGTATAATTTCAATTAGAAAATGGCTCCAATAACATTAAATATTGAACTTTTCGGGTTATGTATTTTTTTTAAGAATCATTTGAGTATTTGGATTTCAACAACTTTTGGGGTTTTTGAACTTTTTCATCTAAAGTCTATAGCTCTTTTGCAAAGAGGTTTCACAATGAATATTCATAGAACTAGTTGGAGCTTTGGAAAGATTTTTATCAGAACTTCAAGAACAAGTTGGGTCATTTTAACTTTATAACTTATAATTTTTATTCACTTTATTAGTGAAACATTTTTGCCATTTTCTTATTAGTTTACAAAATATAAGTGAAATAAAAACCAAACAGATATTGTAGGAAATATTGCTGAGTATGGTAGGTCCGAGGTAATTTTGTTGTTTGGGGACCCATTCTCCTTTTTTTTCGCATTATTTATCCCCAATGTGGAATACTAAAATTATCAACGATTTGCCGAGTAACGCAATGTTGAAAAAACCTTTTTTGGAAAACGTTGAAGAGGGTCAAAGAGGGTGTGGTGGGTGGGGGGGGGGGGGAAGATGTAATACATCCATGATCAAACATAGCCAACATAGTTATTATTACCACTGGGTCACTTGTGTGCAAGCTAAGTATTGAAGTGCATACTTAATAAGGTTAAAATCATTAACACGTTCATTGTCCAAGCATATCCGTAAATGTTTTCTCACACGTACCCATATAAAAAAATTGTAAGTTCACATATGGCTCATGAGCGTACATAACATTATAAATACATTCATACGCATGTGTACAATGCATTAATAGTGACACAAATTAATTGTAATAGCCATGTTCTTACGTATCAATATGTTTTTGTATCACATATGCTTCAAAGCCGTGTGACCAAATATAGTTAATGAGTCACATGTGACTGATCAGATGTGTGGAAGAGCTGAAGTATTCAAAAAGTTTTTTATTATAAATAACTAACATCTTTTTATCTGACAACAAACGCTTATAACCAGATTCCATTGGGGATTTTTTGACCTTGGCCCGGTTTTTTTTTAAAACCTTGATGTAAAGGTAAAATTTCGATGATGATTTCATGATAAAGAGCCCAATATAACAGTCCAACCGTTAGTATAACTTTATGACACAACAGGTATCTTTTTGGTCCACAGTGCTTTGACCAGAGAGTTAACAAAATTGAGTAAAAATAGACGATTATAGTACATACTACTTATGGGTCAAATAAAAGCATTAAAATGAGCCAAATTCTAAAATAATATTAAAAACTTTTTTTAAATAATAAAAATAGGAAAAATATATTTTTTTTTCTTGTAGATAAAGCAATTTTTCTCATAGTTTTTCTTATAGTTTTTCTAACGTTTTGCCAGCTTTCTATAAATTACAGTTTGTAACTGCAACACATATTGAACTACATAAAAATTTTGCGACTAAACGAATAACTTATTTTGCTAGTGAGTGAATTTAAGTCGTTCTGTTTGTTATATACAAAATGTAATTTTTACTGACTACACTGCTAAAAATTTCACATCAAATTAAAACGGATAACTATGTATAACTCATACGTTATAGCCATGTATAACTTATATGTTATAACCATGTATAACTTATACGTTATAGCCATGTATAACTTGTACGTTATAACCATGTGTAACTTATACGTTGTAACCATGTATAACTTATGCGTCGTAACCATGTATAACTTATACGTTATAACCATGTATAACTATGCTGTAATTTTTTAACAATTTTTACTACATTTACATATATCATAAATTTTTCTATACATTTTTTTTTTAACTAAATTTGCTTTCTTATTTACACTCTAAAATTATTACTACCCGTTCACGTTGACTCGTTTGCATATATTTTTATTTATATATATATTTTTGTATATGTTTAACACTTAATAAGATTTAACTGCTATTTTTTTGTTTTACAATTTTTAACTTTCAGTTTTA
The DNA here is from genome assembly GCA_943735915.1 of Pherbina coryleti. Taxonomy (NCBI): domain Eukaryota; kingdom Metazoa; phylum Arthropoda; class Insecta; order Diptera; family Sciomyzidae; genus Pherbina; species Pherbina coryleti. The sequence goes on from OX030948.1 coordinate 162,907,469, forward strand.
GTTGAACGGTTTCAATTTTTAATTTTAAGTTTAAATGATTTTTCATGATTTTTCTTGCATTTAATTTAAGTTTCAAAGTCTTTCATTTCATAGGAATTTTTTCACTGTGTAGTAAGAAAAATTTTTTGTTTTATTCTTGTATAGGAGTAAATTATCATATTCATTGATTAATATTTACAATTTTTATGTCTTCATTAATTTTAATTTTTTATTTTTAATTTAAATCTATTTTTTACAACGTTGACGGTAACTTTTTGCTAGATTACAGTTTTTTGTTTTTGTTTTGTATGTGTTTAATTAACATGGTTGCATTGATTATATATGTATGTATTGATTTTTCGTAGTAAAGTATGTGTGTGCGTTAGTTTTATTTTGTATGCAAATATTTACAAACAACCTGCGACAGCCAAAAAAAAAAATATTAAAACAATAAAATATAATTAAATAAGAGATAAAAATGAGGGCAAATTTATTTTTGCATATAGCGGTAATACCCTGAAAATATGTACAGTTGCGTTTGAAACAAGAGGACAACCAAAGTGAAAATTGAAATTATTGCATATATTTTTTAGAAATATTTATAAAAATTCCTTCCTTATTTTTATTTTCCACCATTGTTTTTTTAAAATTGTTTCGTAAATTAAAAAAAAAAGAAAAAAAAAATAACGAACAAAGTCATTTTGGTAGCAGTGTAAATTATCATACGCGAGATGGATTCCAAAAAGTCGGATACAAGCAAAAGTTTAGGACTATCAGGACATACTTTGAGTGAGTTTTAATCATTAACTAGCTGATTTAATGAGTAAGAACTACTTAAATAACTGCCTCATAGAATAAATTCAACACTTTTTTTTACAAAAATATTTTTTTTGACGTTGAATTACGTCATTCTCTAAGTTAAGTAGGGTGGTCGATTGCTATGAGCAAACGATGTTTATGCCACAATTTGAGCTTTTGATTTGCTTAAAGTACTGATCGTAAAGTGTTGATTTATTCACTTGTTGGTCTGTTTAATCCTTACTGGGAGAAAAATTCATATTGCCACTCTCTAACTTGTATAAATTTTACACAATATCTTAAAATAGAAACCAAAAAATTTGATGTTTCTGTTTGCTATTCCCATAGATTTTTGTATGAACTTAGTTACCTACTTAGTGTTATAATGGGTGTTTTTTTTAGGGGTTTGTTTTTCGAATAGAGATAAAACTGGCATTTTGTGGTCAAATCAGGCAACTCTAATGTCATTTATGTTCAGTTTGGTTTGCCATTTCATCATGAACAGGTTGACAAAAGAACAACGCTTGCAAATCGTGCAAATTTATTTCGAAAATAATGGTTCAGTTCGCGAAGTTTACCGCAAGCTCCGTCCATTTTATGGTCGACATAATCGTCCATCAGAGCAATTAATTCGGTTAACCATGGGCCGTTTTCGAACTACGTTTACTCTATGTGATAATACGCATCCGCAGAGACGTCAAACAGTGCGCACCGAAGAAACAATTGCCGCTGTAGAGCAAAATGGTGAAGAGGACCCGAATGAATCGATTCGCCACCGTGCACAGCAATTGGAGCTTTGTCCATCAACTTTATGGAAGATTTTGCGCAAAGATCTTGGCTTGCGACCTTACAAGATCCAGCTTGTGCAAGAATTAAAGCCGCGAGACCATGCAATGCGTCGTGATTTTGGTGTATGGGCCGAAAATGAGATTGATCTCGATGCTGATTTTCATCGCAAAATTTTGTTCAGTGATGAGGCTCATTTTTGGTTGAATGGCTACGTCAACAAGCAAAATTTCCGCATTTGGAGTGAATAGAATCCACATGAGATCCTTGAGACGCCATTACATCCACAAAAACTGACTGTTTGGTGTGCTCTATGGGCTGGTGGAGTCATTGGGCCATACTTCTTCCGAAATAATGCTGGAGAGTCAGTTACCGTTAATGGAGACCGGTATAGAGCCATGATAACCGACTATTTTGTTCCCGAATTGGATGGCATGAATGTGGATGAGTTGTGGTTCCAACAAGACGGCGCTACATGCCACACAGCGCACGTCACAATCGATTTATTGAAGGAAACATTCGATGAGCGCATAATTTCGCGGAATGGACCTGTCAATTGGCCACCAAGATCGTGTGATTTGACACCATTGGATTATTTTCTTTGGGGATATGTGAAGTCGCTCGTCTACGCCAACAAACCAGAAACGTTAGGGGACTTGGAGGCCAACATTCGTGGCGTTATTGCCGACATACGGCCCCATATGCTCGAAAAAGTGGTTGAAAATTGGACCTGTAGAATTGGCTTTATTCGAGCCAGCTGCGGCGGCCACATGCCCGAAATCATATTTAAACATTAATGGCATAAAATTATCCTTCCAATAAAGCCAAATTGATGGACATTAAAACGATTTTCTTGTGTCTTATTTCAATTCGGAGTTCTATACCTCTAAAAAAAATACCCTGTATATAGCGCAAGAGGGTATCGCAAGAGGTAATACAATCGAGCAAATTGGTTTGTGTCTGTACTACTATTAGTGTACGAGTGCTGCTACTTCACGTAAGAGGCATCGCAAGTTATAAAAAATAACTGAAATTGACTAATGAACTCAAACTTTCAAACTTACCGAAGGATTTGTCATTGTTTCTTTTTGTTTGCTTTAAGAAGCTATTCTTGCGCTTATTGCTATCTTCGTTCTTCACATTGACGAGCTTACATTACAAACGGTTGTGCATCGGGTTGAAAAGCCACCACCTAAACATAATTTGCAATGAAACAATTCAAAAGATAGAAATAATTCCCAAATCTGATGACGACTACCGCAAACGAAAAACTGACAATTATTTAAGGATATGCACTTGGAACGTCCGAACCCTAAATTGCGTTGGTGCCTCTATTCAACTGAAAAATATCTTAGAAAGATTCAAAGCTGATATGACAGAAATCTAAGAAAAGCGATGGAAAGGACAGCGTTGCTTACATCAAGCATTCTGTGATATTTGCTACAAGGACCATGTGGAGAAGCACGAGGTTGAAAACGGATCTGTTTAAAGTCGAAATTCTTTAAAATAAGTCTGATATGTGCGTACGCTTCGGCAGAAGACAAAGACAATGAGACCAAAGAAAGCATATATGAGCGACTATGAGCGAAGGCGACTATGAGTGCAGCCCCCGTCACGAGATACAAATCGTGCTTGGTGACTTCAACGCCAAGGTTGGAAAGGTAAATATCTTTCGTCCAACGGTTGGAAAGTTAAGCCTTCACGACAATATAGTTCCTTCGATAACGGAATGAGGCCTTTTATATTTTCCGCAGCACAAAATATGGTCATTAGTAGCACTAGATTCTAGCATCTCAATATTCATAAGGTCACCTGGCTGTCTCCTGATCAAAAGACGCGCTACCAAACTGATCACGTTTTGATTGACGGAAGTCAATTTTCCAGTATTTTAATTGTCCAACATAGACTCGGATCATTACTTTGTCGTAGCCAAGGTCAGTAATCGTTTGTGCTCAGCACAGTATTTGCGTAATCCAGGACAGAAGAAGCTAGATATCGAAAAGCTGCAATAAAAACGGACAACTAAAGTCTTTGCTACTCGACTCTCACTCCTGGGGCCCTACTCTGTATTGCGATGCGAAAAAAAAAAAAATCGTAAAATAGTGTAATCGGTACTCCATACTATGATAACCACGAGCGATTTGCTATTTCAATACGCAGCGCGTTTCATTTTCGCAACGCATTGATTTACGTATCGCAATACGGAGTAGGGCCCCTGTTTCAAGAAAGCACTCCTCTGATCGACGCTATATGCAGTGGATACTAATTTTCCACTCTTTGCTTACTGATAACGAAGATGAGATCGGCTACCATTGTCTCCGCAGTTGGTAGTGTCGTGACGCCACTGCAGAGAAACACGCCGCCTACAAAGCCACCCTACAGTCGGTTGTAACTTGGGCTACTTAAGAGCGGTACAAAGCTAAGATACATCCATTTTCAAGTGAAAGAAAAGAGTGGCAGAAAAGTGCGAGTGTGAGATGCATGGTAAAGTTGAGATGCATGATGACAGGAACGAAGCAGGAAAATTTTTCGAAAAAATAAGTTGCCAGGTTTTAACTTTTGGCCACGTTTTAAGTCCGGAGCCTCTTGATGACAGAACGAAAACAAGACACTGACAGATTTGACAGAGATGACAGATATCCAGAGTACACTGATGATGTGGAAAAAACACTTCCCTAAGCTTTTGAATCGCGACGCTAACAACAACCCCACCAATAGAGATTATATTTCGGAAACCCACATTGCAGATGACAGCGTTGAAGTTCCACTGCCAGACTATAATGAAGTCTTGAAACCTATAGCTTGGCTTAAAAACAACAAAATCGCAGAAGCCTATCGCCTAACTGCTGAGCTCTTTAAGAATGAAAGCTCTTTTTATAAGCTTCTATGCAAAATATGGACGGAAGAATGCATTTCGAACGATTGGAAACTCAGTACGTTCTACCCAATTCAAAAGAAAAGGCATCCTTCCATTTGTGTCAACCATCCGTGGGATAAGACTTCTTAATAAAGCATATAAGGTCCTGTCCAGAGTATTTATGGGAATGCCTGAAGTCTATCGTAAACCAGCTGATTAGACCTTATCAGTGTGTCTTTAGATCTGGCAAATCAACATAGACCAGATATTTACGCTCCGACAAATCTTGGAGAAGACTCAAGAGAAACAAATCCATCTTTTTGTCGATTATAAAGCCGCCTTCGACAGACCAATAAGTAATCACCTGTACTCCGTTATGTCTGATTTTGATTTTCCTGCAACGTTCATCCATCATTGTAGGATCTTGCGACTTTTTCAACACAATGATGAAGAATAACTGATGATATAAGACGTAGTGGCATGATATTTTAGCATTATAAATATTATTACGAGTATTATACTGCTGGCGTATGCTGATGATATCGATATCATTGATCATAATACGCGCAAAGTGCAAAATTTTCCAGATTAGTGCACAAGTCGAGTCAAATGGGGCTTGCTCTGGAAACAAATAAGATGCAGTAATGAGTGCGAGCAAACAACAGTTCCAGCGTATTGGAAACCATATTGCTGTTGACAATACCTCCTTATAGGTTGTAAAGAACCCAGTGTAAACTCTTCCAACGATGTCAGCATTGAGATAAAACAAAGTTTAAATCTTGCCAACAGGTATTGCATTGTTCTGAGTAAGCAATTGATAAGTAAAGCCCTCTCGACTAACAAAACTTACGCGCTATTAGTTACCAATCCTGTCCGTCTTATTATATGCAGCACAATCGTGGACAAAAACTTTGGGACCCTTCAAGAGAAAGATACTTCGTAAGATCTTAGGTTCATTCTACGTTAACGGCGAATACCGAATTCAATTGCCTCACACGTCCATTGTCTGTTTTTATGCAATATCGATATAATAGGGGTTTATATAAATACCAAAATGTTTAAAAATAAAGGGTTTATCTTTAAAAGGTTTTTTTTTATTTTTAACAGCCCAGATATTGGCAGTGGATTCACTGAAACAAAATCTCCTATAAATCGTTCTTTTAGTCCATAGACCACATGTGGGCTGCGAATATTTTTAGCTTGTATCGATGAACAGCCCACATATGGGCTGTGGATTGCTGATGCTTTCCGTTCACAGCCCATATACATAAGGCCGGGTCAGTCTCCCTACAAAAAAAAAAAAAAAAACGTGTTCGATAAACTCAGTCTAAAATGTACCTTGGCTCATTGTGGTACACTCCTCAAAACGATTTCGCGATGTGTTAACCCTTAGGCTTTCTGGAATTTTTTTAAAAAAGTACCTTTTTTGGTCAAAAACCCACTTTTTGTATGGACAAGTTTTTTGTTTCGCTGTATTTTCAAAAAAAAAAGAAAAAACAAAATAAAAACTTGAAAAATAATAAATATCTCTGCATAAAAAATTTTGGGAAAGTTGCTCGTTCTGTATTTTTTTTTAGTTTTTTTTTAATATATTTGGATGCGATTTCGACTTAATTCTTCATAACTACGCTTTATTTCGTCCGATTGATGTCGTTTAACCAACGTTGGAAAGGTAATAAAATATCCTTAACATATCAGGGGCTTACTTGTTCATTTTTGAACAAAGTTTAAATTTCAAAAATTTTAAAAAAATTATGGACAAAAATTTCAATTCAAAATTTTTTATGCAGATTTTTTTTTTAGCTTTGAACCAAGGATTTCAGGTGGAATACCTTTTCAGTCAAGTGTGCCTTGGTTCGAAATGGGGTGATAGATTAGTGGGAACGAAAGGTCAATCAATTGAAACAGGTGTAGGATGTTCTAAGCGTGGTGGAAAGCCGAAGAAACATGTGAATTTGAATCAGAGGCAAGTGTTATGCCTTTACCTCAGTCAATTCAAGTTATAAGGCAATCTCATCCACAAACTTCTCTACCATTAACTACAACTTCATGTCGTAAATATTGATGAATTTTTTAATTTCAGTTGATTAGAAATGAGGAAAGAAAATTAAGAAAGGTTTAAAGCGAAGGACCATGGCCTAGCCGGGAATCGAACCCGGGACCTCTGGGGTGGCAGTCAAGCACGCTTCCAACTCGACTACCGAGGCCGCCAGCTTTAATTTTGTTTTTTTTTTTTTTGAAGCTTTAATTTTGTTTTTTTTTTTTTTTTTGAAAAAACGTGGGTTTTTGACCAAAAAAGGTACTTTTTTAAAAAAAATTCCAGGAAGCCTAAGGGTTAACACATCGCGAAATCGTTTTGAGGAGGGTACCAAAATGAGTCAAGGTACATTTTAGACCGAGTTTATCAAACATTTTTTTTAGCGACCCACCCTAATATACATACATATGAGCTGTGGACTGTGAACCTGTTAATGAACATTACGAACACTCAGCGCATCATTACTGGCCACGAGACTTGGGTGTACGAGTACAACGTCGAAAAAGCTCAACAATTCATAGAGTGGCGCTATTCAGATGAGCCGAAACCCCATGATAAAGTCGTTCAAAAATTAAGACCGATTAATTAAATCGGTCAACACTCAGTATTATTTGACTGTTTTAAAGCATTTACGGGAGAATATTCGAGGAAAATTACAGAATTATGGAAGGACAGAATATTACAGAATATTACAGAATATTACAGAATATTATATATGGTTCTTGCACCACGACAACGCACCAGCTCACACAGCATGCATTGTACGCGATTATTTGACCAAAAGCAATGTCAATATTGTTCAACAAGCACCATATTCGCCAGATGTGGCCTCGTGTGACTTTTTTCTATACCCCAAACTCAAATTGTCAAATTTCAGAAGAAATTTGTGAAGAATATTTTCAGAAGATTGATCAAAGAGATTTGCAGGGGGAGCTAAAGACCATTCCGAAATCGGTCTGCTAAATATGCATTCAAGAATGGAGAAAACATATATACATATATGTGTATCGAGTCATCCCAGTGGGCAAAAGCAGGGCTTCGAAGCGCTACTTGCAGGCCTTCATATGGATTTTGAAGACCTTCCGCACTCATATCCAAGCCCATTAACTTTTTTATATGAAACGAGCAAATTTTCTAGGCCTTCCTCTCTCGCGACTCTAAAGAGGCCTGCCAGAAGCTCTTTTTTGAGAATGCATGTTAAAAGACCTTCTTTATGAGGGCTTAGAAAAGCACTCTCAAGTTAACTGCCGTGCAAAAAATATACAGTAAACTGTCTTTTGTTTTGCAATTTCTGTTTTGAAGTAAAACTTTCTTAGGTCACTTTACTTCATTTCGTCACACGATTGAGAAGAAAGATATGTTTGATAGTAGAGAGAATGAGAGAAATATATATATATGACTGAAAAAACTTCTTTGTCACCGCTGAGCGTCGAACCTGAGACCTCAAGATTTCAAAAACAACGCCTTATCTATTGAGCTAAATCCTCCATTCAAGAATCTGCTCTACATACCAATTAATCAAATTGCTGTAGACGCCCAGCGGAAAAATAATTTCAAAGTTGTGGACCTCATACTTTTATATACATTTTGTTCACAAATTATCAAACGGTGAAATAGCAGAGCGGTATAACGTTTGACTATAACGCCAGCGGTCCGAGCTCAATTCTGTGATGTGACAAAAAGTAAAATTTTCTCGCTTTATTTTTATTTATGTTTTTTATAGGAGAGCGCTGTGCTCTCCTTGGGCTAACACTTTATGATATGTTTCACTTCTTTTATGTTTTGCGTTGCACAGAAATAAAAAATGTTTGAGCCCCATCCATAGGAAGGGCTTCTAGAAGTGCTCATTGGTACAGCGATATTAGGAGGTATAAAGATGCCAATAGTAGTAGTCTTAGCATGCGTTCTTTTGTTAAGGCCTAGTATAATTGCCCACTGGGATGGTTCCAGTTCAGTGGTGTTCACACGCATACTAAAGCATCGTTCACTTAAAATCTGTACGCATCTCTGCGATAGCCACCCCCGTTATTCTCCATCGATTTAAATTATTCAAACATGTATAAGCTCGAAATAGATGTAGCGTTATGTGTGCAAAGTTTGAACGTCTTGTTCAAACTGATCGTGGTTCAGTGCGCGATGGAACTTGAAACGCGTAAAACGATTTTTGTACGCGTACAAATCCAATCCCACGTGGTCAGGTTCAAAAATCGCAAAAAAATTGAAATTACCAAAGACAACTTTGTGCAGTGTTTTAAAACGATATAAAGAGTGAATGAGTGTTGAAAGAGCTAAGAGCTACCTCAAAATTATTGAATCCTGCAAAAGCTACCGTAGAGGACATTTAATTGATTTTGTAATCAACATATAATTCAAACTTTATAACAAAATAAAAATTTTATCGGAATCTGTATTTTAGTGTGTTTTTTAAATTTTTGTTTATTTTTTTTTTAATGATACTCCATTATATCTATTGTTTGTGTAAATTTATGACAAAAACAAAACAAATTATTTGAAATTTTAGACAAGTAGCCTACAATCCTTTATAACTTCTTGTTAATTGTAATAAAATTCTTAAATTCATTAAATTCTTAAATAAATAAATTCAATCAAAATTTATTTCTAGCATTTTTGTTGAATTTTTTAACTGAGTGTTTGTGAAGTTATAAATTTTCTATAAAAACATAAGATACCTTTTTGGCTGACGCATTACATTGAACAATTTATGTATGTAATTTTTATAAAATCTAAAAGATTAGTTAGAATTCGTTTGCAATTTTTAGATGCTACTTAAACTGACAATAAAACAGCTACGTCCTGGGGTTGGTTTTTTTTTTCCTTTACCTAATTCGTTACATATGCTAAGAGCTAACATTTAAACTAACATAAGAACTGCTTAGAACTAGAGGCATGCGCAGATTTTTTAGCTTTTAATTAGAATTCGTTTGTGTTGCGAAAACAACACGCATATCCTTTTTTTTAGTTTCTATTGGAAAATTTATACTAAGTTACATTTGACTTAATTATAAAATAACATTTACATTTTAATGTAAACAGGTAGGCTTAGTTCTGTTTGCTTTTATGTGTGTGTGTGTGTGTGTGTATATATATAGACTACTTAGACATTATATACATACAATAAATATATATATTTTTCATAGATATATAAAAACAGTAGAGGTGTGTCTGTCATGTTAGCAAAGTCAAGAAGTTCTGTTATGATTAAATTTAATTTCATGTCGAATTTAACTTCGAATGCTTTTGTTGTTTACATTGTGTTGTTGTTGTTGTTATCAATTCATTGTCTAAAATCGCTTAGAATGTAAGTTAAATATGAAAAGTATAAAATTAAACGTATTTAGATTTAGAACACACTGTTTTGCTGCTTTTTTTTTGTTGTTTTTTTTTTTTTTTTCTATAGTAAAATTACTCAATAATTCAACATTTTAAATTATTCGTTTTGCTGATCAACACTTTAAATCTTTTCAGTTACATCAATTATTTGCCTAAATTTACTCATAACTACTTAATATTTTTTTTTGCTTTTTTACCCTAAGAATTGCATTCAAATCAAATAGAATTTTAAAGGTACATAAAATAGAAATAAAAAAAAATAAAAAAAATTGTTTCAATTTGAACATATTCACTAAATTTGTAGAATTGTACAATAAGTTTAATTTTGTTTTTTTTTTTATTTTTTTTTTTCTTGTGTAGAATTAACTAATTTTAAGGAATTATTTATAAATAGTTTACTTATCACGTAAAGGAAATTGACGCGTTTTTTCATGTATGATGATCGTGCGTATCTGTAGGGAAGAAATATCGAAACAATCAAAGAGAGAGAAAAGAAGAAAGAAAAGATAATTGGTATATATTAGAAAATATTGAAAAATTTTAATAGTTTTTTTTTTTTCTCAATAAAAATACGAACAACATTTAAATGACAGTTTAAAGCGGTACTGAGCACAGTGGGCAACATTTATTTTGTCTTATTGTGCACAGAAATTAAGAACTTATCCTAGTTGATATTGAAATATTACATGATTTAATAATAATTTCTGACACTATCAAATTTTGAAAAGAAATTCACTTGTACGTTTTGAAATAAATATTCATACTTTATGGATTGTACGGCAAGATTCTACTGTTGGCGTGGGCATATTTTTGTACACGTTCATGTACCTTAAAAAAGTTTCCAGTAGAGCTACAGCTTATTTACGTACAAGAATGATAGAAACAAGATTACGCGGTCCGCAGGCCCGTTATCTATCACACAGTACGTTAGCTTGACAAAAACGTATGCAAATGTGCAATATCTTTGGCAAATTCACGAAATTGCAAATACATTTTTTCGAAAAAGTAAAGTAAAAATGTCTACTCTTCTGTATAAAAATAAGAATATTTTCGTATACGAAAAATATAAATTTTGTAAACTTTCAAGATTTCTATCTCCAAAACTATTCGAGACTTACAAAATTTTATTGTACCAATGGGTTAAAGAGGTCCATATACATATTATAGAAATAAGAAAAAGAAAAAAAATATTTAGGCATGGGTGTGGGAGTAAAATTATTCCAAAGTGTGACAATATCGCTTGTGACGTCATGCTCACTCTCTCTCATTTTCGGAACGCTTAATCTGGTTTCTGTCATTCTTGATTTACGTTCACTGTGCGTCACTTGAATAGAAACAGTGCTTTTGACAAAGATCAGAGCTTATTTTTCTGCTTATAGCTTTCTTTTTGTTTCTGCAAATATGAATATTAAATTTTCAAAAAGAGTGTGAAAATTGAAGAATGTCATTTTTACCGTTACTGTTTAATTCATACTTCTTTTTAAGCAATAGCAGAATTTGGTTTTATTGTTGCGTCACTTGAATAGAAACATTAGTTATAGACTTACTGCTTGATCAGGTGAGTGCAAAAAAAAGAGATAAAAAAAAGAGCGTTGGCTGTGTCGTGGACACACCCGTAAGTTTTGACGTGACGGTGTTTCTTTATACTCCTATTTCATGTCCAAACTCTTGTTCTAATCCATGACCAAATTTTTGACTTAATCAAATATACCGAATCCCTTTCCTAGTTTAAAAAGGTGTGTCTTAGTTTTTGTCCTAATCCATATCCAAATTCATGTCATTGTCCTTTTCCAGTTTCATTGTGTTATTTTGTTGTTTGTGAGCAGTGAAATCGTAACTAACTAGATTTTTGTTGTTGTTGTTGTAGTTGTTGTTGTTTATGTTGATGTTGATGTTGATGTTGATGTTGATGTTGATGTTGATATTGATATTGATGTTGATGTTGATGTTGATGTTGATGTTGATGTTGATGTTGGTGTTGGTGTTGCTGTTGGTGTTGGTGTTGGTGTTGGTGTTGGTGTTAGTGTTGGTGTTGGTGTTGGTGTTGGTGTTGGTGTTGGTGTTGGTGTTGGTGTTGGTGTTGGTGTTGGTGTTGGTGTTGATGTTGGTGTTAGTGTTGGTGTTGGTGTTGGTGTTGGTGTTGGTGTTGCTGTTGGTGTTGGTGTTGATGTTGATATTGATATTGATGTTGATGTTGATGTTGATGTTGATGTTGATGTTGATGTTGATGTTGATGTTGATGTTGATGTTGATGTTGATGTTGATGTTGATGTTGATGTTGATGTTGATGTTGATGTTGATGTTGATGTTGATGTTGATGTTGATGTTGATGTTGATGTTGATGTTGGTGTTGGTGTTGCTGTTGGTGTTGGTGTTGGTGTTGGTGTTGGTGTTGGTGTTGGTGTTGGTGTTGGTGTTGGTGTTGGTGTTGGTGTTGGTGTTGGTGTTGGTGTTGGTGTTGGTGTTGGTGTTGGTGTTGGTGTTGGTGTTGGTGTTGGTGTTGGTGTTGGTGTTGGTGTTGGTGTTGGTGTTGGTGTTGGTGTTGGTGTTGGTGTTGGTGTTGGTGTTGGTGTTGGTGTTGGTGTTGGTGTTGGTGTTGGTGTTGGTGTTGGTGTTGGTGTTGGTGTTGGTGTTGGTGTTGGTGTTGGTGTTGGTGTTGGTGTTGGTGTAGTTGTTGGTGTTGGTGTTGGTGTTGGTGTTGGTGTTGGTGTTGGTGTTGGTGTTGGTGTTGGTGTTGGTGTTGGTGTTGGTGTTGGTGTTGGTGTTGGTGTTGGTGTTGGTATTGGTGTTGGAGATGTTGTTGGATTTGGAGTTGGTGCTTTTCGTTTAGCTTTTTTTTTTGCTTCCCCATTGGTTGAGCTCTAATTTCAATTAATCCAGCAAAAGTGATGCATATGCGTCACATTAGGCGGTTCCCTGGGGGTTTTTGACACGCCGTAAAATTTTTTTTTTATTTTTGTCATATGCCCGAAGACCTCACCTTTGTTTTCGTTCCTTAAAATTTACCGTTGCTTCAGTAGTCACAGAGTTAAAAATCCATGCAACGTTTTTTCATGGCTGTAGCATTTTTACTACATTATGTGATTGCATCCCTGAAATCATGACAACAAAATTTTTTTTGTAATTTAGTTGTGAAGCGTAATAACACATTCCTGCTATCGTTGAACAAAATTTACTGTAGCACTCCTCCTGAGTGAGTAATAATTCCATGAAACGATATTACGTTTCTGTTACATAAGCTGCTATATTCACGACCTGACGACGCCGGAATTTTTTTTTTATTTTTGTCGTAAAGCCATGTATAAAAACTTTATTTTCCTTTTTACACTTTTATCGTAGGTTATATACTCATTGAGTAAAAATTCAATGCAACGCCGCTGCATGAATGTTGCGTTATCGATCTTTGAGCGGCTCTCTCAGCGTCCTTATGATGTCAGAAATTTTTTGTCTAATTTTTTTATGAGGGCTTCCAATAGGCCTTTATTGGCGTATCGTATTTTTAATCCTAGCACTAATACTCAGCGAGTAATAATTCCATGTAACAAATTTTCAGTTGCGTTGCTTACGCAGCTCCCACTACGACCCTATGCCGTATTAAATTTTTTTTTTGTTTTTTTAATATAGCCAAAGAATTAACCTTTACGGTCATACTATTTTTTTAATCATAACTCTTATACCCAGCGAGTAACAATTCAATGAAACGCAGATGAATTTTTAAAAAATTCATTTTTTAACTTTTTTGGAAACTAGAGGAGTATAACGTAACTTCGTCACGTCAAAAGATACAGTAGTTTCGACTATGTCGTAACACAAGACGTAGAACTAGTCAATTCGCTTTTAATGACATCTTTTTTAAAAACTATTTAGCAAAATATTTATTCCATACACCTGTGCATATGACCTTTAAAAGAATGCCGGAGAGGGTTAATATGTATGACTGACCCCCATTACTTTTGCAAAAGGAACATTTTTGCCTTTGACACCTATTCCCTGCGACCACTCCTTAGGGGGCTCCCATACAAATTTTATGGTTTTGTCGATAAAACCGGAAACTGTCGATAAATAGGTAGCAATTTTAAGCAAACAAAAACATCAAATGTTGGCTTTATATTTCATGTAATTGTGTAAAAGTTATATAAGTTAGAGAGTTCAAACATGAATTTTTCTCCCAGTGACAACATTGTACGATCAGTACTTTAGGTCCACCAAAGGCTCAAAAAGTTATATAAATACCGACACCTGATCACTATCAACCACCCTAATTACCTCCGAGAATGAAGTATTCTACGTCAAAACGTTCCTTAAATTAATAAATATTTTTTTTTCAATTCTGACTATACAGAGTCGATAAGGGCCGAGCTAATGCGTTAACTGTCGTTGAGAAGGCAAAAATTGAGGCATATAGGGAGCAGGGCCTTTCCGCACGTACTATTGCCACTAAAATTGGTAGAAGCCCTAAAGTCGTTTGCAGTTTTTTGCGGAACCCCAATACTTACGGGAAAAACATGGTAGGGAGACAAAAAAGGGTTACAGCAGAAGCGGATAGAAGACTCATAGTGAGGTTGGCATCTTATTGCAGTGATTCTGTTGCAAAAATAAGGGCAATAAGTGGTGTCAGTACCAGTGTTTCTACTATGAAGAGAGTTCTCATTGGGGCCAAACATCTAAAGCTAAAAAAAACTAAAAAAAAAACCACTACTTAACCCGCAACGTAAAGAAGCACGCTTAAGATTTTGCAGGGATCACATGTCTTGGAAGAACGAGTGAAATGCTGTTGTTTTCTCGGAGGAGAAAGAAATTTAATTTTGATGGTCCTACAAACGAGCAACGATTTTTGGCCCATCACCACAGCTGCGAAGGAGGTGTAATGGTCTGGGGCGCTGTGTCTTATCATGGAGGTATTGAGCTCAACATTCAGACAGCAAAAATGACCGCAAATTGCTACAAAAAGATAATGGAAACAGCCTTTCCAGAATTTTCGGGGCTTTTCGGACCAATTCCGTGGACTTTCTAACAAGATAATGCACCGATTCACACAGCAAGGATCGTCAAAAATTGGATAAGGGAGCAAAATGTTCATTTGTTGGAATGGCGACCATACTCTCCGGATCTCAATATAATGGAAAATGTGTAGGGATGGGTGTCTCGCAATGTTTACGAGTCATCAGGCCGGCAATTCGAAGATCGAGAGTCACTCAGTGTTGCAATTAGACCCGCTTGGACGGAAATTTCTCTTAATTTGTTAAAAAATTTTTACGATATTATTCCGAATAGAATTTCTGAAGTTAGGAAGTGGAAGAACGCATTATTGTTCGGAATTTTGAGCAAAGGTGGAAGTACGCCCTATTAAATAAAATAAAAAATAAGAAAAAAAAATATTTTTTTCCCTTCAATACATGGTTTTCTTCTTATTTTAGCAGCTGTTTCTATTCAAGTGACGCAACAATAAAACCACATTTCTGCTATATCTTATAGAGAAGTACGAATAAAACAGTAACGGTAAAAACTTACATTCTTCTCTTTACACACTCTTCTTCAAAATTTAATATTCTTATTGGCAAAAACAAAAAAGATAGCTTCTTTAAGAGCTACAAGCTTAGAAATAAGCTCTGATCTTTGTCAAAAGCACTGTTTCTAGTCAAGTGACGCGCAGTGTATTTCGATCTACGTGCCGTCGGTTCAGAAGAACAATGACGTAAATGCAAATTTTGTTTATTAGGTAATTGTACTACTTTAATCAAAACAGTAGTGGAAGTATTCATTACAGAACTAGTTACATAATGATTACTTGGTAATGGAAGGTAGTTCCATGCTGGATTACAACACACAAAAAAAAAAGGTATTATTTTAACCTGGTATTACAGCTGAAGTTATTTATTTTCAAATCGTAACGAGGACGTAAGGTTATGAGTTGATCGTGGCTGCTCGGCTAGATTCTCTATCGTTCTAACGAGGCATTTTCTTTGACATTATTGATTAAGAAACTGTGTAAGCGAAGGTTTAAGGACATGTAATTACAGGGTAACTAATTATTTACTAAGCTAGTTATCGGAATAATGACTCATTTCCCCACTAGGCACTTGGGTCAAAATTATAAATAGCAGTTATACCAATATCAATAATTTTTTCATTTTTTTATTTTTTTTTTTATTAAGGTTTTAAGTAGTTAAAATTAATTTTTTGTCTTTCCTACACAATTATGATTTTTACATTTAAGGAGCTTCTACACGGTACAACCGCTTCACAGTCGCTTATCGTACAGCAGTTGGCAGTTTCAACCATTCGACCGTGCAATATTACAATCAACTCGTCGCATGATAGCATCCAAACAATACAATAATCGCACATAACTGGTTGATCCACTGGTTGATTAAAAGCTGAACTTATTGTGGTTCCATGGTTGTGGTTCTGTGCTCATTAGCATTTTTGTGGATTCTATGGATCATACATGTGTTCTTGATTATACCTGTACATAAGACCGTCTCAAAAAAAAAAAAGAGAAAAATTTCGCAGCACACCAGCTCATCCACCAGCGCATTATTGAAAGAAAGTAACGAAAAAAATTTTTTTTGGTTTTTTTGACCGAATGTAGGGGTCGCGCATTGACATATTTCTTTATAACTTCCGTATTTATCGTCCGATCTTAAAGAGTGATATATATATATTTTTGTCTCAAGAAGACCTATTTTTGTCTCTAGAATTAAAAAATTAAAAAAAATATTTTTAAATATTTCAAGTAAAAATAGCTAAAAATTTCTTTAGTAAAAGTTGGATGATTTTTTACGGGCTTTCCATTTCTACACTAAGTGAAATAACGCATATTAGCATTATCCACGCCTGAGTATAAATTTTATTTAAATATTTACGTGGATTAATCAAATGTTTTCCTTACAACTCGTTTTTTTCCCGAATTTGAATTTTATTTATACCACACACGTACACACATATTCCATACAAGCCAGCACCAACAGCATCGCACAAGTACACACATATTCCGACAAGCAGCAACAGTATCGCATGCAGGTTTCTTATAGTTCTCATTTAGTTAATGTTGCAAGGGTAATATAGCATGGAAGTTTGGCAATTATGATATGTGAATGCGGTGGTGAGTGCAATGCATGATGAAATCATGTAGGGTGGAGTGACAACTCGGTATTTTCTCAAGAATGTCTTGAACCGGTTGTCATTTACCTGCATAATTTACTTCTTATTCTCTATTTTTCTTTTTATAGTTTATACTAGTTTTGACATTTTATGCCATATTATAGCACCAACTGTCAAAAATAGTATAAATTAGAAAACGAAAAAAGAAAATAAAATATACCACCAAATGCCATTTGATGGACGCAGCTGGTGGGAAATATTCAAATAAATTATATTTCAATTTCCATATTTTTATATAAATTTTCCTTAAATGCGATAGTTTTATTTTCAAATAGTAAATATTTGAAAGATATTTAAATATATTCGTGCATAATTTTAATATATTTTTTATTAATTTTATTTTAAATATTTTAATATTTTTTTTTATTAAAAAAGTATTTAAATAAATTTTAAATATTTACGTGGTCGATAAATGCATTATTGGTGCAACAATGACTCGCTTTTTGGATAGATTAAAAAAGTTTTTGGATACATTAAATATTTTTTCCCTTAGTGTACATTCAAAATGGTACCTTAAGATGGTTAAACTGAGGTTCGGTGGATCAGTACTATAAGGGGTCAACTAAAGTCAATAAGTCCTGGATACAAAATATTAGGTCTACCTGAACAAAAACATAAACATATCATTCTTTTAGTTCGGATGGTAAATACCGAAATTATAAAGATACATATGTCCATGCGCGATCCCTACGTTCGGCCAAAAAAATAAAAAAAAATGTTTTCGACACTTTCTTTCAATAATGCTTTAGATTAGCTGGTGCGACGAAATATATTTTTTCGAGACAGACTAATGTACATACAGTTCTATGGGCAATTGGATCCACTGAGTTTATCTTAGATTCTAGCGGAGTGATTGGAACTTTTAAGTTTCCTTTATAATACATAAATAGTTCTATGGCCACTCGACTCGGATAGTTTGGGATTATCTTAGGCTATAGATGGGTCATTGGTTTCAATGGAACCCTTGGGAGGACGCGCCGTAATGACTATGACTTCGACTTCGACTTTGACTTCAACTCAGACTTAGACTTAGACTTAGACTTAGAATTAGACTTATACTTAGACTTAGACATAGACTTAGACTTAGACTTAGACTTAGACTTAGACTTAGACTTAGACTTAGATTTAGACTTAGACTTAGACTAAGACTTAGACTTAGACTAAGACTTAGACTTAGAATTAGACTTAGACTTAGACTTAAGACTTAGACTTAGACTTAGACTTAGACTTAGACTTAGACTTAGACTAAGACTTAGACTTAGAGTTAGACTTAGACTTAGACTTAGACTTAGAATTAGACTTAGACTTAGACTTAGACTTAGACTTAGACTTAGACTTAGAATTAGACTTAGACTTAGACTTAGACTTAGACTTAGACTTAGACTTAGACTTAGACTTAGACTTAGACTTAGACTTAGACTAAGACTTAGAGTTAGACTTAGACTTAGACTTAGACTTAGACTTAGACTTAGACTTAGACTTAGACTTAGACTAAGACTTAGACTTAGAGTTAGACTTAGACTTAGACTTAGACTTAGACTTAGACTTAGACTTAGACTTAGACTTAGACTAAGACTTAGACTAAGACTTAGACTTAGAGTTAGACTTAGACTTAGACTTAGACTTAGACTTAGACTTAGACTTAGACTTAGACTTAGACTTAGACTTAGACTTAGACTTAGACTAAGACTTAGACTTAGAGTTAGACTTAGACTTAGACTTAGACTTAGAATTAGACTTAGACTTAGACTTAGACTTAGACTTAGACTTAGACTTAGACTTAGACTTAGACTTAGACTTAGACTTAGACTTATACTTAGACTTAGACTTAGACTTAGACTTAGACTTAGACTTAGACTTAGACTTAGACTTAGACTTAGACTTAGACTTAGACTTAGACTTACAGAGAGACTTAGACTAAGACTTGCCTTCAAATTTTATAAAGTCTTAGGATTGTACCAAGTCTAAAAACAGTTTTAATGACGTGTACGTTAAATTTTCGTATACGGAAAAAATTTCAATTACACGTGTTAAAAATGTTCACAAGAAATCAGGAGCTTAAGTCTAAAGGTATCACAAGTCGAATTTAAAAAAATTTTTAAATAATTGGTTGTATCCATGTCTGCGAGCGCGTACTCAGATCAGACTTTTAATGTTCATGCGATAAAAAACATGAGTATGAAGAGCAAGAATAGAAAGAGTTCAAAGAAAGGAATAACTATCCCTTTTTTCTATATAATTTTAGTTTTATAGATTTCTCGAAAGTGAATACCATAAAGTTTCGGTGAGCTTTCTATGGGCCTAAGTTTTTTAACTTTAATGGGTTCTTTGGGGTCGATAGTAAAAATTGAAGGATCTTTTTAAATTCTATGAATCACATGATTTTTCATTGCAAAATAAAGTTATGGAAATTTTGGAAGCTATTAACGATTTCTAAAACGATTCAACCCTTCGATGAGACGAATAATAATATACTTATATATATTCTTTTTAATAAAATATAATCATTTCTTAATTTTGATAACTGAAATGTATTTTTTTAAGAATTTAAAAGTATTAATGTTTTGAAAAATTAAAGAAGTAAATGGTTTCGTCAAATTTTATAACAGAATTTTGAATACAATGCAGTAAATTGCAATTTTTTATTCTATAGAGGCATTTGTGCTTTCATAACTTTAAGCGGTGCACTTTTATTTTGCTATGTGTCTGTGTAAAACAAAGAAAACAAATGTCCAAGTGAAAGCAACAAGCACTTTTTAAGTAAATAAATTCAATTTCATACCAATTCCAACGAAAATAGTAAGAATTTCTATGAGAATCCATGTTTGAAATTAAAAAAAAAAAATAAGTTTATGTTTCACTGAATAAACTAAAGAAAATTATTTACAGCTAATTAATGAAGGGCATTCTTAATGTAGTTTTGGTCAAGTATGGGTTAAATATTATTTCAACGAGAAAAACAACACCAAAATTCTTAGAATTACGAGTATTAAATATGTTAAGCATTTTGTTGTTACTAACATTTTTCGCTGGGACTTGTTGGGGGCATTTCACAGATAATTATCGGAAAACTCAAAAGCCGACGATTGACTGGCGCGCGACGAACGCGTCAGTTGCGAATGTGAATAGCCACCCATGCCGATGGCGCTATCATAATCGGAGGAGGTCGTTGCCTCAGGCTGAATGAATTTCACTGACTCGCGGCCCAGCAGTTGATAGTGAATCGGATTCGCGATGGTGATGTTTGTGGTGGAGGGTATGGAGTTGGTGATGGTGGTGGTATTGGTGTTGAAGGTGCTTATAGGTGATGATGAATTACCTTGTGTAATTGCTAGTGTTGACGGCGTTAGATGTGTGGACGCCGCTGCGGTTGCGGTGAGTGTTGCTGTTACCGTGGCACCGGCACTGCCACTGGCTCCATTCAGTTCGGCCGATTTGACGTTGGTCGCATCACGTTCGACCAGACGCTGGCGTAGAAGGCGGATTTTTTCTTCTTTCTGCAAGTAGAAGGGAAAAGTATACAGAGACTGTTAGGATCTATTAAATATTGTAAACTTGTGTATGTTAATTTTTGACTATAAATGTAGTGAATAGTAAAATCTTTTCGAAATGCGCAACTTTTTTTCGATGGGTTGAAGTTTTTGCTATCCATAACTGTAACCATAACCGTAGTCATAACCATAACCATAACCATAACCGAAACCATAATCATAACCATAATCAACACTATAACCATAACCATAACCATAATCATAACCATAACTTTAACCATAACCATAACCATAACCATAACCATAACCATAACCATAACCATAATCATAACCATAATCATTACAATTACCATAACCATAACCATAACCATAACTATAACCATAACCATAACCATAACCATAACCATAAGCATAAGCATAAGCATAACCATAACCATAACCATAACCATAACCATGACCATTACCATAACCATAACCATAACCATAACCATAACCATAACCATAACCATAACCATAACCATAACCATAACCATAACCATAACCATAACCATAACCATAACCATAACCATGACCATAACCACAACCATTACCACAACCATAAACCTAACCATAACGATAACCATAACCATAACCATTACCACAACCATAACCATAACCATAACCATAACCATAACCATAACCATAACCATAACCATAACCATAACCATAACCATAACCATAATCATAATCATAATCATAACCACAACCATTACCATAACCATAACCATAATCAAAACCATAACCATAACCATAACCATAGCCATAGCCATAACCATAATCATAACCATAACCATGACCATAACCATAACCATAACCATAACCATAACCACAACCATAACCATAACCATAACCAAAATCATTATCATAACCATAACCATAACCATAACTATAACCATAACCATAACCATAACCATAACCATAACCATAACCATAAACATAAACATTATCATAACCACAAACATAATCATAAACATAACCATAACCATAACCATAACCATAACCATAACCATAATCATAACCATAATCATAACCATAACCATAACCATAACCATAATCATAATCATAATCATAACCACAACCATTACCATAACCATAACCATAATCAAAACCATAACCATAACCATAACCATAGCCATAGCCATAACCATAATCATAACCATAACCATGACCATAACCATAACCATAACCATAACCACAACCATAACCATAACCATAACCAAAATCATTATCATAACCATAACCATAACCATAACCATGACCATGACCATAACCATAACCATAACCATAATTTTTGCTGTTGTTCTTGTGGACGACAATCACGACGTAGACTCCTGCAAAAAATTTTGTCATGTAATTAAATTCTATTCGTAAATTTTACACATCTAGATACCTTCGCTTATGTGGCGTCCGTGGCGTAGTTGGTTAAAGTGCGTGGCCGCTATGTCAAAGAACTTTGGAAACCCAGGTTCGAATCCCAGCAGCGACAGAAAATTATTTGAATTAAAATAATTTTTCTGTGCGGTCGCCACCTCTCTGCAGACAATGGCAAACCTCAGAGAGTAATCAAAATGCCATGTAAAGCTTCTTGAGAATAAGAACATTCCGTTCATCGCCGTTCGGAGTCGGCGTTAAGCATGTAGGTCCATTTCTCGGTCAATTGTGTACAAACTTAATAACACGCACAACACAATTGATCATAAGAAGCTAGGTCAAAGTCCTTTCAAGGGCTGAAATGGCCAGTTATTTATTTATTTATTTTTTAGATACCTTCGCTTTGCTGTTTATTAGATTCTTATACAAACTAGCAATCAATCTTTTAACACAAAATTCAATTTAAAGCAAACTTCGACATTTCCAGTTTGCTGTTTCCATTGCAACAAATCAAACAGTGGCATAGAAGGCAAAAGGATTTTAAAAAGAACGTGGAGAAAACAAATAATCAGCTGCTCTATCCGTTCATCTATCAATTGAGCTGCATAAAATTTAAAGGCAGAAAAAACATTTTATCAATATGCACTTGAATTCATTAGTTGTTTTTGTTGGTGTTGTTGTTGGTTGAAGTACGAAACCAATCAATAACCACATGGTATAAAACCCACAAATCAGTGATTGCACTAGAGACCGGTGTACACAGAGCTGGACTCAGAGGGTGCCATGTGGTTTAACTCAGTTGCTCCACCGAGAGTCAATCAATATTTTTACTGCTCATCAATACGAATTGACACCATGTAAATTACACGATCCTCTGCTGACTGCTCTGGTGTTGCTGCTACGGCTTCCATTGACATAACAGCGCCATTAAGTTTGCACTCAAGCTATCCAGGGGATGCACTGACACACACACACACCCACATGCAGGCACAAACCCACACTCCCACACAAATATATAGAAATACCAATCCTTACGGTTTTAAATGGCGCTGCTGTTTCGATGTAGAAACTTCGACAGCCAGCTATCGACAATTGCTGCGCTTTTCCCTGTCCTTCTCACATTCCTCGGATTACGTTGTCCTCGTTCAATGCAATTTATAGAATTTCTAACCAGCCCTTGTGCCAGGGACGTTGCCTTGCTCGGGTTACAAAGTCAATAGCAAAAAAAGGAAAAAAGCTTTAAAAAACTTTTTTCTTTTTTTTTTTTTGTTGCTACATTTTTTCCGTTTGTGTAACTGTAAAAGCATACAAAGTCATCAAGTTACTCGCAGTAGCACACAAACGAACTCGAACACATACAAACAAGCATGAAAAGCAAGGCAAGTAAAGCAGCCAGCAGCGTCAATTCAGTCTGCCAGAAATTACATGGCATAGCTTGATCTAACATAAAATCCTCTGTGCGTGTGTGTGTGTGGCATGTCTTTGTGTTTGTGTGTGTGTGTTTCTGTGAGTATGAAAGTGTTTTTCAACCTTAAGCAAGATTTGCAATTGGCACCCACAACAACTTCTAGCATGCACTTTACCACACACACACACACCCATACGCACTCTTTCTCCGTCACCAGCGCACATACAACGTTGGAGCCAATTTAGTTGCGTTTCCTTGCAGTTAAAAATGAACGCTTGAGATAATCGTGCTGAATTCTGATAAGAAGAAAATCTAATAAAGCTTTCTCCTAGCATATCCTAAATTGCCAGCACATGTGCGTGTGCTTCGGTGCATGTGTGAAGAGTAGCAGTTTTTAATGGTCACACGTATGCAAAAGTTGTGGTAATAATTGTTCAGATTATCATGAAATAAATTCAATGTAAGTGTCAGAAAGTTCAACAAAAACTGAAAGACTGATGATTGCGCATAAAACTAATTTTTTGATAAAAACTGTGGGGAAAACTATAAATTCTCATAATTTGTGACTATTGATTTGTGTATGTTAATTTATAAAGGTACATTGCAGCAAATTTCCAGAACATTACTCATACTCTCAGTTTCGAATTAAATTTATGGCGAATTTATAAATTTCACATTGAAAATTCATGACATCATTAAAATCACAAGATTATGAGAAATTGTTTTTCATATACGGCTCATGTTAAGTAGCACACATTGAACAAATCCCAGCGCATAAAACAAAAAATTAATATATGTATTTACATATATATTTTACAATGTTACAAAATAAAAGAGCTTACTTTATGCACTTCAGTTATTTATAAATATAACGAGGATTATGCTCAAATGTTAGACATTTAAGTCTTAAAAAAATGAGTTGGCTGTGTCGTGGACACACCCATAGGTTTTGAGGTGACGGTGTTTCTTTATGCTGTTTATACTCCTATTTCATGCCCAAACTCTTATTTTAATCCATGAACAAATTCTTGACTTAATCAAATACACCGAATACCTTTCTCAGTTTGGAAAAGTGTGTTTTAGGTGTGTCTTAATTTTTGTCCTTAATTTAATTTGTTTTATGTAATCCATATCCTAATTAATGTCATAGTCCTTTTCCTATTTCATAGACCGGTTGATGTTGATGTCGATGTTGATGTTGATGTTGATGTTGATATTGATGTTGATGTTGTCGTTGATGTTGTCGTTGATGTTGATGTTGATGTTGATGTTGATGTTGATTTTGATGTTGATGTTGATGTTGATTTTGTTGTTGATGTTGATGTTGATGTTGATGTTGATGTTGATGTTGATGTTGCTGTTGATTTTGATGTTGATGTTGATGTTGCTGTTGATGTTGATGTTGATGTTGCTGTTGATGTTGATGTTGATGTTGATGTTGATGTTGATGTTGATGTTGATGTTGATGTTGATGTTGCTGTTGATGTTGATGTTGATGTTGATGTTGATGTTGATGTTGATGTTGATATTGATGTTGATGTTGATGTTGATGTTGATGTTGATGTTGATGTTGATGTTGATGTTGATGTTGATGTTGATGTTGATGTTGATGTTGATGTTGATGTTGATGTTGATTTTGATTTTGATGTTGATGTTGATGTTGCTGTTGATGTTGATTTTGATGTTGATGTTGATGTTGATGTTGATGTTGATGTTGATGTTGATGTTGATGTTGATGTTGATGTTGATGTTGATGTTGATGTTGATGTTGATGTTGATGTTGATGTTGATGTTGATGTTGATGTTGATGTTGATGTTGATGTTGATGTTGATGTTGATGTTGATGTTGATGTTGATGTTGATGTTGATGTTGATGTTGATGTTGATGTTGATGTTGATGTTGATGTTGATGTTGATGTTGATGTTGATGTTGATGTTGATGTTGATGTTGATGTTGATGTTGATGTTGATGTTGATGTTGATGTTGATGTTGATGTTGATGTTGATGTTGATGTTGATGTTGATGTTGATGTTGATGTTGATGTTGATGTTGATGTTGATGTTGATGTTGATGTCGATGTTGATGTTGACGTTGATGTTGATGTTAATGTTGATGTTGCTGTTGATGTTGATGTTGATGTTGATGTTGATGTTGATGTTGATGTTGATGTTGATGTTGATGTTGATGTTGATGTTGATGTTGATGTTTATGTTGATGTTGATGTTGATGTTGATGTTGATGTTGATGTTGATGTTGATGTTGATGTTGATGTTGATGTTGATGTTGATGTTGATGTTGATGTTGATGTTGATGTTGAAGTTGATGTTGATGTTGATGATGTTGATGTTGTCGTTGCTGTTGTCGTTGATGTTGATGTTGATGTTGATGTTGATGTTGATGTTGATGTTGATGTTGATATTGATGTTGATGTTGTCCTTGATGTTGTCGTTGATGTTGATGTTGATGTTGATGTTGATGTTGATGTTGATGTTGATGTTGATGTTGATTTTGATGTTGATTTTGATGTTGATGTTGATGTTGGTGTTGATGTTGATGTTGATGTTGATGTTGATGTTGATGTTGATGTTGATGTTGATGTTGATGTTGATGTTGATGTTGATGTTGACGTTGATGTTGATGTTGATGTTGATGTTGATGTTGATGTTGCTGTTGATGTTGATGTTGATGTTGATGTTGATGTTGATGTTGATGTTGATGTTGATGTTGATGTTGATGTTGATGTTGATGTTGATGTTGATGTTGATGTTGATGTTGATGTTGATGTTGATGTTGATGTTGATGTCGATGTTGATGTTGACGTTGATGTTGATGTTGATGTTGATGTTGATGTTGATGTTGCTGTTGATGTTTATGTTGATGTTGATGTTGATGTTGATGTTGATGTTGATGTTGATGTTGATGTTGATGTTGATTTTGATTTTGATGTTGATGTTGATGTTGCTGTTGATGTTGATTTTGATGTTGATGTTGATGTTGATGTTGATGTTGATGTTGATGTTGATGTTGATGTTGATGTTGATGTTGATGTTGATGTTGATGTTGATGTTGATGTTGATGTTGATGTTGATGTTGATGTTGATGTTGATGTTGATGTTGATGTTGATGTTGATGTTGATGTTGATGTTGATGTTGATGTTGATGTTGATGTTGATGTTGATGTTGATGAATTTTGAAAAAACTCCTTTTTCAACTTTTTTGGAAAAGTGCGCGGTAGCGGTCAAACGCAGCTCCGCGGCGCACAATGGGGTATTGTATGCGCTTTTCTGGCAATAATTAAAAAAAAATTTTTTGAGGTACCAACTTCTTTTTGATACCAGTTTAAAGATAATAAAATTTTTCGTCACTAGCAACAAAAATTGTTAACATGACGTTACTGGTTGAAAAGTTATCGCGGTTAAAAATCAACTTTTTTTTTTCGCGCGCAGTGAAATTTCTGAAATTTTCAAGTTTTTTAAAGATATAATTTTATTAAAAAAAGATATTTGTGGACAGGTTTTTTAATGGAACCTTCAATTTCGGGTAACTATAGTTTTTACTGCATACAAATTTTTTTGAGTAAATGTTTAAAAAAACTATTTTTTGTTGATTAAAAAATGTATTAAAAAAATTAAGTTATTTGTTATTCAAGTGGTGTTAAAGTGTTTTCTTTTGTTCACCATTGTCATCTAATTGTGATTTTCTTTAAATATAGACTGTCCGTAATAAGTGTTTAGAATTTGGTTGTGCCATATTTGCCTCTTCGGGATTTATTAAGCTTTTTGTTCTATAATCAAAACAAGCAAGTGCAGGCACCCACCAACAATGTAATGCAAGGCAGTGTTGTATTTGCAATGCAATGTTTTTTTTAGTTCTTTTTGTTTTGTTATTCTTCTTAAGCTGTTGATGTTGGTGTGCGGTATAGGCTGTACAACTGACTTAAAAAATTAATTATTTTTGTAATGTATTCACTGTTTAAATGAAACCCTATTACATGGGCTACTACTTTTGAATATTCTATCCTAATTGATATTGATCTATTTTCTTACAATGTGAATTACATATTCTTTTTAATATTAAAAAAATAAAAGACGAATAAACTTAAAAAAAGAAATTAAATTGTTTTTAATGTAGCGTGTATTATTTGTCTTTAATGTGAAACCTTGAGTTTGGTTTGAACCTTGCCGAAAAGTCATTGTTGCATACGTTTGTGTTTTATTTGACAATAGTTTGTTTTGTCGTATACTAGTGAAGTATAATTGTGTTAAATGGGTATTCGGGTATTTGAGTGCAGTTCGATTTATATAAACATAAAATTCGCTGTCTTTTTTAGGAACTGCTTTAAACACGTTGTTTATATCTCGTCAAAACTTATTTGATATAATGAAAAGATCTGGGCATTCCCAATTTAGCGATAAATTTAAATATTTGAGAGACGAAATGATGCGTCGAATTCGTCCTGCGGAGGGATATATGAATGATTTTGATGAAATAATTAATCAGTTTATTTCCGCATTTAAGATGCGGTGGACAAGGGCACATAGAACTGAAGAAAGATTTCTTAATCCAAATCGCGATTGGTTGGCTTCATCAGTAGCATTCTCCATTTTTAATTTGAAGAAACGTGGGCGAAAGGAACTGTCCTTTGAAGATTCCAGCGAGAGAACTAAAAGAGCGAAATGTAAAGAGTTAAGAGATTCAACTCCATGATCAGCTTTAGCGTATGCCACAAAAATGAGTTTGCGTGCTAAAGGTCACATTGAAGCATCAAAGTTGTTACATGAATTGACAACTTCACCTGAAAGGGCAATTGAATATAAAAAATTGTATGAAAAATATAAAAATCCTACTAAAATTAGTAAAGAAGATGCTCTAGCTGTGCTTATAGAAGCAAAATTATCCCGCCATCAGTACAACATTATTAGAAGAGCTGCACCCGAAAAGTTTCCCAGCTATAGCGTTGTGCAGAGCGCAAAAAAAGATTGTTATCCTTCCCGAAAATTTATAACAATTTCTGAAACTTTTTGCGAAGTAAACTTGCAAGCTTTGCTAGATTTAAGAATCCAGCGTTTGCTTATATTGCAAAAGCCAGTTATATATTCTTTGGAGGATAATGAATTATCTAATTTTCGCTTATTTTCGAAGTGGGGTTTCGACGGAAGTTCGGGCAACAGCATCTACAAGCAAGCTTTTCACGGTCCGGATGCAAATGATGCATCGATATTTATAACCTCCATGGTCCCAATCAAATTAGTTTGTGGATCTAAAGTTATTTGGCAAAATTCCCGACCTTCTTCAACAAGATTTTGTCGCCCACTTCGCATGGAGTTTATTAAAGAAACAGCAGATGTGTCAAAAAAAGAAAAAAATAGAGTAGCAGCACAAATATGTGGCCTCAGCAAATCTGCTGAACAATGTGGAGAGAGATTAATCGAGGTAAGCCACAACCTTATGCTAACCATGGTAGACGGTAAGGTATGCAACGCACTCACTGAAACAACATCTACACAGAGGTGCTATTTATGTGAATGTACTATTAAAGAATTCAATTCAATTGATTTAATGATTCAAAAAAATGTAAAAGTCGAAAACCTTCAATTTGGTTTATCAACACTACATGGTTGGATACGATTTTTTGAGTGCTTGCTTCATTTGGCTGACAAGCTACCAGTCAAAAAATGGTTGATAAGAGAGGAAGCAGAGAAACAGGTTGTATCAGCAAACAAGTCGAGAATTCGTAAAGAATTTAGAATAAAACTTGGTTTAGTTATTGATAAACTAAAGCCAGGGTTTGGAAGTTCGAATGACGGCAATACTGCTCGACGTTTTTTTGAAAATGCAGAAATAACAGCATCTATAACCCAGATTGATGTAGAGCTTATTAAGAGAATGCATATTATTTTAATCGTAATTTCATGTGGACACGAAGTAAACATCGAAAAATTTCGAGACTATGCGCTTGAAACACCAAGATATTTTAGACAAAAATACTCATGGTATAATATGCCACCAACTGTGCATAAAATCTTAATTCATGGCCCTGAAATCATAAAATATGCTTTATTGCCGATTGGTCAACTTTCAGAAGAGGCACAAGAAGCAAGAAATAAGGACTTTAAATCTTTCAGAGAGCATTTTTCAAGAAAAATAAGCAGAGAAAAAACCCTTGAGGATATTTTAAATAGGTTCTTTATTACTTCAGACCCAATAATTTCAAGCAAAAGGAAATTACCACAAAAGAATTGCGAAAGTTGCCACAAATGGCTGTTAATTTGCTTGTACCACCAACAAATGAAGACAACGCTGAAGCTACGGAAAAATCCGATGAAGATAATGATGAAAATATAGGTGAAAGTAGTGATGTCGATTTTTTTGACACAAATGAGAAAGACTTAACAAGCGGCAGTGAATAAAATATATATAAAAAAAAACTTAAAATGACAATATTTGTAGGTATGAAAAATTTGTTTTTAATTAAAAAAAAAAAAAATCCACTGAAGGATATCAACTAATTCTTGTTTTTTTTCTTATTTGGACGCATTGTAACTAAAAAAAATGTCAAAAAACTCCTCCGTCTCCTAATTGAATTGATACCATCTTTCATGGGTGAATACCCCACTGTGCGGCGGCCAAGTGACGTCGCCAAGACGACTGATAACACGATTTGGGCATTTGGTGCGCAAAAGATCGATTGTGGCATGGTGCGCCATCCTTCATGCACCAGAGGTCGTCCAAATTTATGTCTCCAATTTCAATAAAAAAAAGTCTGTTAACATGGCTCTGTAATGCCCACCGTTGACCGAAACGTTGTTTCCAGCTTCATTTTCGAAGAAAAATGGTCCAAATGGATGCCACCACTCCACAATCCGCACAAAACAGTCACTCTCTGTAGATATATCGGCTTCTTGACAATAACGTGCGGGTTTTCCAAGCACCAGATGCGGCAATTTTGTTTGTAAATGTAGACGCCGAGATGAAAATGCGCCTCGTCAGGAAATATGATTTTTCGCTCAAATAATCTTCTTTTCAAATAACACACTGTTTGGGCTATAAAGTATTCACTGTGGAAATAAGTTTCCAATATTTCCCAACGTTGCTCAAGTGTAAAGCGACACATTTCTTTCCGCGGAGGTATAATATCGACTTTATGTCAAGATTTCCAGCAGGAAACAGCTGTCAGTGTCAAAATATGATTTAAAAGAACCTATGATTTAAAAAGAAACCAATAGATGGCCCACCCTTTATTCGAACAAGGATCCAAGTCCAAACAAGGATTGGAACAAGGATAAAAAAAGAATGAGGACAAGGATTTGTACAACGATGAAGACCAGGAAAAATATAAGGATTAGGACAAGGGCTTGAACGAGGATAATGATAAAGATTAGACACAGGACGAGAACAAGGATTTGCTCAAGGATAAGAAAAGTGGTTCAGGCATGGGTTCGAATAAGGATTAAGACAAGAATTGAGAAAAGAATTATATAACATTCAAACAAGAATTAGGAAAAAATTTTGAACAAGGATAGCGACAGGAAGTAGGACTTGGCCTATGAAATGGATTTGAACAAGAACTAGGACAATGATTTGGACATGAATCAAAAGAAGTATTTTGGCAAAGGAAAGGACAAGAAATTAGACAAGTATAAGGAAAATCATACAAATAAAGACAAGGGTAGCGACAAGTTTAAGGGCAAGGGATAGGATATGGATAAGAATAAAGACGAGGATAATGATACGTTGTTACGTAATAAAACATTTTATAACAGGCCAACACGCATATTTGATCATAAGTAGTTCAGTTCGGTCAGACTCCTTTTAAGGACTGATATGGTCAGTTTGTTATTATTATAGTAAAAATTTAAAATTATTTTTTTTTCTGATCATTGGCTAGACAAAATGGTTTTTTCAAATGGCACAAATAGCATTGGTTCAATGGTTTTTGTGTTTTTGGAGCAGAAAATACATCATTACGCCCCGTTTCACTTTTATAAAGATAATTATCGGACAGAGAAGTGATCTCCGCAAGTTTGAATCGCAACTGCGCCTGAAAGGTCCTTGAAATCAAAAACAGATAAATATTCTTTTCAATGGTGGTACTTTGTTTGATCTCTCTACTACTATTGGTTCACTAGATATTTACAAATAGGTCAAAACTTCGTTAAAAAATTCCAAAAAGTTCAATGTTGGTATCGAATGTTTGGCATTGAAGGAAAGATCAGATTAATTGAAAAATATAATCTATTTTGTAAAGATCTTGCATCAATAGTCGTAAAAA
The DNA here is from genome assembly GCA_943735915.1 of Pherbina coryleti. Classification (NCBI taxonomy): domain Eukaryota; kingdom Metazoa; phylum Arthropoda; class Insecta; order Diptera; family Sciomyzidae; genus Pherbina; species Pherbina coryleti. Next base: position 162,939,024 of record OX030948.1, read on the forward strand.
GGTCAAGGTACCATCACTGAAAAGGTTATTTTGATCTTTTTATTGGATGCCAAAGAATACGCCGTAGCAAATAAAACAGGCCAGATATTAGATTTTTTTTAGAATTTTTTAACGAAATTGTAAACTATTGTGGAAGAATCTCCTAAACCAATGCTCGTATAGAGGTCAGGTTAACTATTTCAAAATAAATTAACCCTTTGAGTCATACATTTTTCTATTGAATATTTTTGTTTGAATTTTCTTACTCGGGGGTTTTCGGGGTCACTGATTACGAATCTGAAGTCACATCTTGAAAAATCTGAAAATTAGAAATGACGGATCCAATATGGCGGACAACTAGTGTCTACTTTCTATTAGATTTGTATTTTAATGGTTATAATGTATATGTATGGGTTTTTGGGGTCGCTGATTGCAAATCTGAAGTTAGTTTGTGTAAATTCTGAAAATTCAAAATGGCGGAGCAAATATGACGGATCCAAATGGCAGACCATTAGTGCCCATTTTTTAGTAGATTAGTTTTATAATGGTTATCATTGTTATGTATGGGTTCTTGGGGTCGTTGATTGCGAATCTGAAGTCATATTTCGATAAATCTAAAAATTAAAAATGGCGGATCTAATATGGCAGACCATATGCTCCATTTTTCTTTGAAATTTGTTCCATAGAACTCTATACTATTGTAATACTTGTGTACTTTTCACAAATATTAAAAAAGTAGTCTCGTTTAGAGCAACCCAGAACTAACAACGTGGACGTGGAGAGCTCCTGGTTCCTTTGTTTTTGTTTGGTTTTTTGTTTTTTTATTTTATTGTTATTTTTTTTTTTTTGACGTAAGAAATCGTATGTATAGTTTGTTTTTACAAAATTTTCATGTATAACATATAATAGGAGCATTCCACTGAAAATGGTAATTTTTGTCACATACACGGTCAAAAATATTGGTTTAAATTTAAAACCTTGAGGGTTTCTATATTTATCCAAAGCCAAAAAGGTTTTAAATTAAAACCCTTTGGTTTAAAATTTAAAACTCCGCGGTTTTGATTTCAAACCTAGAGTTTATTTTTAGAACCTTTGAGTTAACAATTAAAACCGTATTGGTTTACTTTTTAAACCCTAGAGTTTAAAATATAAACCTCAAGGCCAAATTTTAAACCTTTCGAGTTAAAATGTCTAAAAACATATAGTTTTAAACGTTTTGAGTTTATTTTTTAAACCCTAGAGTTTAAAATTCGTGAATCTTCCGAAAGTAAACCTTGACGAGTTTAAAAAAGAAACCGTAGGGTTTAAAAAAGTAGGTTTAAACCCAAAAAGAGTTTTAATGTTTTTATATTTCAACCCAAATTTTCGACCGTGTACATATCTCACTGTTTTTTTATAAATTGATTGACGGAGTTGGTGGTAACGTAAAGCGACTTGTAAGCCAAAAAGCTTGAGGTCAAGGAGATGGTACCGTAATTCAAATCGCAAAGGATTTCGTTACATAAGCAGACACTTAAGTACCTTCTACGAAGGCTTTCTATGTTGCTGAATCAGAAATAGCTGATAAAATCCAAAATGTTCATCCATGGGAAGCTGCGGCCTGTTCCAGGAATATCAAAATTTCATCATATATTAGTTGACGGTCATAAACTAACATGCAAGAAACACGCTTTAGATAATCATAGTGTTAAGTTTTCATTTAAAAAATGATTCAAAACGAAAGTGTCCCGTACAAACGATTTCATTTTTATTTTTTTATTCTCATTTTAATAGATATTTTTTCGAACTTGTAGTATTTCGTCATACCATCATCGACGAAGTCTGCATAAGTATATTTTTAATTTTACGGAGATAAAAATTATAATTATTCTCCAATAATATCAAAAAATAAAAAGTATGGTGGACTGTGGTTGTCCCGTACAAACAAACATCTTTTCATACTTATTACTGCCTATTTATGAATATTTTCAGGAACAAATAATTGATTTTGAAAAGCCTAAGTTACACTAAATTAATGTACTAGATACTTTGAACAATTACATTTCGGTTTATTTTTAATTTATGATCTTAACTTATCAAATGCGTACGATTTGTCCCGTACCAACAGTGGAACGCTCCAATAAAAAAAAATTGATCTTGATAATGGATTCGCCATCTTGGATTTGTATAATTTCAAATTTTGATTTCAGATTCGTATTCTGTGACCCAAAAAAACTATCGAAAATGAATACTGACCTAAAAATTTTGTAAAATATATATTGGATCCGCCATATTGGATCTGCCATATCTAATCCGCCATCTATGGATTTGTATACTTTCAAAGTTTGTCTTCAGATTCGTAATCTACCACTTAAAAAACCCTTGACAATGATTATTACTGATGAAAAAGTTGTGAAAAAGCATACTTTAGCAGAAAAATGGGTCGACCATATTGGATTCGCCATCTTGGATTTATATAGTTTCAGCGATCCAAAAAATCCCTAGAACCACAGTGGTAACCAAAAAACGTAGTTTCAAAAGATGTGCGTCATAAAGAATAAAAGATTGGACCATAGCGGTCCCGCTGTGACTTAAAGGGTTAAAAATGAAATGAGAAAAACCCAAATTAAAATTCGACCTAAAATTTTTCGTTCACTTACTGTCAACGAGAGAATATAGTTGCATACATTTTTACCGTTGACGACCATTAGGACATATAGTATAGGTCCGATGTTTTTTCACACCTTTGCAGGCAAAAAAAAAATTGTTTTTCTTGACTCTTTTGTTTAGTAATTTGGGTCGCTGATCACGAATCCGGTGTCCTATTCGAATTTTCCAGCGGTTTAGGAGCCAATGGGTTAAATATCTCATAAATTCTTTTTGATTTTGACCTCTGAACCATTAGCTTTGGTTTTGCACACAAAATTGTACGCATCAAATGCTCTGTTTACACAACGATTTTATGTCGTAAGTTACGTATGTAAAATCCCTCAAATTTTTGTTGCATATGGGATTAATTGTGGTATTTTTTAATGCGTATGGGATTTTTTTTTGGGGATTTTTAAATGCATATGGGATTTAAGGTGATATTTTTAAAAAGCGTGGTATTTTCCTGGTAATTTATAATGATTATGGAATTTTTGTGGTATTTTTGAATTGTGGTGGGAATTTTTTTGTTTACTTTTGCCGTGGTAATTTTGGTGGTATTTGATTTATGGTACTGTGGGAAAAATGTAATTTTCGTGGGAACTGTTCCGACTTTTAACTGGCAACCTTGGTTGGTGGTAATCAACCTCGACAGAATTTTGTTTTTTTTTTTTTAAATTTGCACTATTTCGGCAGCTCTTCATTAACTTTAGGAGTAAGTTTTCAATATTTCGAAATGATGTTCGAGAGTAAGGCGAGAGGATTCATTTCGTACCAAGGAGTATGATAGTAAGTTTCTGATTCTTTTAGCTCAAAATAGCGGACAGCATCAAACTAACATGTAATTAAAATAGTTTTTTTTTACCGATTCATCGTTCATAGTTTATAGGAAATACTTTTTTTTCATTTTTAAAGCCTGTCTTGTATGACAATTTTTATCCTTTTAATGAATAACTATTTGATATTCATTCAGTTGCAACATTGACTCACCTGTGATATCAGTCGTTGCAGTTCCTCATTTTCGGTCAACAGCTTTTGATACCGTTCCTCGTCCTCTTTCGATATGCCCGAGTCAGGATTGTATTTCGATTCGGCTTTATCCTTCGGATGACGTATCACCTCGATAACCTGTTAACAGAAAAAAGAGAACGAAAAAAAAAAACAAAATAACCATGTTACTAAGGTGAATACTAATTCCTGTAAAAACAATTTAGCAAAAGCAAGAAATTGAAAAACAAAACCTAACACTTGTAAAACCACAAATACAACTACATCCACAATATACCACATACAATAACACCCACCTTTGGCACAAATATGAGCAGCATGCTTAGGAAACAACAAAATATCACAGCCAGCGCAACAAACGCAAATGATGCATCCTGCTGCGATGCAATGACCATGCCCACCGGTGCCGTTATCAGACAGAGAACGACCACATTGTAGATGCTCATGCCCACATAGCGGGAATCGTTGATTTGCTTCACCTTTATGGAGCGGGTTTCGTAAGCGAGAAACAGGCCAAAAACAAGTATCAAGCCTTTAAAGCCATAAACGAGACCTGAATGGAAGAAAAAGAAAAAAAAATAAAGAAACAAAGGTAAGAATAACAAAAACAACAAATAAAATTAATCAAAATTCATGATGCATAGCGCTGAGGCGCACGTACCTAGCCACATAGAGTTGCGCTCACTTTCGCAATGCTCCAGTTCAGGACGTATTTTGATGTCGTCTGTCGTTGAGACAGGATCTTCGAGTGGGAATGTTTCGAGTATACGCTGCAGTGGATCGAATATTTGCCATGCAATCAGAATAACTAAATCTACGGAAAGAAGGCCGGACACCATGGTGTAGAGTTTCCAAGGTTCAACCTTTTTCTGTGAAGAAAAGAAAAAAATGTTTTTAAGAGAGAGAGAGATAGCATTAAATTTAAATTTTTTAATATAACAAAAGAAATTAAAGCTACATCTAATTCCAAGCAATAGAGAAATTTATAAAATTTCTTTTTAGGCCACACCTGAAACTGTGTTAAAAATGGTTCATTTAAGAAATGAGCAATAATGACGCACACAATAATGATGCCTTTTAACGGAGAAGGCATTAGGTAGACAAAAAAAAAAAAAAAAAAAAATTCAATGAAAATATAAAGAAATATGAAACTTAATAAAAATAAACATAGTCCCGTCAGTAATCCGTGAGCTTAAACGTAAGCTTTTAAATTTTATGAAAGCTTTTAAGCGAAGCACAAGTCACAGATGTTGTTATAATAATTTTTTTTATGTATCTCTTTTATTATGTTTTTTTCAGAACATATATTTTATAGTCGACAGCACATTTTATGCATTTTAATATGCGTTGTGAAAAGGGAAGTCAATATTTTTTTTGTTTTTTTTTTTTTTTTTTTGTTTTTGTTCTCTGACTTTATTCAACAGAGATATAGGGGATGAAAAATATTATGTATCCTACAACATAGCTACAAAACGCCTTAATTTTTGTTGATAGAAGAATTTAATCTTGAAAAGTAAAAACAAAGGAGATTGCTTCTGTTGCCGTTTTGATTGCGCTTCACTTCAGGGGCTCTATTATTTATTTATTTATTTATTTATTTATTTATTGATTTAATAAACTATTTACAATTTTGTTTTACAGTTATTTATTAGACATAATTTAATTGTGTATAAAATTAATTTTTACAACATTAACAGCTCGATTAACATTAAAACTGTTAAGTACCATCTAACAGATGATGTTCTTCAATTTAACAATCTGAAATGTTAAATTAACAGTGGACTGATTAAGTAAAACCATTATTTTATCAACAGTTCAGACTGTTAATTTGAAAAACTGGACTGTTGTTAATTTCACTGTTAACTTCACTGTTAATTTATTCTGAGTGTACAGTTCTTAAAAGCTATCATATTTTGGGTGATCTTAATTGAGTTTCAAATAGTGTCAAATGTCTAAGCCACTTTGTAAACAGGGTCACACATTACATAATTAGCCCTTCGGTATGGTATATAAGCAATTCGCTTTGCCTTAAGTTTTTTTCAGGTACATAAAATTTAAAAGGAGCTAGAAGTGATGCACAATCTAAGGCTCCATACGAAGGCATTAAATCCCAATGAAGCTTACCTAGTAAAACGCCTTTGAATGTTTTCAATCCTTGTGATGCGTACAGAATATAGAATGTCCCAGACAGCACAGCTATATTCGAAGACCGATCTGACGATTGAGAAGAAAATGGTTCTCACGGTTAAGGGATCAGAGAACTTCATGGTATACTGCGACATCATAGCATTTTCTTTTAAGGTAATAGTGCATTATGAACTGTGAGAACTGATGCAATATTGAATATTTAAAAGAACAGTTTTTACTGAAAAATATTAGAAATATTTTAATGGAGTTTTTCTCCAAATTCATGAACATTTGGATTCCGGGACATGTTCAAATAGCGGACAGTGAATTTGTAGATAAAGCTGCTTAATTAGCAACCAATGCTAATATTATTCTCTTTAAACCATAGGTTAGATTAAGGTGGCTGAGTCAACAGACGAGTCGTCTTTTGAACCTGTGAGAGATTTCCCTCCTCAGGAAATCAGTTCGAACAGATGATGAACTTTAAGATATACTTGATTTGCTGGCATGAGGCTTCGGTAAGTCCATTTAAGAAGGAATGGCCCAGAGTTGCCATTCTCCTTTTAGTTAGCGTCGGACATTCGCAGAGGAAGTGCTGCACATTTTCTAACTCTTCTTTACCCTTGCAGGTTCTGCAAAAGTTATAAGATGTAAGTCCTAAACGAAGAGCATGCGTTCTGATTAGACAGTGACCCGTGAGGACTCCTACTATTTTAGACAGGCTAACTCTGCTTAGCTCAAGCATTGAATTTGTGCACCTTAAATCGTAGGAAGGCTACGGTTCTTGAGCAGACTTAAACATCTGTTCCTGCACCGGAGTTTATATGAAGACATGGGTATACCAATAAAGTCCTCATTTATGAGGGTGTTTGAGGAGATGCCCTTCCTGTGTGGGTAACCATATGAGGTGGATCCTGAATAACCTTGCCATCTCGTTAAGATATCAGCGGCACTCAGTGATATTTTTAGAGTTGTCAATATGTGATTCTTAGCGCCTGAAGCGCAGCTTGACTATCTCAGAAGATGTAAATACTCTTTCCTCTTAAGTCTTTTTGACATGGAATCTTTGCGGCTTCGTAAATAGACATCATCTCTGCTTGGTAGATACTACAATAATTTGGAAGTCTAAAGCCACGCAGAATATACGCAGTAGTAGAGGCGCGGGTCGGCTTCGACTTACTCAAAAAATTGATCACGCTATGTGAATTCAACTCTTAGTTCATAAGACTCTAAACACCAAATGAAGTTCCAATTTTTATTTATATTATAAATATCTGATGGATTAAGAAAAACTTTCAAAAAATATCTACTACTTTTTACATTCATGTTCTTTGGTTTTGCTTTCCTACTGGTAAGAAAAGCGTGACCGATATAGAGTCACTGTATACATAAATAATGTATAAATAGTAAAAAGTTAACTGCAGCACTGTTTGTGGATATCACTAAAGCGTTTGACACTGTTGATCATAAGATTTTGCTTGATTAAATGTATTAGGTTGGATTTAGGGGTTTTGTTTTAAACTGGTTTCAGTCCTATTTAGAAAATAGGACACAATACGTCAATATTTTGAACAATTATAGTTCATCAGAAGTTCTGTCATTAGGTGTTCCACAGACCTATTTTGTTTTTAATTTTTATAAATTCACTTTTTAAACTTAAATTTTGTAGCTCCATTAATGCTTTTGCGAATGATATGGTCTGTGCCTTCTTGTCTGACTCTCCGTTGAAGTTATCGGTAGATATAAACCATGACCTGGCTGTTTTAAGTCACTGGTTTACGATTCATAAGCTAGTGCTCAGTGATAAAACTAGAATTATGTTCTTTAATATTAACGCCACAAAATTAGACAACGACTCTTTCTTTTTTCATAGCGGTAAATGTGAAAAATTTTGTCTGAGTAATAATATATGTTCTTCTTCTAACTTTACACAAACTTTCTTTGATGGTGGGTCTTGCTCCTCGGGCTGTTTTTCTATTGAAAATGTGAATTGCTTCAAGTATCTAGGTGTTTGGCTCGATAGTGATATGAAATGGTTAACTCATACATCTGTGCTAAAAAAATATCTGATGACTGCTACCAGACATCTCTACTTGTTAAAAGATTTTTGCAGCCCTACACTTCTTAAGTGTATCTATTTTGGTTTATTTCATTCTAAACTTGAGTATGGGATAAGTTGTTGGGGTGGTACGTATAGTAATAAAATTTTCCCTCTATTCACAAAAGCATGCCATTCGTATCATTTGTAAGAAAAGTAGACTATATAGTAGTCTGTTACTATTTAGGAATCTTAACATTCTGCCATTAAAGCATTTATATTTCTATAAAGTTTTAAAAATTTTTTTTGATAAATGCGGGTACCTGTTGAGTCGACGCTCAGACATATATCACTTAAGAATTAATAGTCAGCACATCACCTCTGTTCCACAACATTCCTTAAGAATTTTTCTCAATTTTTTTTCTTCAGTGGCTCCCCGGCTTTTCAATTGCCTTCCGATTGAGCTTAGATCTATTCGGACTAAATCTGCTTTTCTGAAAAGAATAAAACTCTGGCCCCTACAACATAATTATTCAGATATTGATGCTTTATTTTCGTTTGTTCTTTGATTAAAGCCTCTTTGAGCTCAAATTTATTCCATGTCCTGGATCCTTTTCCATAATTTCGTTATCTTAATGTCTTATTAATTCTTTTTTTTTATGTTATATTTTATATATATTATATATATAATTATATATATTATAATTTATTTTAATAACTTTAAATTTTTCATAACTAATTAGTTTATTAAGTTTTATATTTTAATATACATCTGTATTCGCCTCTAGTTCCTTGTGAACTACAGAATCAGCTTAGTTCTTTTCATTATACTTTTTCCTGTAAAAACAAACTTCTTGTTCATATTCATAATTTGGATTTATAAAAATGTAATGTAATGGAAATGAAATAAATATCTTATCTAATCTAATCTAGTACATACTTTTTATCTGTACATACTCCATGTACATTAGAGCTGAACGAATTTTTAACCTAATGGGCTTCATATATTTTTGAAAACTACGAGTAAAAAAATAAATTTCTGCATCTTTAGTTTTTTTCTGCAACATAACTTTTGACTGCGCCCGAGGGTTTATATATTTCATGACAGAATTATTTTTTTTTTTTTCTGAAATCCAAAGTGTAGTTTGAAAATTAGTTACTAATTTTTTGATACAAACCTCTTCTTTAAATCATAAATGATAACTTGTCAAGAGTTCCCTATGGTACCATGTATGCGCTAGGAATTATTCATGATTAAAGATCACCTAAATCAGTCAGTCGCTTATATCTAGGGGATGGTTTTCACCCGATTTCGTTGAATTTCATACTCAGAATGCATATTAAATATCGAAGCTCATACGCAATTTCAAGTCCATCTATTAATTTTTGTGGAATTCTAAGACATTTTATCTTTTTAGTAAAGCCACTTTGTATGGGAGGTAGGTGTGGTTTTCATCTGATGTAATTGATTTTTATACTCAGAGTGCATATTAAATATCGAAGCTCATGCGCATTTGATTCATTTTCGAACTTGAACTTTATTTTTCAGAGAAAAGCTTATATATCGAATTATTTCATAGCTTTTCTCATTTTTTAGTTATGAACCAAAATATTGTCCTCATGTATGGGAGCTACCACGCCTACTTGTTCAATCGTACCGAAATTTTTTCCACTTTTTCAAAATTACATACACGACATCTACGTTTAATTTTGTTACTGTAGCTTATCTGATTTCTAAGATATAGCGAAAAATGTGATTAAGTTGTATGGAAGCTGCCACGCTCACTTGTTCAATCGCACCGGAATTTTCTTCACTTTTTGCACATTATATACAAAATGTCTACGTTTAGTTGTGTTATCGTAGCTTATCTCATTTCCAAGATATAGCGCAAAATGTGTTTCACTTGTATGGCAGCTGCCACGCCCACTTGCTCATTCGCGCCGAAATTTTTTCGACTTTTTTTAAATTACATACAAGACGTCTACGTTTAATTTTGTTACTGTAGCTTAACTCATTTCTAAGGTATAGCGAAAAATGTGATAAATATTTTATGGCAGCTGCTACGCCCACTTCTACAATCGCACCAAAATTTTTTTCACTTTTTGGAAATCACATACAAAAAAATCTGTGTTTGAATTTGTTTCTGTAGCTTATCTCATTTCTAAGATATAGCGAAAATGTGATTAAGTTGTATGGCAGCTGCCACGCCCTCTTTTCCAAAATTTCTGAAACAGGTTTTTTGTATTTTCCTATACCTAAAACACCGAAAACTATAAAAAAATCCACGAAATAATATTTGACGTCTAACTTGTACCAATCGCATCACTGTGCGACGTGGACTGTCTGTCGGCAATGTTTTTTGAGTCAATTGCATTTTACTCGGAAATAAATGCAAATCATACTTCAAAATGCGCCGCAAGGTAGTTCAATTAACTCTAAACTGCCGAGCGCGATGACGATACGACATATGTGTTCTCGACAACACTCTCTCGTACCGCTTCAACCAGTTCATTGGAAATTCTTAGGCGCTGATGAGCGGCATGTGAAAAATTTCCGTTTGTCAGACGGTTCTGGTTGGCCACGATACTTTCGACTCTATGCATGTTGAGTTAACACAACTGAACGACTATTTGCAATGGATAACGTCACTATTTCGGCGAAGTATTTCCATGTGAAGCGAATAATGGGTTAAATTATAAGGGAAGATGGGGTATTTTGGGACACGGGGTATCGTGGGACAGCGCGATATTTTTCTTCCTAGTGTTGGTTGATGCTGCAAACAGATTTCGCTTGACTCGTCTCATTTGTTTTCTGTCGAGGACTCGAGCTGTGCGGACGTGCTGTTGCCTCGCTTGAGAAATTGCATACTCTGCAAATTTTTTTCACCCTGTGTTCATTCAATTTTCTCTACATTTTTCGACAAATCAATACAGTTAGAAACCGCTAGCCTTTGATACACAAAAGATATTATGCATTATTTTACATTGTGTTCATTATGCGCGGCCATTGTGCAAAAGTGAGCGTGTGGGGAATCATGGGACCGTGTTAGTGGGGAATCATGGGACACGTAGTGTTTGACGATTGAAGAGCTAAATTTGTGTGTTTGATGTGTACAAGTGATTTTTCGTGCAAAATATCAACAAAACAATAGTTTTATGAAATTTTCTAATAATTTTTTGCACCGAAAAATTGTTTTCAGTTACGGTGCCGCGTTATTATGCCAAAACAGTGAAACCTATTGATTTTGCCAACATTTTTGAGGCGATCAAGTCGGTGAAAATGCACAACAACAGCATCCGACAAGCCGCGATGGCACACAACATTCCAAAAAGCACTTTGGCGCGATATATTGCGGCGTTGGATCGTGCGTCTATTGTCGTTACTACTGCTGATGCTGTTTTGGTGAAGAATTTCCTGGAAGAAAAAGCAACGACCGGTGCAAAACCAGTGAGTTGCGCTGAGTTATTTTTTTCCTTTCATCGAATAACAAATAAATTTATTTTTGTAACTCTCGGTGTAAAATTAGCCTTAAGGGCATGTAGAAGTCATGTTGAAGTCATAACACTGACTTTCCCTGACTTTGGTCATATTTCTCATATCATATAGAACGACATCGATTTCTGCATAATTTGCAAACAAAATATGCCGAAGAAGTAGAACCGTCAAAACACCGCCCATTGCACAGTCTGTGATCGAGGTGTGTACTTAAAATGCGCCAGACTGAACCCGAACACTTACACCTGCGTTCACTGCGAATCGGATTAATTTTCATCGCCATTTTCCAATTTTTTTTATTAATTATGATCTGCTCTTTGGTTTTCATTCACAAAAAAACGTTTTCCATCAATAACTTTCATTTTTTATATGACCTACGATCTGTTCAATAATTCCCCAATTATTTTCAAAATCGCAAAAAAAAAGGTTTTTTATGGAATAAAAGGTTGGAATATGATTAAACGAATGTTATCAAAAGGAAGGTTGCGACTCGTGAAACAATTCCAGTCTTTGAAGTTTTCAGAAAAATAAATTTTTATGTGACTGTTCGGCCGAAATAAAAGTGTGTCCCACAATTCCCTACCTTCCCTTACTGAATTGACGTTTCAAAAACCTGTCTACTCAAGTTAATAAGCTAACAAATTTCAAAGTAATTCAACCCTGCAAACATTTTCTGAGTACCTCAAAACAACTTACTCTAAAAAGAGTATTTTTTATGCGTATTTTATGAGTACGCAATAAAAGAACTCATAAAGAAGTCTTTTATATGATTGTAAAATGACTTTAATTTTTTCTAATATTACTTTTTTTTTGAAATGTTTAAAAAAGATATTGCTGTCGTTTTTTTTTTTGTTTTTCAACTATCAAATATTTTAAATAAATTTGAATCTAAAAATATATTTCAGCCTAAACGGATCACAATTACTTCTATGAGTTCTGAAAGAGTCCTCAGTATGAGTCTTTAAAGAGTCCATTCCATGATTCTTAAAAGAGTATAAAATATGACTACCAAAAGTGTCTTAATTTTGAGTCCAAAAGACATTTATATAAGTTCTAAAAAAGTTCATTTAAAGTCTTTATTATGAATCTTAAAAAAGTATTTAAAATTAGTCTTAAAATAGTCTAAATTTTGAGTCCAAAAAGACTCATTTAAATGAGTTATAAAAGAGTCTTTATTATAAGTCTTTAAAGAGTCTTTATTATGAGTCTTAAAAGAGAATTAAATATGAGTCTTAAAAGAGTCTAAATTTTGAGTCTTAAATGAGGTATAAAGCAGTCATTATTATGAATCATATTTTGAGGCCCGAAACCTACGAAAATGTACTCATAAAAGAGTCTTTTTTGAGCGCATTATGACGATAAACGCACATTTATGTGAGTCTTAAAAGACTCTTTTAAGAGTCATAATGTTTGCTGGGAATATTATATACCAACATAAAATATGGCGCATACTGTACCTATATATTTTATTAAAATATACTGTAAGAGCAACCCCTGTGCATGTTATTAAATGAAAAATAATAAAATAATTGTAAATTAACTATAAAAAGTGTCACTGCTGTTATTTTATGCAAAACTGTTGTCTTTTGTCTTCTTTGTTGTAATGATCCTTTCCGAAAATACATAGCCCAGATTTGAAAATTATCGGCTCTTAAAGGCTTGTTCAAAGCTTTCAATTAACGAGTGTTTAAAGCAAATGAAATAAAGTACTTTTGACTTCTTGAACACAAATGATGAGAAGAACAAATGAATAAACCAAATTTAATTTAAAATTTCCACCTCAGTCAATGAGTTTTATTTTTTTTTAACTCCAAAATTCATTACAACAACTCTCAATTACAACAACTCTATTAATTTAAGAATTCCACATAAAATACACTTCTTACTTTAAAAATATTATAAATATGAAAGTAATCACATTACATGGGGCTTTTAGTATCTGTGCCCCACGGCGTATGATGAACATGCAATTAATTAATATCGCGCGTATAACAGCCGAAATGAGCTGAAAGCAGCCGTAAGCGAACAAAAAATGATTAACATTATTATGATTATGTCTGTTGTTATTAATATTATATTTCACAATTTGAATTTGTTTTTTTTTTAATTTATTTCATTCAACCCGTATTTGTACTTTTGGCATTTCACATAATTATATTATGTGTAATAAAATGATATATTTCTCTTTTTGTGTGTTAAAAAAAAAATTTGCATTATTTGTATGTTAATTCGTTTAGCATGTTTCAGTTGTTGTTGTTGTTGTTGTTGTTATTGTTGTTGTCATTATGTGGTTATTTTTGTTGATAATGTCAAATGTGTACATTTAATTTATTTGCAACATGTTGTTAGCGCCGACATTGATGGAATGTTTGTACATTTATTTATATGTATGAGTCATAAGATAAAATAATTGTTGCATTAAATTATTATTTTTATTACTCATGTTATGCCATTTATATAGCTTTGTGGCCAAAAATTCATGTCTGAATGGCAGGTTTTGAGATTTTAAATCAAATAAAGCTATTAAAATTTATTAAAATTATGTCTGTTTACTGTTCAAATTGTTTTTTTTTTTCAGTTTTGGACACATGCTTACCTTGGGGTCTGTTTTTGCTTTTGTTGTAAAACGATGCACTCGCCAAACTTTGCTAAACATGGCACCGTAGGCAAGTGTAAAACCGGTGGAAAGCAACCAAGCCCGAGCCTGACAAACCTAAAAACAAAATAGGGTCATATAAATAAAAAGGTAATTTCGTTATATTTTATGCAAAAATAATATTAATTGTTATTCTTTTTGTTAACCTTTGGATATTCATCTGGGCTCACAAAACGTCCATCAATGCCCAGCAGTATGACGGAGGTGAGACAGATAATAACACCAAACAGCATGATTGTATTGCAGACCGGATGTGATGATTGTATAACTCTGTGAATAATAAAATAATTATATTTCAAAATGGAACTTCAGTTAATTAATAACAACAGATGGATTTAATAATTTGTGTAAGTAAGTAAAAAAAGGCACGTGTTTAATTACAACCCTCAATTTCGTGCAAGTTTTATTTTTAGTATTGTTAGAATTTTGTGGAAAAACCATTTTGAAAATCTTGAAAACACCAGCGCAAATTGTTTTCCAAGTCAGCAAATTATATTTCTAAGAAGCTCAGAACTTTACTAAAGCAGCATGTTAGTCTGCCAATAAGTTTTCCTGGAATTATGATATTTGTAAAGGTCATTTAATATAATGGAATTGGAAGATTGTTATTGAAATAAAAACTAAAAAAATTACATTCAATAAAAATTGACTCTTAGAAAAAAAAGTGAAAAATTCTTAGGAAAAGTCAAAACTTATGGTTATTTTTAAATTATAATTGGTTCAATTTAATTTTTCGAGCGAATATCTGCTTTAGAAACCATTAAACCCACTTTGATTTATAAGCTTAAAGCATTAAGTTTCAATAATTGCTATTTTTCTCGCAATAAATAAAATGAAATTGTGTTTTGTTAAAAAAAGTCATTTAGAAATAATAAAAATTTTCTACTGAGAGTCCTCCCACCTCTAAGTTTATTATATTTTTATGTTTAAGATCGTCACATAGTCCTTATAAATATCTTAAAAGCTTAAATATATTAAATATCTACCCTTAGGTGCAAAGGGTAGCGTTTAATATAAATATTGCCAAAAACCATCTGTGAAGTATGAAGTTTATTTGTCATTGAGTATAAATAGTTATTTATTGGCAAATAGTGTCACCATGGTTGTTTCTTTCTATATTTAGAATGGATGAGTATGAATTAATTAAGGAATTTGGTACTAAAAGTAATTTCAATGAAGGCATCTTTATTTTTTTTTGCTTTATATTTTTCTAAAATATCTATCAGTTCGATAGAGGCACCATTCCAATTAAGCGTTCGAACGTTCCGAGTGCACATCCGTAAATTGTCAACATTGTCAGTTTTTCATTTACGTTACCTGTCATCACAGTTTGGGACAATTTGGATCTTTTTTCTACCTTGTTTTATTGAAATATTTTTTTTACGTGGTGGATGTAAAGCACAATTGTTTAAAAGCAGGGAAACGACCGCTCAGATTTGACGTCAAACTAATGGTTGTCATTTTGCAGTTTCTTGAGGACACCGCTGAGAGTTTTGAGTCGACTTGAGACGATTTCCTGACCCTTATGCTTACTTACTTACTTACTTATCTGGCGCTTACAACCGTAAGTCGGTTTTGGCCTCGTCATAATAAGAAATAAGAAATTGCGCCAGCCATTTCTGTTCTGCGCTTGCTGGCGCCAGTTGGAAACACCAAGCGTGGTCAGGTTATCCAACACCTGATCCTTCCAACGAAGATGTGGGCGTCCTCTTCTGCGTTGACCACCACCGGGCACTGAATCGAATATTTTTTTCGCTGGAGCGTCGTTTTCCATTCGCTCAACATGACCTAGCCAGCGGAGCCGCTCGATTTTAATACGCTTAACTATGTCGATGTCAGTGTACAGCTCATACAGCTCGTGGTTCCATCAAATTCGGTACTCGCCATTGACGCGGATTGGACCGAAGATTTTACGAAGGATCTTTCTCTTGAAGGCTCCCAGATTCTTTTCATCAGAACTGCTCAACGTCCAGGTTTGTGCTGCATATAATAGGGCGGGCATGATTAGTGACTTATAGAGCGTGAGTTTTGTTCGTCGAGAGAGGGCTCTGCTTCTCAATTGCCTACTTAGCCCAAAGTAACACCTGTTAGCAAGAGTTATCCTTCGTTTTATCTCAATACTGACATAATTGAAAGAGTTAATGCTGGGTCCCAGATAAACGAAGTCCTTAACAACCGCGAAGGAGATGTTGTCAACAGTGACGTGGTTTCCAAGACGCTGGGACTGTTTATTTGTTGACACTAGGTATTTCGTCTTATCTGCATTCACTGCAAGACCCATTCAACTCGACATTTTCGCTAATCTGGAGAATGCTGCGCTGACTTCACGCATATTATGGCCAATGATATCGATATCATCAACATACGCCAGCTGCATAAGACTTTTGTAGAATATCGTGCCACTGCGTCTCAAATCAGCAGCTCGGATGATGTTCTCCCTAACTAGGTTGAAAAAGTCGCACGATAAGGAATCACCTTGTCTGAAACCTCGTTTGGTATCGAATGGAGGAGTGAGATCCTTCCCGATCTTAACTGTGCTGCTGGTGTTGCTCAGTGTCATTCTGCAAAGATGGATGAGCTTTGCAGGATTACCAAATTCAGACATGGTGGAGTATAGACGATTCCTTATTGGACTGTCGAAGGCGGCTTTATAATTGACAAAAAGATGGTGTGTGTCGATCTGTTTTTCTAGGGTCTTCTCCAAGATTTATCGTAGCGTAAATATCTGGTCTATGGTGGATTTACCAGGTCTGAAGCTACACTGATAAGGTCTAATCAGCTGGTTTACGATGGTCTTCAGTCTTTCATATAATACGCTTGACAAGACCTTATATGGGATATTAAGAAGACTTATCCCACGGTAGTTGGCGCAAATTGTGGGATCGCTTTTCTTGTGGATTGGGCAGAGCACACTGAGGTTCCAATCGTTTGGAATGCATTCTTCCGACCATATTCTGCATAGAAGCTCATGAATGCATTTAAATAAAGCTTCGCCTCCATTCTTGAAGAGCTCAGCAGGTAAGCCATCGGCTCCTGCGGATTTGTTGTTTTTAAGCCGAGCTATAGCTTTCAAGACTTGACTATGGTCGGGCAGCGAAACTTCAACGCTGTCGTCCACAATTGGGGTTTCCGGGATATCATCTCTATTGGCGGAATTGTTGTCGTCGTCAGCATTCAGAAGCCTAGAGAAGTATTCCCTCCACATCATCAGTGTACACTGGATATCTGTCACTAGATTCCCATTTTCATCCCTGCAGGAAGAGGCCCCAGCCTTGAAACCATCGGCCAGGCGTCTTCTTTTTTCGAAAAATTTTCGGACCTCATTCCTGTCCCCATGCATCTCAATTTCCTCGTACTCACGCATTTCTGCTTCCCTTTTCTTTCGCCTGAAAATGCGTCTTTCTAATCTAGTGCTATTAACGACCATGTTTCGCACTGCGGCAAAGTCAATCAGCCTCATTCCGTTATCGGAGGTATTTTCATCCACAAACTTCTCTACCAATAACTACAACTTCACGTCGTAAATATTGATGAATTTTTAATTTCAGTTGATTAGAAATGAGGATAGAAAATTAAGAAAGGTTTAAAGCGAATTTTCTATCATCATTTCTAATCATCTGCAATTAAAAAGTTCATCAATATTTACGGCTTGAAGTTGTAGTTGATGGTAGGCAAAGTTTGAGGATGAGATTGCCTTATAACTTTAATTGACTGAGGTAAAGGCATAACACTTGCCTCCGATTCAAATTCACATGTTTCTTTGGCTTTCCACCACGCTAAGAACATTCTACACGTGTTTTACTTGTCTGTCCTTTCCTTCCCACTAATCTATCACCCAATTTCGAACCAAGGTAGACTTGACTGAATAGGAATTCCACCTGAAATCCTTGGTTCAAGGCTAAAAAAAAAAAAAAAATCCAGGATGGCGCGCCTTGCCACACAGCCCATGCCACAATCGATCTTTTGAGCACCAAATTCCCAAATCGTGTTATCAGCGGTTTTGGCGATGTCAATTGGCCGCCTCGGAGCTGCGATTTCACCCCTTTGAATTTTTTTTGTGGGAAACTGTGAAGGACCGATGTTGTGTCAACAATCCGGAAACGATTTAAGCACTTAAGTCTAATAACATCCAAGCAATCCGTGAGCTACAGTCCGAAACCATCAACAAGGTCTTAAAAAATTGGAGTGACAGAATGCGCTACTGCGAAGCCAGCCCAGGCAGCCACTTGAATGACGTTATGTTCGATAATTATTGGAAATGTGTGCTCTTACTAATGAAGCCATAATATATGGAAAATATTTAATTTTGTTCATTTTATTGCATTTAAAAAAAACTTCTACTTGCCCACCCTGTACATTAGAACGTATCACCTCCTACGCAAAAAAAAAAAGTGCGCCGTATACCAGCGAATATGACCTATTTTTGGAAGACAATTACGAAAAAATTTTTTTTTTTTTTTACCGAACGTAGGGGTCGCGCATTGACATAAAACTTCATATCTCTGGTGTTTACAGTCGGATTTTAAAGTTTGGTATATCAATGTTTTTGTCTTAAGAAGATCAATATGACCTCTATAGAAGTCATTGACCTCAGGTGTATCGTTCTAGTACTTATCCTCCAGATCTCAGTTTCTACCATCCTAATATACCATCCTAATATTAAAAAAATAAAGCTCTTAAAATATCATTAATCTTTTGCTCAGGAATTATATCGATATTTCCAGCAGAAGTATTTTTGAAAAATTTTTGAAAATTTTTTGCCGAACTCCTCCTTTGTAGCCGGAGTTGGTAGGTGTTCCGTCGCAACTAATTGCAATTTAGTGATCCATGCTATAATTTTCTTTATTCAAATATTCTACAATGCTCCTCTGGCCACCTACTGCAGTGCTGTCAGCGGGCGTAGCATAGCCGATGAATTCCGAATTTGGCTCTTTCACAATGGTGGCATGTTCTTCATTCACAACAACGTTACGCGTCACATTTGCCTCCGTGACTCTTTTCAAAGTTGGCTCTTTTTTCCCATCAAACGAAATCCACGTTAGCAAATTAGAACATTTCAGAAATAAGAACCACCCATGAAACAAAGTGGTTCTAATTTGTGAAAGTCTACTGTACATTGTATATTTAATAAATCACAACAAAAATAGTGTTGATACCTCTTTTAGCATTAGCGTTACAGATTTTTTATTCTTTTACGAGCTTTAAAATTCCTCAAAATCAATTTAAGGCCTTCCAAGGACTTGTAGGAGTATTTTTTTTTTATTTTGGAGAAAAATAATTGGTCTTTTTTAGACAAAAGTATTGATATGTCATTCAATATGATCAGACTTTTAATACCGATGATATGATGAAAATGAAAAAAGGGAGCCCTACGTTCGGTGAAAAATTTTCAAAAATTTTTTAAAACTACTTCTGCTCGAAATATCGATATACTTCCTGAGCAAAAGATTAATGATATTTAAGAGCTTTATTTTTTTAATATTAGGGTGGTACATTAGGATGGTAGAAACTGAGATATGGAGGGTAAGTATTAGAACGATACACCTGAGGTCAATAACTTCTATAGAGGTCATATTGGTCTCCTTAAGACAAAAACGTTGATATACAAAAGTTTAAAATTCCACTGTAAACACCAGAGATATGAAGTTTTATGTCAACGCGCGACCCCTACGTTCGGCTAAAAAAATATTTTTTTTCGTGATTGTCTTGCAAAAATACGTCATATTCGCTTGTATACGGCGAACTTTTTTTTTGAGGTATGGTTTACTGTACATGTATGTATTTATATACGTTATATATGAAGTACGTTTACATAAAGGGTGATTTTTTAAGAGCTTTCAGATTTGATTTAAAAAAAAAACATAAAATTTAGAGAAATGCATGAGATATTTATTTGAGTCGATAGAACGATCTATATAATTCAACGTTTAATTATGATTTCATGTGAATAATGACCTACGCTTCAAATATCTCACGATTAAATTCTTCAATATTGGCTTTCAGCGCGTCAATCGTTGCTGGTTTGTCCCTTTAGACATGAGCCTTAACTTGGCCCCACAAAAAATAGTCTAAAGCCGTTAAATCGTACGATTTAGGCGGCCAATTGACCGGTCCCGAACGTGAAATAAACTGTTCACCGAACTCGGCTCTCAATTGGGCCATTGTTTGTCGTGCTTTGTGGCATGTGGCACCGTCTTGTTGAAACCACATGTCCGGCAAGTCCAGTTCTTCCATTTTGGGCAAAAACAAGTTTGTAATCATCGCACCGTAGCGCTCGTTATTCACAGTAACGTTCCTGCCTTCGTCGTCTTTGAAAAAGTACGGTCCAATGATGTCACCGGCCCATAATCCACACCAAACAGTGCATTTTCGGGATACATTGGCAGTTCTTGCAATACTTCTGGCTGCTCTTCACACCAAATACGGCGAATTTTGCTTGTTCACGTATCTATTCAACCATAAATGAGCTTCGTCGCTGAACACAATTTTCCAAAAAAAAAGTGGATTTCATTCAGCTTTGCCAGCGCCCATACACAAAAAGTTAACCGCATTGGTAGGTCATGTGGCTTCAGCACCAGCTATATTTTAAAAGGCTTTACACCCAAATCCTTCCGCAAAATTTTCCACGTAGTGGAGTTACAGAGGCGTAATTGCTGCGAACTGCGCCGAATTGATAATTCATGGTCAGCAATAACACTGGCGGATACAGTTACGATATTTTCCCCCTCTGTCTGCACTCTACGTATGCGTGTAGGTGGTTTAATGTCCAATAATGTAAAGTTGGCGTCCGTGGCGTAGTTGGTTAAAGTGCGTGGCCGCTATGTCAAAGAACCTTGGAGACCTGGGTTCGAATCCCAGCAGCGACAGAAAATTATTTGAATTAAAATAATTTTTCTGTACGGCCGCCACCTCTCTGCAGACAATGGCAAACCTCAGAGAGTAATCAAAATGCCATGTAAAGCTTCTTGAGAATAAGAACATTCCGTTCATCGCCGTTCGGAGTCGGCGTTAAGCATGTATGTCCATTTCTCGGTCAATTGTGTACAAACTTAATAACACGCACAACACAATTGATCATAAGAAGCTAGGTCAAAGTCCTTTCAAGGGCTGAAATGGCCAGTTATTTATTTTTTATTTTTAATGTAAATTTGGTGCGAAATTTAGATTCCGAATAGCCGTTTCAGAAGGTCGCCCAAACTGGCCATAAAATGGAAGTTGAACTTCCACAATGAACTTTCTTAAGGGGAGCAACGCAGCCAGAGGCCGAAAAAAAAGGTCATGTTTGTGAATTTTTTTAAGGAAACCTATTGGATATTTTTAAATGAGGGTTTTTATACCTAAAAATATACACATTCAAGAGTATTTTTAGTTTTTTTTTTATTAAAAAAAATTTAATATTAAGGTCGATACAGCAGGTTTTGTAGAGCTCTCTGAAAAAAAGGTGAAATGCGGTGACCAAGATTGCTCCTTCTTAATTCATCTGAAACAAAAACATGAAATATATTATTAAAGTAGATACTTAAAACTCGTACTTGTCATAGCCGTTTTTGAAAATATTGATTTTTCACAAAATGGCGAACTTTCGAACGTAAAAAAACGATTTTCGACCAAAAATTCGTCATAGTTTTGCGTATAAAAAATGAACGAAGCTAAAAAAAATAAAAATCCTATGACAAGTATGAGATTATTATGTGTACAATAAGCCTGCAAAAAAATCAAAACGATCGCTTCACTGAGCTTTGAGAAATCTTGGTCACCGACTTTGAAAACATGGTTTCGAGAAAAACGCGTTTGAAAAAAAGCGCCAGCACTGCGCGCTCTAGAAGGCGGTTCACTTAGTAGGTTATAACTTTGTTATTTTTTGAGATATCGAATTTTTGAAAAAAAAAGTTCTGACTGCGTATCTCCCCTTAACCGAGCATGAATTTTGATAGTAAAATTCAATAATCTGCAAGCGGTGTTCATTTGTAAGTCGATTCATGGTGAAATTATAGACCAAACTGAACATCTTTAACAGTAACATGTTACACGACAAGTGCTGCCAAAAAACAGTGTTGCCAAAAAGAAAGTTGCTAAAAAATCACCCTTTACTATTAGATATACAATAGTTAAATCAAACTATTAGTAAATTTACACAAAAAATTTTAGTTTTTCTATAACATTTTGATGTGTTACTTATTTCCAATTTTTCCTTATATAATTTGTGGGCGTGGCTCTTACTCTTTTTAATCATTTTGATATATTATCATATCTTCAATTGAATATCTCACTCTTAGGACTTAATGCCGAAAACAAAAGGTGTTATCTTAACCATAGTGCGATGGTTCATTATAGTGGCCTCTATCCGTAAGAACGAAAAAGGGAGTCTAGTAAAATTTATCAAGATTACACTTTTGTTGTGATGGGGACACATCTCTAGGCTTTTGAATGGCGACACTGACAACAATAACGCTAGTAGAGATGATATTTTGGGAACCTCAATTACGGATGACAGCGTGAAGTTCCACTGCCTGACTGTAATGAAGAAATATGGACCGATATACCACCAGCCAATTAACTTCGCCAAACAGTGCATTTTTGTGGATGTAAGAGTAGTTCGAAAATCTCTTTGGTTTGCTCATGAGCCAAAATGCGGCAATTTTGTTTTTTGACGTGTTCATTGAGCCAGAAATGTGCCTCGTCACTGAACAAAGCTCGGCGCGAAAACAGAGGACCTGCAGTTAATATTAAAACCTAGACTGTTACACTGTACTAGTTACACTGTAACCACAAGAAGATTCTTGTCACCTTAAATCTGGAATGTTAGTTAAATAAACTTAGTTTTCGATATAGGAAGCACGCAGTATCCATTGGTCCATCTAAGAGACCATTGGTTAATGGAACTAAAATACTCAAGCCTTCCTGAGGTTCATATCAGCATAAGCAATCTATTATGCTTATTAAGCATGCATTGGTGTGTACTTGCAACATTGGAAAATAGAAAACAAAATAGGTACAAGAATTGTTCCCTGGGGTACTGCACTGTAGAATAACTTATACTTCTAGCAACAATTTTCAGCCTTTACTCTTTACATTCTGGCTGTTATGTAGTTACTCAATAAATTAACCTTAATTTAAGACATAAAAGTTTATGATTTACTGTATCAAAAGCTTTTGAAGATCAAGAAGACAGAGTAATGTAAGTTCCCATCACTGTAGATCAGCGCAGGGCACCCCATAGCACACTGAGCTCTCTGCGAGCGTAAGTTTTCACACGTACATAAAGCTCAGAACAGAAGAGAATGAATTCAGTCGTTCGCAGACTGTGATGCTGTGTAGATCTGTGTCGCTTTACGTCAGGCCCGCCTTGAGCCTTGCGTATTTAGCTAAATCAATGCCAATGGGCTGGACCGTCTGACACGATCAGCGGTAGCGTTAATGCATATGAAGGAGTAGCAATGATCCGAAAAATAATTTGTTAGCACGGGGATAGTCCTTGTCCTGACAGAAACATGAACACAAATACATTGATAAAAAGCATGTCTTTAGAGAGCGTGGAACGGTTGTGTTAAAAATGGATGGCAGTAAAATTACTGCAAAACTGTGGGATTGCTTGTGCAGTACACGGTGAGCCACCAGAAGTGTCTGACAGCCTAGAAAAAGTAGGCGATGATGTGTGTATATGGTAGAGCTGTATAACACGGAGCAAAATGCGAAGTTTTTAAAAGTGCGTAAGCGTGAGTAAAAATCAGAGCGAATAAAATCGGAAGAAACTGAAGGCGGTTGCTTGATGTATAATCTGAAGATTAACGACATGAATAGACTCACCTAGGACTACTCACCCTAGGGTGGTCTCGGATTGTTAGGAGAATTTACGGGCGTGATGAGGCCACTTCTGCCAAAAGTGGTCTCAGAGCGTTCAAGGTGAATTTGGGCACAAAGATAATCTTGACCCCATGATTGGTTGTCGGGATGCTCAAGGTATTTTGTATCACTGTGGTTGCCAACGCAGTGATGCAGAATTGGTGATGCTGGACAGGTTGTCGGACGTCTTTTGGTGACTCAAGGATGATTGGGTGTAATAAGTGTTGAATATTATTATTCTTCACAGTCATGTGTGATACGCTTTATGTCAGTGTGTATGATTGCTATGTCGGGGCAAATCCTTTAACCCAGGAGACTATCGTGGGCTGGCCCTTCGGGGAGTTTCGTGCTGGCTGTGGTAGCACAATATCGCGTGCAGGTCTGTGATAATCGGTGTGGAGTTGCACTTGTTTACAACCGGGTGACAATGCCCTCATATTGTCAGAGATTTTAGATCGGTCTCGATTTCTACCAATAAATGTGGAAGGTGATAACACTAGCCTTCCATGATTGGTACTATGTCTCTCTATCGGTATGCAATCCATACAGGATATTTATTAAATTAAATATGCTTAAGTGTGGTGGTGAAACCGTTATTGAGACTATAAAATAGGGCGTTGGTCGCGTCCGGGTTCAAGGAGTTGGGTTCGGTGCATTGTCGGAAGGACGCTAATGAAACGTAGCTGGGTTAGCGTCCGGAAGATCATCTGATTGGATGGACGTTAATTACCGTACGTTGCTATATTGGCGTTCCTGTAGATTAATCCACTAGATCTCATCTTCTTGAACCCAAAGACTTCTTGTGCCAAGGGGCACCGTAGAATTGAGCCGTCAAGGCAGGTGTCTACGTTAAACACAACCGGATGTAATGAAGTTTTGCTATAGCTTGGCTTACAAAGAACAAAGATACAAAAGCAGATGGCCTACCTGCTGAGATGTTGAGGAATGGAAGCTATGATTTATTCAATGTTGAATAAAATGCATTCCAAGCAATTGGAAACTAAGGGTGCTATGCCCGATACCCAAAAAAGGCGATTCTACCATTAGCGCCAACTACCATGGGATAAGCCTTCTTGATACCTCATATATCTATCAAGATATCATGAAGATATCATGAATCTCTGGGAGACTTTAACTGGGCTTAGTCAACTTTTAAGTTGATAAAGAGCTCTTTGCATGTAAGTACAATTTTTATACGAGAGGTACTATTTATATTTCGGGAATAGCATATAAGAACAAACATTTTTAAATGAAAATGGCTTTATTGTTTTTTAAAAATATTCCCCTTGATGATCCATACGCATTCGTTCAAACCATTTGGTCATAGCAGATTTTTCATTCCTCTTGAGACACTTCCAAAACATGGTTTTTGAACGCTTTGACTGCTTTTGCGGCGCTCGTAAATTGTTGACCACGCAGTTTTCCTTTGATTTTCGGGAACAAGAAGAAGTCATTGAAATAAGGACTGTATGAAGGATGAGTCATCAATTCGACGTTTTGACTGCTCAAAAATGCACCTGTTTGGCGAGATGTGTGAGAGTTCGCATCGTCATGATGGAGAATGATTCTTCTTTGGCGGTTGGTTTTGCGAATTTCTCCGAAAAGTTCCGGCAAAAAAATGGTCGTGTACCATTCAGAACTGACCGTCTTACGTTACTCAAGCAGAACAGTGGCCACATGACCAATTCGGTGGAAGAAACAGGCGTCAATTTGCCTGTTATAACAGTCAGTGATAAATAAAATCAAACAAGAATAAAAAAACTGAATTCATAATATGACAAAATGTGCTATGAACAAAGCTTAGCAAAAATTTCATATATATAACTCGGACTCAACGAAAGCTCATTGGAAAAACAAAAAAAAAAAACAATTTTAAAGTCATTTCATGCTGCACAATATTTCGGCCTTGAACTGAGCTTGTATACATACAACTCTTTGACATGCAACTAATACATATGGCATATAAAACAGCACCATGCACACACACATGCACGCACACATCACCCACAAAACCAGCTGTGTGCAGGAAAAAATGTCAGGCATGCAAAAACTGTTGCTTGCGGCAAATCAATGAATATAGCAAGGCGTAAAAAATAACGCAGCAAGTGTCTGAAAGTCTGTATGTGTGTGTGTGTGTTTTTATTAGCAATACAATTTATGACACATTGCCATACATGAGTACACCTACATACAATCACATCACATACATACATACAATACAGGCAGCAAAATGCATTGGCTGCAGCAGCACTTACAAAATCCATTCATTGCTATGCGGGAATTTTTTAAGAATTTTCTGCTATTGTGTACCTTGCACATTTTAGCCACACTACGGATATTTTAAGCCCACACATACAAAGACATATTTATGTTTTTTTTTTAGTTTATTTTTAGCTCATAATTTTATGCTAAAATTGCTTTTAAAAATAAATTGCGCGGCGCATTTAGTAGATAAAATATTGTAATAAATGTGCTGATCTAGGGATCCTGTATATCCTGCGTTGCAAATATACCAAGCAACATACCTGCAACTACACATTTTAATAGCTTAGAGCCGCTTTTGCAAAGTCCACAACTGCTATTCAAGGATAATGTTTGCACTTTCTCGTTTTGCCATTTTGAGCGAAAAAAATAAGAGAAAATTCCGCATATTGCAGGAGCAGCTGGCAACAATAAACTGCTGCGGCAACTGCAGCATGTTGTGAAAATAGCAACTTCAACTACCTGCTGTTTATAAAGCGCCAACAGTTAGTAACAGGTTTTTCTATTTTTTTTTTATTTTTGCACCTTGCAACGTTTGAAAATTCAGAAACTCTTACGCCTACGCACACACTCACGCACTCACACAGTTACAATCAAACTAACAAGTTTTTAATAAAGTATGCTTGTGCTCTAGTGCGGTGATTATGCTTTTTTGAGCTTTTTACTGAAATTATTCTCACATTCAGCATGCAAGCAGTTCAAGCTGTGCACCACGTCTTTCATTTCTCTATAAATACGTGTATTATGTAAATTTTTATCAAACATTATGAGCTTTAATACTTTGTGATGTTATTGCCATAAATTTCAAGTTCAAAACTTTTGTTGCTTTCTGCATTAAATTTAGACTTTAAGCAGCCACACTCTTATTGCCACACTCTGCTTCATTCTGTTGTATCTCGGGGCGTATGAGTGATTTTATTTATTAGTTATTTCAAAGTAAATCTGCAATTAATAAGCTTTTCTTCGCATGCCACTTGTTAATTAGTTGCTCTAGGCTTAACATTAAAATATTCATTATTATTTTATGTATTTGCCATGTTCATATATGCTGCGTTTTATTTGCTACTAAAGCTGAATAAAACTTTTAATTACTCTCAGTAGGCTGGGTCGATTTGTATGGAGGTAAAAACGCCAATGTTTATTTATTTCATCTATTTATTTATTTATTTCATCTAACAAAGATCAACTCTTACAGACTACAAATTAAATTAAGAAAGTTTCATAAAATATAATATAAAATTATAATACATTACATAATAAAAATATAATACATTGTAATTAAATACAAGATTATCATTAATATTATTTATATTCTAATAATTCAAAAATATACAGTAGAAGTGAGGGGATGTAACTAGGTGTTCAAAGCATCTCGCGCCAATAGATGCATAAATAATTGGTTTTTAAGTTGCTTTTTAGCGCCATTTTTAAATATATCAATGAGCGCAAGTACCGAATTTGTCTCCCTAATGCATCAAGCTAAAGGCATATTTGAAGCATAGACAGCTCTAAACAGTGGTCCGAAGAAATGAAATTGGCTTCGGAGCTGTCTTGAAGGAAAATGAAAATTTAAAAGAGATAATAGCTCATCACATTGAAGAATATTATGATGGAGAAGGTCCCAGATGAACACGATAGTAGAAACTTTGCGTCTTATTTCAAGCGAGGAAATGTTAATTAGCGCACAACGGGTGATATAGGAAGGAACGGCTGGTAGATGCCAATTAAGCTTGTATACCACAAATCTAGTTAACCTTTTTTGAACATTTTCGATGCGATTAGAATGTGTTTGAAAAATTGGATTCCAGATAGTGGAACAATATTCTAAATGCGGTCTCACTAGCGCGGAAAAAAGAGTAAGTAAAGCGTATGGGTCCGAAAAATCTTTAGAGTTCCTTTTAAGGAAACCTAACAACGAGTTAGCCTTGCTATTTATAAATCAAAATGGTCATTAAAATTAAGGCGTGCATCCATTAAAATTCCTAAGTCTTTTTTGACGACGACCCTATTCAGAATAATTGAGTTTATAGAATAGTCCCAAAATATTGGAGAAGTAGCTCTAGAAAAAGTAAAACATTGGCATTTGGCAATGTTTAAAGGTAGTTTATAAATTTCGCACCATGATATTACAGCATATGACATTGATATGTTATAACACAAAATCATTAGAAGATGAAATACATCGAAATAATTTTAGGTCGTCTACAAACAAAAAAGCTTTAGAATTTTTGATCAAACAGGGAAGATCATTAATAAAAAGTAAAAATAGAAGTGGACCAAAATGATTTCCTTGAGGGATTCCAGAAGTGACAAGAATTGGTTAAGATAGGCAATCACAAATTATCACTTTTTGGCTACGATTTAGAAGATATCATTTAATCCAACTAAGGAAGCTGGAGTGAAAACCCAAAGGAGAGAGTTTGAAAAGTAAAATATTGTGATCTACCTTGTCGAAGGCTTTTGCAAAGTCTGTAAATATAACGTCCGTTTGCAGACCCATGATTAAGTTTTTTAAGATATAAATAGCTGCAGAAAATAGCAAGGTTAATTACTGTGGATATGCCAGGTATAAAGCTATGTTGCTGTGGAGAGATGATATTTTTTACAAGGAATATGACTTTTTTATACACAATCTGTTCAAACAATTTAGGAATACAAAGGAGTTTGCATATATGTAGGTCTGTAGTTGCAAACATCATGTTTAGGACCCGATTTGAAAATTGGAACAAGGAGTGAGACTTTCCAAGCGTCCAGGAAGTGGCCAGTTGTTAGGGACTTGTTGAAAATTATAGAAAGTGGAAGAGCAATTGAAGCAGCACAATTTTTTAGAAAGATCGGAGCAATGCCGTCATGACCTTCTTTGCTATTAGAATTAAGAGATTTTAAGGCAGATTCAACTTCGAAAGGATCAATAGAAAGCTTACCAATATCTAAGATGTTATTGTGATGAAGGTTAATATAAGTTGTAGAAACCATAGAAGAAGGTGAGTAAACAGATTTGAAATACTCAGCAAAGAAGTTACAGATATTCATTGCATCATCCCAACACATATCCTTATAAGAAATGGATTTCAGAAAGCCATTACTTTTTCTTTTGTTGTTTATAAAAGTCCAGAAGTATTTGCTATTTTGTTCTGAGAACATCGTTATCCTTTTGACAGGATAGATAAGCAAATTAGTGTTGGATTATCACGATTTACTCTGAAACGCTTATATGATTGGTTTTTTTATTTTTTAAGAGAGAGAGTCTCTTATTAGACCAAATAGGATTTTTGAGAGGAGAAGCTCTCCTTTTGGGGACCCATAGGATCAAACAGTCATTGATGACTGAAAGGAAATAGTCATACATATTATCCAGATCTTTGCACAATAAGTCCGACCAGGAGACTAGGTTAAGAGCTCTATTTAATTCAACAAAATTGGCTTTATTATAATCATTGAAAAAAGAAACAGTAGACGTTACGATTTGATAGGTATAAGTAGAAAATTCCAAACCTAATGGTACGTGATGTTATGAACAATTACCGATTAGAGGGGGGGGGGGGAGGGATTCTAGGAAGATAATAAATTCTTTATCAACAAAGATCAAATCCAAAATACGATTAAGTTCATTAAAAATATTATTAATTTTAACCAAATCAAACTAAGTGAAAAAATCGATTACCAGCGCATCGGTTTCAGTATGCCAGTTGAAGGGCATGAGATAGAACTCATCACTAATAGGTTTCCAAACGAGTGTACTTAAGTTAAAATCACCAGCAATAATAAAGTGCTGTGTTTGTGTTGCCTTCTCTAGTAGCAATCGACAATTTTCTAAATAAGTATTATAAAGAAGAATCGAGCTAGCAGGAAGAATATAAGACACAATAATAAAAAGTTCAAAATTAGATCTAAAATTAACTTTTACGATGACTTGATCAATGTCTAAATTATTGACATCATTAGATTTAAGATGAGGAAGAGTCAATTGACAACATGAAAAGGAGTTACGTATTGTTATTAAAACTCCACCCCCTCTTGATAGACCTGTATTGTTTGAACAACGATCCCTACGGAAAACACTGAAGGATGCGTTGCTAATTATTTCTGAGGTTAAATGTTTATCGGTAAGCCAACTTTCAGTAAGAGTGATAATATTATAGTTACAAGAATAAGAGGCTAAAAATAAATTAGATAACTTAGTTCTTAACCCACCCACATTTTGGTAATAAAAAGAATTATAAATGGTGGAAGCAGATGGCGGTATTGGCAATGATGATGATGAATTAGGGACTGTCTCAGAATACAGGAACGATGATGACAGATCACTTGATAACTCTGGAGAGTAGACTTGAGATGATGGCAGGATTGTTGCGGTTGGAATTTGCATTGCAGATGCTGATGAAGACGTGATAGATAGAGATGAGAATGAATGATTCAGTTTTTTGACTGAGGTAGCGAAACAGTTGGCTGCAATCTTGAATGAGGAAGTTGTCTTTTAGCAGCATAATCTTTAGCAATAACGCCGCTAGCCCAAACCCTTTAGATAGAATCATGTCATATTTATCCTCCGGGACAGATAGAGTAAAAGAAGCTATTTCACGCTGAAAGCTGAAGCTGAATTTCTACATCTGAAGGAAGAAGACGGTGTTGAGCAAGGCAATCTTTGCTTGACGTAGGATAAAATAGTATCCTCGGACGTGTCGGTGGCGAGTCTGCACAGAAAGGTTAACTAATGCTGCAGCATCTTCCGGTGCTGTGGCTGGGGTAGAAATTAACATGTCACCAGGACATGGTTGAGTTGATAAATCAGGAATTGAAGATATGTTATTGGTTGATTAATTATTAGTAAAGATAATGTTGCCTAAAAAATTTTCGATTTGGCCATGAAAATTTATTAAAAAATAGAGGGGGCGATGGGAGTGCACTTTATTCTATCACACCTTAAATTTTTTGAATTTTTTTCTTTAGGATTTAAAAAAAAATTGTTTTTGTATAAAAGTATGCATATAAACGCTCACGAAATAGAATCGTGGTGCTTTAAAAGACGTATTTAAAATCGTGACTGATGACGAATCATAGATCTATGCATATGAGCCTGAAAGTAAACAGAAGTAGACTGTATAGGTCTTTTAAGATGAACCAAATCCAACAAAAGTTGGTCGAGCTCGAAGCACTGGTAGGTAAATGGTCCTCTATTTCTTAAAAAAAAAATAATCTTGTGGCCACGGTACCACTTGAGGCACGTAGAACGGTCAATTCGGAATGGTACATAAGCAAATGGTTCACAGACATAAGTGTTCCGTAAAGTAAGGAAAACAAACTAGCGTTGAAGATTTATTCGTCATCAAGATTATGCGTGCTACCATACATCAGCTCCCAAATATCAACACAAAGTCGTTTTTGAGCACTCGAAACA
This sequence comes from Pherbina coryleti, assembly GCA_943735915.1. Lineage (NCBI taxonomy): Eukaryota > Metazoa > Arthropoda > Insecta > Diptera > Sciomyzidae > Pherbina > Pherbina coryleti. The sequence continues at coordinate 162,970,456 of OX030948.1, forward strand.
TCGAATTAATGGGTCATCCGCCATATTGTTCTGATTTGTTATTTAATGACTTCTTTTCTTTTTCGCATATTAAGGGCAAACTACGTGAACAACGAATTTTGACACCAGAAGAAGCCATTGATGGGTTCAAAAACCATGTTTTAGAGGTATCTCAAAAGGAATGGGATGTATGTTAATAAAAATGATTCGACCGCATGCAAAAATGTATTTATCATTGAGGTGAATATTTCGGAAAACAATAAAACTATAAATAAACTAAACAATAATGAAAAAATATTGGTATATTATTCCCGAAATATATGTAGCAACCCTCTTATACAGGTGCTTACTTCAAAAGACAAAAATGCTCAAAAAATGTGTAAAGTCATGAGTTAGTTTACAATAGCAAGGCTTGGGTTTTTGCCTAATAACAAAAATAAAAAATATTTAATGTACAATTATTCCATGAACACATCCTAAATGCACTAAAAATGCAAAAGTCTGTTGCATGAAATTATAACAATGTTCCAATGTGCACAACGGTAAATTTAAAGAAAGGAGAAAATGGGTGTATTTTCTGGCCACGTAGTAAAAATATAAAAACATTAAAAAATGGCATGAATATTAATCTACCACATAAAAACATCAGCGGAAGCACAAGCAAGAATCAAGTGGAAAACAAAATATCATGAAAATTAAAAAAAATAAAATAACAGAGATAAAAAAATAAATAAAAAAAAAAAATAAAAAAAAAATAAATAACACTAAAAATACAAATAGAAACGAAAATGATAGTGAAAATGAAAATGAAACGAAAATAAAAATGAAAATAAAAATAAAATTACGAAAAAAAAAATAACTAAACACGATTGTAAAAAACTTAAATAAAATAAATAAATAACTGGCCATTTCAGCCCTTGAAAGGACTTTGACCTAGCTTCTTAGGATCAATTGTAAACAACTTAACTAAAAATAAAAATATTTCATAAAAAATTAATTCAAAATCAAAATGGAATTAAATAAAATAAAAGTATGAAAAAAATAAAAATTGAATGAAGATAGCAACAGAAAATTAAATAAAAATAAAAAATAAAAATAAAAATCAAAATGAAATGAAAAATTAATTATTAATTAATTATGAATTAATTAATTATGAGAAACTAATATGAAAATTTAAATGAAAATGAAGATAAGGTCAACAACAAATTAAATAAAAAGAAAAAGAAAAGTACGAACAAAACCAAAAACAAAAGCAACTAAAAACTTAATGACGATGCAATAAAAAACTACATAAAATTAAAAAATAAAGCTAAATATACTAAAAAAAACTAAAATAAAAAAAAAATTAAAACAAAATTTAAATTTAAAAATTAAAATAAACAAGAAAAGTGGTATAAAATATTATATAAATAAAAACACAAAAAAAAAAAAAATTAGAATTTAATGATAAATAAAATACAAATATAAATCTAAACAAAAAAATAAAACACAAATAAATCAAAAATTCAAATATAAACAAAGTGAAAATGAAATGAAAACGAAAATTAAAATAAAAATGAATAGGAAATTAAAAGGAAATAGAAATGTATGAACAAAACAAAAATAAAAAAAAAAAAATAAAAATCAAAAACCTTAATGAAGATAGCAATTACAAATAAAATATAAAATTAAAATAAAACATAAGAAATATAAAATTCGAATAAAACGAAATTAAAAATAAAAATAAAAATAAAAATAAAAATAAAAATATAAATAAAAATAAAAACAAAAATAAAAATACAAATATAAATAAAAATAAAAAAAAAAATTAAAATGAAATGAAAAAGAAAAAGATAATAATTAAAAATAAAAGAACGAGAAAAATTTAAATTTAATAAGGCTAAAAATTTAATAAAAAAAATATAAAAAATCAAAAAGTTTCGAATTAAAATGAAATTCAAAATAAAAATAAAAATGAAATGAAAATAAAAAGGAAAATAAATACAAATAATAGTACGAAAAAACTTTAAAATTAATTAAAACAAAAATAAAAAAAACAAAAATTAAAAAATAAAAAAATCCAGTTAAAACAAAATTAATAACAAAAAGGAAATAAAAAATACTTTAGTAAAATAAACGTTAGAAAAACAACAAATATCAAAACAAATATAAATAAAAATATGAATGAAAATTTAAAAATTAATAAAGAGCTATAACTTAAAAAATAAATCACAATTCACTTAAACATAAAAACCTTCAAAATATATAATATATAATAATATACTTAAAATTATGTAAATAAAAATAAAGACATAAAAAATATTTAAAAACATATACATTAAAAAAAAAATTAGAAATGAACATAAAAAACCAAAACAAACACAAATAAAGGAAGTAAAATTAATATAAAGACAAAAATGAATATAAAATAAATATTTAAACATTAAAAAAAATAAAAATAAAAAATAAAAAAAATAAACTGGCCCTTTCAGCCCTTGAAAGGACTTTGGCCGAACTTCTTATGATCAAATTGTATTGTGAGTGTTATTAAATGTTTGTACACAATTGATCGAGAACTGGACCTAATATTTTTATGCCGACTCCAAACGGCTAATATGCAAGTTCTCAAGAAGCTTTACATGGCATTATTAACTCTCTGAGGAGAGGTGATGGCCGCAGAGTCTGCAGAGAGGTGATGGCCAAACAGAAAAATTAATTCTATTGAAAAAACTTTCTGTGTCAGATGGAACTGAACTCGCGCACTCTACTCACTACGCCACGGCCGCCACAAAATGAAAATAAAATATGTATAAAAAAGGATGCAGTTTGCTGTATCATGGACACACCCGTAGGTTTTGATATGACAAAGTGTCTTTATACTCGTCTTTATTCTTATCCGTATGCTTTCTCTTGTCCTTGAACTTATACCCATCTCTATCTTAATTCGTATGTTTCAACTTATAAATATCTAACTCCTGATATTCTGATCCTTGCCCAAATACTTAACCTAGTTCTTATCCGAATCGATTTCATAGTCCTTGTCCCAGTCCTAAGCTTCGTCCAAATTCTTGATTCTATCCTTTTCTAAATCCTTATCTGAATCCTTGTCTCAAGTCTTGTCCTAATTCTTGACGAAATCCTTACTATCATCTTTTTTGCGATCCCTGTCTAAATCTTGTCATATCTTAATTTTTTTTCTGGGATATTCGTTGTGCAAAGCCTTCCTTTTTCTAATCCTTTTTTAGATTTGTATCCTTGTGCTGATATCTATCATGTTTTAGTTTCGATTTTTACTTTTTATTTTTAGTTTTGATTTTTGTGCTTTTGTGTGGGAAGTTAAAAGTTACCTTAGCATTTACATTACATCAAGTGGTTCCCTGCGGGGCCTCATTTTTTTTTTTTTATATTTTTTTATTTATATCATAGAAACCTCACTTTTATTGTTGTTCCATCAAATTTACCGTATCGCCTATAGTCATGGAGTAATAATTGAATGCAAGGTTTTTTGAACATTGTTGCATTTTACCTCCATGTTGCCATGGCGCAAACATTTTTGTTTTTTTTTTTTATTATGAGGTCCAAGACCCAATCTTTGCTGTAGTTAAATAAAATTAACCCTAGTACTTCTAATTCGCGAGTAATAATTCCATGCAACAATGTGGTATTTTGTTGCATAAGCTGCTACCTACGCGATCTGTCGAGGTGAATTTTTTTTTTATTTTTGTCATAAGGAAAATCAGATTTCTACATTTGAGTTTTATAAAATTTAGCATAGTTCTTATACTCAACGAGTAAAAATTCAGTGCAACGGCATTGTATAATAATTACATCTTCAAAATTGGAGCGGCTATTTCCAAGGTCTTATGACGTCATGAACTGAGGTATAATAATTTTTACCTTAGAGCCTATCTATAGTGTAAAATAATTCCATGTAACAAATTTTCAGTGGCATTCCTTAAGCAGTTCCCTCGGAGTCACTAAGACGCCTTTAATTTTGTTTTTATTTTTATCATAAAAAAGTTCAAAGAATTGAACTTTACTATTGTACCATTATTTTTGTCATAGCATCTTTACTCAGTAAGTAACAATTTCACGCAACGCCAATGCATTTTGAAAAAAATGCCTTTTTCAACTTTTTTGGAAACCTGCGCGGTAAAACGTAACGCTGTCAAGTCAAAATGAAAATAAAATGCAATTGAAACAAGCATAAAAATATTTAAAATTAAAGAAATGCTAAATAAATAAAAATAATTGACAATAAAACTAAAAATTCAAATTAGAAGAAATAAATAAAGAAAGGAAAGTGTGGGGAAAAAAAAGAATAACAACAAAGCACCACAACCTACACATGCTCTGATAGCAGTAAAACACTGTGATCGAATTTCGAAGATGCGCATGAGTTAAAGGCTATGCCTAAAAGTATGACACGATCGAGGTTAACCTTGATACAGGGTGCATCATAAGTAGATAAAAACTCAGTTACTTATGTAAAAGCGTTCTCTCTATCAAAATAAACTTCCGCGTAACTTTCTCGGCACATTGGCAGTGTAAGTAGGACCTAAATAGCTTGAGTGGATCACAGTGAAAATTCATGCAAGACTACTGATGAGTTAGTGTAGTGGCCAAAAAAACAAAAAAAAAAAACAGTCTGTCTAGTTTGCTGCGTGATTTTCTCTTTACAGAGCCATTGTTGTTGCTGTTTTTGTTGTTGTTGTTGGTTGTTGCCTTCATTATCTTTATGTTGTCTTATTGTCAACATACTTGGCCTAAAGCTCAAATTAGTTTCAATTTTATAAATTAATATTTTAATATTTGATTCATGCACAAAATATGAATATAATTAAAAATAAAAATATTAATTAATAAATAAATAAAAATTCATAAAAAAAAGAAATGAAAATAAAAAAATTTCAAGAAAATATGTTTCATCAACGCGTTTCATAGTAGAAGAAAAATAAATTTGTATGAAGATTAAGACCATGAGTTAAATAAGGGTTAGATCAAAGGTTGGGAAGAGCTTGAGAGAAGGCAAGGCAAGGCATCCATGTCAAAATTCAGACAAGGAAAATTACAAGAATTTCGACTAGCTTATCACAAGGATTATGACAAGTATTATAACAATACTTGAGAGGAGTGGCTTACAGAAATGAGAAAGGATACGGATAAGAAAATCGTTAAGAATAAAAGAAACATTGTCTCTTAAAAATGCCTGCGGCCGATTCTATAACACAGCCAACTACATCCTTTTTTTATTAATTAAGAAGTGTGCCATTAGAAATTATAGGGAATCCAATTTTCAAAAGATTTATTATTTATGAGTGTGAATTTTTCCGGAATTCAATTTCATAAACTATTATAAAAATAATACTAATAAGTTTTGATGATTAAAATTTAAAATTTTTGCTGGAATAGCCCTCACTAAAGATTTTACTTTTTATTAAAGTATCTTCCTAAACATTATGGCTGGCACTACCACTTTCGTCGGAAATCTGTAAGGTTATTAGAAGTGCGTTTTATTGTCTTAAATTGCCTCTTTACTAGAGGTATATATATCTCGATAGGCTAGAGTTACCGGCAATTTGGTGGGTTCGCTTCTCTAGGGACAAAAACTACGTTGTTCTTCTGGTACCACTCAGGAGCAGCTTTACTATAGTGGCACGAAACGAGATCAGGTAAAAAGAAAGAAGACACTGGATTAAGAGGAGGTTCTAGTAGAAATCGAAGGAACATTTTTATTTTTGCTTTATTTTCATCCTTAGGATCTCCAAAATATGTAGTCAAAAGGATATTTCCCTATCTAATTTATTTTACGATTCATAGCGTATTAGACGAGAGAGTGCATCGGAATACAGGAATAAACGAATAAACACCTTTTTTTCCACGCTGTACACGATTCCGCTTCAACGGACTTGAGCAATTTCGATGTTTAACGGCTCAAATTAAAGCTTATTCAATCTACGGAGCCTTCAGGAAGTGTTTTTTTCCAAAACAATTTGTTATCACTATGTTTTTAACGTTAAAACAAAAGGAAAAGAAGGGAAAACGGGGTTTTTTTTCAAAGGGCGGCAATTTTTTTTTGACGTAGAATACGTCATTCTCGGAGGTAAGTAGGGTGGTTGATAGTGATCAGGTGTTGGTATTTATATCACAATTTGAACCTTTGGTGTGCCTAAAGTACTGATCGTACAATGTTGATGTTAGCACTTGTTGGTCTGCTTTATCCTCACTGGGAGAAGAATTCATGTTTGAACTCTTTAACTTATATCAATTTTACACAATTACATAAAATATAAAGCCAACATTTGATAGTTTTGTTTGCTTAAGTTTGCTACCTATTTATCGACAGTTTCCGGTTTTATCGACAAAACCATACAATTTGCTTGGGAGCCCCCCTAAGGAGTGGTCGGAGGGAAAAGGCGTCAAAGGCAAAAATGTTCCTTTTGCAAAATTATGGGGGTCGGTCACACAAATTAACCCTTTGCGGCACTCTTTTAAAGGTCATATGCTTAGATGTATGAAATAAATATACAAAAACCATAAAATTCGTATGGGAGCCCCCCTAAGGAGTGGTCGGAAAGAATAGGTGTCAAAAGCAAAAATGTGCCCTTTGCAAAAGTAATGGGGTTAGTAGTACATATTAACCCTCTCTGACACTCTCTTAAAGGTCATATGCTCAGGTGTATGGAATAAATATACAAAAACCATAAAATTCGTATGGGAGCCCCCCTAAGGAGTGGTCGGAAGGAATAGGTGTCAAAGGCAAAAATGTGCCCTTTGCCAAAGTAATGGGGTCAGTAGTACATATTAACCCTCTCTGACACTCTCTTAAAGGTCATATGCTCAGGTGTATGGCATAAATATAAAAAAAACCATAAAATTTGTATGGGAGCCCCCCTAAAGAGTAGTCGGAGGGAATATGTGTCAAAGGCAAAAATGTTCCTTTTGCAAAAGTAATGGGGGTCGGTGATACATATTAACCCTCTCTGGCACTCTCTTAAATGTCATAAGCTCAGGTGTATGGAATAAACAAAAACCATAAAATTTGTATGGGAGCTCCCCTAAGGAGTGGTCGGAGGGAATAGGTGTCAAGAGCAAAAATGTTTCTTTTGCAAAAGTAATGGGGGTCAGTTATATCTATGAACCCTTTCCGGCACTCTCTTAAAGGTCACATGCTCAGGTGTATGGAATAAATAAACAAAAACCATAAAATTTGTATGGGAGCCCCCCTAAAGAGTAGTCGGAGGGAATAGGTGTCAATGGCAAAACTGTTCCTTTTACAAAAGTAATGAGGGTCGGTGATAAATATTTACCCTTTTCGGCACTCTTTTAAAGGTCATATGCTCAGGTGTATGGAATAAATACACAAAAATCATATAATTTGTATGGGAGCCGCCCTAAGGAGTGGTCGGAGGGAATAGATGTCAAAGGAAAAAATGTTCCTTTTGCAAAAGTAATGGGGGTCGGTCAAACATATTAACCCTCTCCGGCACTCTTGTAAAGGTCATATGCTTAGGTGTATGGAATAAATACACAAAAATCATAAAATTTGTATGGGAGCCACCCTAAGAAGTGGTCGGAGGGAATAGGTGTCAAAGGCAAAAATGTTCCTTTTGCAAAAGTAATGAGGGTCGGTGATACATATTAACCCTCTCCGGCACTCTCTTAAATTTCATATGCTCAGGTGTATGGAATAAATATTTTGCTAAATATTTTTTTCAAAAAAAGATGTCATCAAAAGCGAATTGAATAATTCTACGTCTTGTGTTACGACATAGTCAAAACTACTGTATATTTTTTTTTAATATGGGTTATTAAAGTCGGAAATCTACAAGGCCCCCCCTAATTTCATTTATGTTTACAATTACTTTGGTTTTTTCGTTTCAGATCACTTGGCAGGGCTGTACAGCCACCCACGGCTTTGATCAGCGAGACCTTCAGCCGCCATTTTGAATTAGTTTTCATTGAAAACATTGTATTTCGTAGAAAACTTTGATGTTTGTTTTTGGTTTTCCTCTGACATCGGAAAAAAAAAACCCTGACGAGGTAGCTGGGAAAAGTTGGAAAGGACGTATGTTTCATTATTTGTAATGCAACATTCATACTTGATGATAAACATTTTTGTACAGCTTTTGATGCGAGTTTTGGCCTCATGATTCTTTTCCATATTCCCATCCTCGACTTTTTGAACTTTAAAGGTTTTCAGACCTTCGCCTTTCGCTGTCCGTACAAATGATACGGATTGCATTCCGCTAGCCTAGCCGTTTTTCGTCAGAACAGGTTATCATTCTCCTTTAGCAAAGTCACCACCTTTTTAACCTTATCACGGTTAGCACAGCCTTTTTCTGCCTGTTCCTTTTTTCGATCGTAATTCAAATACGCCTTAAAATTTCCTATTATTCGAGATACAGTGTTTCTATTCACTTTTATCACGTTTGCAATCCTTTTATCGATGTATTGCTTGGTATTTTAAAATATTTTCATTATTTAATCACGAACTTCTTTATAATACGTCATGATTTCTCTAAATAATCCTTCTATAAATGTCTAATCAATGATGTGATTAGAGAATTATCAGTCTTTTAAATGTTTTGTAAATGAATAGATAACGGTTGAAGCTATTGTTAATTATAAAAATCTGATGTTTTTCATTTTCGTTCATAAGTAACTTGTATCTTCTATTTTCAGAGTCATTCATATTAGGACAAACACAGAAAAATAAAACATATAAAAATTTCTTGTGCCCCACAAAAAAGAAAATTCAATTACAAAATTAATGAAATAATAACAACAATGAGTCTGCCCACCTCCAATATTTAACTTCTTAATAGCTCACTCAATCTAACAGGGGAAAAAAGTTCTTATCTCCGATCTCATTAACACCTGCTGCCATTGCTGGCGTTTGCTACTGGCTCCACTCAAACAGACAGAGAACATAAAATGTGCTATTTTCATAGAGGCTAAGCAAACAGAAAGAAAAAAAGCTTAAACAATAGAAAAGTTCAAAGTTTTTCCCCTGCACACTTCCTGCTGAGTTTGGAATTTCAAACTGTTGAAATTCACTGCTGTGCTCAAACAATGAACATTGTTTGCATTTTCTTGACCCACAGAAATTACTAACATTTTGTTTAACAACGTTATCACAATCTCGCAATCTCGTAACTGATTCCATTAAAGCACACAACCAGAACTAGGAAATACTTCAAAGGGCGCTTTTAAGTGAGCAAAGCTCACGCAATGCTTTTAAAAGTTAGCGCTTTGGCAAAGGATAAGAAACAAAGAATTGCTTGCATTTCCGCTTCCGCCAAATGCAGAGTCGTCTTCTGCGGCAGCATTAATCTTAAGCACAATACACAAAAGTTTTTAAGCAAATGCTTGTTTGTCTCTTTTTTTTATATTTTTTATTATTTTGTTTTTTTTTTGTTGTGCTCTATTTCACAAAAAAACTGCTAAAAAAACAACAACACCAACAACAACAACAACAATATATTTTAATGAACACGCACAAAGCAGTAGCAGCGAAAGTTTCAAGAAAAGAAGCAGGTATGAGGTAAACAATGAAGGTCACAAGTAAGTCAGTGAAGCAGCCAGTCAACTGGGGGAATTTTTACTAGAGGGTAGGGGTATGGAGAAGTGGTGTGGGGTCAATTGTTAGGTTAGTTTTGCATGTTTTATTTGTTCGTTTTTGACTTTGCATTATTCATGTGCGCGCCCATTTAAACCCGCTGCATGAATTTCCCTACACAAAAGCTTTCAGATTCTTTGTGCTTTTGTTATATGCACAGCGTTATTTTTTATTCTTTTCACTCCGTCGTCTTAAAAACGTAGAGATTTCGTCATTGTATTCAAGCAAATCGCTTATCATTTAGCAACAATCAATTGATTAACAAGAATTGAGATAGCTTTGGGAACAAATTACCAGCCATTTACTAAAGTTATAAAAGGTTATATTTTTTTTTTTTTTAAATTCATAAAATTAAATGCAGCTCAAAGACACATATGCGTGATTTTATTTTTATTCACACTTAAAAGATAAAAGAATACCCAGTGAACCAGAAGCTTTTTTCGAAGTGAAACTTTTTGTTGTTCGAGGGTGAGTGCAAAAGTGTGTGGGAAATGGCTCTTAAACATATGTATGTAGGTGTATATAATTTTTTTTTTGCAAATTAACGCCTAAAAAAATAAAAATATATAATTTTCTTTCCCATATAAACCCGTTGAACCAACAAAAGCTTGTTGCGGCGCCTCTAAATCGTTTTCGATTCAACCCATATTTGAGAATTATTACTTTCGAGTATCGGAAATTTCTAGGGGGTATCCCGAACATACACACTACCTTGTTTTGCTCTATACAACATAGAACCACCTTAATGTATCTTCTGTTCAAAATTGAACCGGACTGTGCGAATGCAAAATCAACAGTTGTCATAAAGATAATAATTTTAACTATACAGACTTTACAGTCTGTTTTTCAACAACGTAAGCACAGAATCAATAAGGGCAGCTCTTGAAAATCTACAAGTGGAAGAAAAGATAACCAAGTGGATTGTTAAAATGCTGAAAAGCAGAATCATCAACACACAAATCGGTAGCAGTAAAATAAGGAAAACAACTTCAAGAGGAACACCTCAAGGTGGAGTTATATCTCTTTTGCTTTGGATCCTAGTTGTAAACGAACCCTGCTGACTACCCTCAGCGAAAAAGGCTTTAAAGTGACAGCATACGTTGACGACGTTGTGCTTCTGGTGGGAGGGAAACATCTCCCAACCATCAGCAACATGATAGAAACAGCACTTAAAGAAACTGTCTCGTGGGCAGTACCAAACGGCCTAGGGGTCAACCCCGATAAAACCGAACTGGTGCTATTCACAAAAAGAAATAAAACTGAAAATTTTTGCCTCCCAAAAATAAATGGCAAAACCCTGCAGCTATCCAATAAAGCAAAATATCTCGGAGTAATCCTTGAATCAAAGCTGACTTGGAAAAGCAACACAGAAGAAAGAATTAAGAAAGCAACCAGTGCCTTTTACACCCGCAAGAAAACCTTCGGCACCAAATGGGGAATGAGACCCAATGTCATCCATTGGATGTACACGGCTATCGTCAGGCCCATACTAACCTATGGCTCGATTGTATGGTGGAAAGCCACTGAGAAGACAAGCTACCTCAACTCTCTCCCTAGAGTACAGAGATAGGCCTGTCTAGGAATAACAGGTGCGCAACGATCAACGTCTCAGGCAGGCCTGGAGGTCATATTGAACCTCCTCCTCCTGGACAAGTTTATGAAAACCACTGCAATTAAAGCGGCGTTTCGACTTAAGGAAGCTAAACTTTGGAGGCACTGGACGCATGGATACGTCTCTATACTCACAAAGTATAGTCCTGAGGATTTCGCCACAACCTCCGATTACATCACCCCGGAAATAGACTTTCGGCAGAACATGTCATTCTCCTTTCCAAAAAGAGAAGAATGGGATTTGAACCACCCTTTTAGTGAACACGATTTCCAGATCTTCACTGATGGATCCAAAATGGAGAATGGCACGGAACCGGAGTCTACTGTAATACACTACAAATATCCCTGTCACACAGACTTCCAGATTACTGTAGTGTTTTCAAGCAGAAATTTTTTTTCAAGCGATAGAAAAAGCAGCTACGTCAATCCAATCAAGGAACATCAATCCATCAAAGATTACAATCTTTGTGGACAGCCAGGCTGCGATAAAAGCACTCCGCAGCGAAACAACAAAATCGAAATCTGTACTGAGCTGCCGGCAAGCTCTCACCAGAATCAGTCCTCCCCACAAGATCAATATCTGCTGGGTCCCCGGTCATCGTGACATAGAGGGAAACGAAATATCAGACAGATTGGCTAGGGAGGACTCTGAACTGGAAAGTAGTTCTGTGATTGGGTCGATCATGGCTCCAATCGGAGAATTCAAGAAGAAAATAAATGATAAAGCCAGAAATAACACAAATAACTCTTGGTCAAATAGAGACGACTGTGTTATCTCTCGCCATCTCTGGCCTAAACTCTGCGAAAAAGGACCCAATCCCTACTTTCAATGAGTAAAAATGAAACTCGCATCTTAATAGGGGTCCTCACGGGCCATTGTTGTATAGGCACAATGGCCTCGCGACTAGGAATCCCGCACCCAGACTTCTGCAGAAGCTGTGGAGATGTCGAGGAAACAGAAACCATCAAGCATCTACTTTGCGAGTGTCCCAATCTCCAACAACGCCAGCTTCGCCACAAGCAGAGTGTACGGAGAACTGCAAGAGCTCGTGGACGTACCACTGATGGATCTTTTCAGATCTATACGGAGTACCGGTTGGTTCGACCAACCTTGCTCCAGTGACTAAGATTTTTATTTTGGTTTTGCCACAATTAGGTCCACAGTCATAGGGAACCACAATGGACCAATAGGCCCCCGTGTAGGCAACATCGGGTTGCCCTTCCCTCTTAATCTAACCTAACCTAGCCTATTGCTTTGTAAATATAATGAAAAAAAAACTTTAACAATGAGTGTGGTTGAAATTGTGTTTTACCAACGGAATTTTTGGTCCGGATGCATTCGAAATGTTGCAGAAAACCTATGCCACCTGCCTTATGGGCTTAATTTCACGTTGCTCCATGGCAATGGGGTCAAGGTTCTTGAAATTGATGCCCAACAGATATATCTTCAGGATGTAAGAACCATGCTGAGACAATTACAACGTCCATTCAACCTCTTCTGTGCGTCACTTCCATGACTCCAGACGCGACCAACTCCCTGTCATAGTAGTTTCAACACCGGTTACACACCATACTTAAGTGTATATTTAAATTCATAAATAAATATACTGTATGTATAGTAACCAATGTTGGACCGAAACAGTACCAATTATGGATGCTTAGTTGGGTCACCATCCACTTTTATTGGTGGAAATCGAAACTCATCTAAGATCTCTGTGAGTTTATGGGCGTTGCCACCCGGTTGATTAAGCGCAACTCCACCCCAATCATACATACCTGTTCGCGACATTGAACTATCACAGCCAGCACAATACTCTTCGAAGGGCCAACCTTGCGATAGTCTCCCTAAGCAAAAGGGATTGACCTTGACACGCCCTAACACACACCGACACATTTCCACCGATCGTTCATGACTGTGGTGGCAAAAACCACTATTATTGGATGTGCTATAGCGTAGACCACATCGCACTTGACTGTGTGTGACACATGGCCATCACTAAATTGCACCATTTCAATCTGACACTCCGAGGCTACGAAGATATACTTTTTACCTTGGAGTACCCAACTCTGACACCTCGTTATAGACCAATTTATACACCATTATTATCATCGTATTACCAGCCTTAAATAGGACTATCTATAAGACCAATACTAACTGCCAGTGAAATTGTGATAGTACGTCTGCCGAGCGTAACGACGACTATTACCGTGCCAACAAATTTTATCATTGATATTCCTTCGTAAGCATATGCTACCGTTGATCAAGTCAAACGGTTCACCTAGATTGGGCGACCAACTCCAGGATCTGGGTAGTTTCTCAACATTTGCACAGTATAAGGCGAACTCGTTGCCTGCGACCATCCTCATTTATCCTGGCTTTAAAACAACTAAAACAAAAGACCACTCCTGGTTTAATGAGACTTGAAGGATTGCAGTCAGATCCAAAGAGGAAGCCTTTCAGAATTGGCGTTCCAACATAAATGCTGATACTAAAAGACTTCGCATCCAAGCTAGGAATCGCTGTAATGCAGTCTTAAAGCGCGAAAAGTTTCTTCACGAAATACGCATCAGAGAACAGGTTCTTCTCTCCTCCAAAGGAAGCAAAAACTTTTGGTCATTTGTAAAGAGAGTAAAGAACCAGACTTCTTCGTCAATTCCAACTCTTTTGAAAGATGACCAAATCTTCACTAACCCGGCCGATAAAGCGAACCCGTTGGCTGGATTGTTTGCACAGAACTCCACAATCCCGGTTAGCAATCACCACTGCCTCTTGTTGAAAGTAAATCTTCTGCAATGCAGGATATATATTTTCGAACGAGATCAGTTAAAAAGGTCCTTGCAAATCTCAACACCAATAAAGCCTCTGGTTCTGATGGCATACCACCAATTGTACTTAAAAAGTGTGCTACTACATTAGCCCGGCCTTTGCGCAATCTTTTCAACATCTCCGACAGGACAGGAGTATTACCATCTTGTTGGAAGATCACAAATGTCCAGCCAAAAAAGGGCGATGCCGCGAACCCTGCAAACTATCGGCCCATTGCGATATGCTCTACACTTTCCAAGGTCATGGAAAGTGTAATAAACTTCCACCTGATGAACTATCTGGAGCGCAACGAACTTCTTAGTGATCGCCAATATGGTTTCCGAAGGGCTTGCTTTACTGGTAACCATATGGCTTTTCTCACAGAGAAATGGAACCAATGCGTTCATTCATTCGGTGAGAGTAAAGTTGTTGCTTTGGATATTTCTAAGGCGTTTGACCGAGTGTGGCATTAAGCGCTCATGTCTAAACTAATCGCATATGGTGTCGGTAGTACATTTGCTAGATGGATTTCGTGCTTTCTTAATGGCAGATCTATCCGTGTCACTATTGACGGCGTTTCGTTCAGAGAGCACACCATCAATGCGGGTGTACCGCAGTGTTCAGTCCTATCTCCAACTTTGTTTCTGGTTTTTATCAACGACCTTCTGTCGTTGACTCATAACCCAATTCATTCTTTTGCGGATGACAGCAGCATTTGTCATTCATATTCGTTCAAAAAACGGTCGAGCTTTGTGGAGATTGAGAGCAAAAGGCATAATATGAATGACACACTTCTTAACGATCTAGAAAAAATCTCTGAGTGGGGTCGTGCTAATAGAGTTGAGTTTAATGCAAGCAAGACCCAGTGTTGTCTGATAACCCACAAACGAATGAATTGCCCCTTAACTCCCCTTAAAATTAACGATGTGGATCTTGTGGAGTCAGATACTCTTGACGTTCTGGGCATATTTTCAATGTGTTGAAAGAAGCGGCCAAGTGCCTAGGTTTCTTAAAATGGTGCAAAAGATATTTCACCCCATCTGATCTCTGCATGATCTACACTTAATACATCAGGCCGAAAATAGAGTACAATTCGCACGTTTGGGCAGGTGCTCCAAGAGCTTCCTATTTGGAGCTTCTGGACCGAATTCAACGGCGTGCGATATATTTGATAGGAGATGAAAATATTTCATCTTCTCTCAACTCTCTTGGGCATCAACGCAATGTTGGGTGCCTTAGCCTTTTATATAGGTACTACTATGGGTAGTGTTCAAGGGAGGTACAAGACCTGACGCCACCAGTTCGAGTATTTCCCAGGTCCACGTGGTCAGCATTCCAAGCCCATCCCTATACCATTGCCTTGATGCCCACCAGAACAATGCATTACCGATATAATTCATTCTTCTGTCGCACAGTAAGATTGTGGAATAAACTCCCTGCGAGTGTGGTTCCCGATATCTTTGAACTGTGTGGGTTTAAAACAAATATTCACCGATATACTCAAACTTTCCACCTTCCAACTAAACTATCACCCTTCTTCCGAATCAACTCAATGCATTCGCATTTATGGGGGGCATCCCCTGAGCGTTGGTTTAGGCTAAAAAAAAATTATTTGACCAAAAACCATTTCAATATCGTTCAACAAGCACCATATTCACCAGATATGGTCCCGTGTGACTTTTTCCTATTCCCCAAACTTAAATTGTCGCTTCGTGGAAAATATTTTGAGATGATTGAAATCATCAAAGAGAAATTTGCAGAGGGAGCTAAAGGCCATTCCAAAATCGGCCTACTAAAAATGCTTTCAAGAATGGAAAAAACGTTGGTGTATATGTATTGCCTCCGATGGTGAGTGTTTTGAAGGTGATGAAATAAATATTGAAAAATAATTGACCGTTGTTGTTTTATTTGTACATTCCGGTTAAATTTTCAACAGAAGGTATTTCGTCCCCTTAGTATAACAATAGCCTATGTGCTCATAGGCTATTATTTTTTTATTGAATTTTTGGATTCTCCATCGTCGATTTTATATGTGGTAAAAATTTTGTCAAATTCTAGTTTCACAAAGTGGGTCAAAACGTCAGTCAAAAAAATATAGTATAAATTTGTATTAAATTATTTTCCTCAAAAATCATGTAAAAGCATATACGCTATTTTACATAAACTAAATTTTCTGTTTATTCAAAATAATAGTAATGTACACTCACATACTCTATTTTAACTTTTAGGAAAAAAATCAATGTTGTCATGACACTAACACCTAAAATGATGTAAAGAGTGATTTTTTTGAGGTTATGATTTTCATGCATTAGTATTTGACAGATCACGTGGGATTTCAGACATGGTGTCAAAGAGAAAGATGCTCAGTATGCTTTGACATTTCATCATGAATAGACTTACTAACGAGCAACGCTTGCAAATCATTGAATTTTATTACCAAAATCAGTGTTCGGTTCGAAATGTGTTTCGCGCTTTACGTCCGATTTATGGTCTACATAATCGACCAAGTGAGCAAACAATTAATGCGATTGTGACCAAGTTTCGCACTCAGTTTACTTTATTGGACATTAAACCAACCACACGAATGCGTACAGTGCGTACAGAAGAGAATATTGCGTCTGTTTCTGAGAGTGTTGCTGAAGACCGTGAAATGTCGATTCGTCGCCGTTCGCAGCAATTGGGTTTGTGTTATTCGACCACATGGAAGGTTTTACGCAAAGATCTTGGTGTAAAACCGTATAAAATACAGCTCGTGCAAGAACTGAAGCCGAACGATCTGCCACAACGTCGAATTTTCAGTGAATGGGCCCTAGAAAAGTTGGCAGAAAATCCGCTTTTTTATCGACAAATTTTGTTCAGCGATGAGGCTCATTTCTGGTTGAATGGCTACGTAAATAAGCAAAATTGCCGCATTTGGAGTGAAGAGCAACCAGAAGCCGTTCAAGAACTGGCCATGCATCCCGAAAAATGCACTGTTTGGTGTGGTTTGTACGCTGGTGGAATCATTGGACCGTATTTTTTCAAAGATGCTGTTGGACGCAACGTTACGGTGAATGGTGATCGCTATCGTTCGATGCTAACAAACTTTTTGTTGCCAAAAATGGAAGAACTGAACTTGGTTGACATGTGGTTTCAACAAGATGGCGCTACATGCCACACATCTCGCGATTCTATGGCCATTTTGAGGGAAAACTTCGGAGAACAATTAATCTCAAGAAATGGACCGGTAAGTTGGCCACCAAGATCATGCGATTTGACGCCTTTAGACTATTTTTTGTGGGGCTACGTCAAGTCTAAAGTCTACAGAAATAAGCCAGCAACTATTCCAGCTTTGGAAGACAACATTTCCGAAGAAATTCGGGCTATTCCGGCCGAAATGCTCGAAAAAGTTGCCCAAAATTGGACTTTCCGAATGGACCACCTAAGACGCAGCCGCGGTCAACATTTAAATGAAATTATCTTCAAAAAGTAAATGTCATGGACCAATCTAACGTTTCAAATAAAGAACCGATGAGATTTTGAAAATTTTATGCGTTTTTTTTTAAAAAAAAGTTATCAGGCACTTAAAAAATCACTCTTTATAATGATATACGTTGTTGTTCAACAAATATTTTCAATATGTTCATTTGTATGAATCTTATAGGCCGTTATATTTTTAGAACAATTAACATGTGCTTTAAAATTACAAAAAACAAAAGTAGCCTATGCAATGCTTACGTTGTTTTATGGCTGGTGACACACATAGCGATTCATCGCGATCGCGACACCACGAGTGCGGCACAAATTTTGGTGTCAAACATAGCGACTGCCGCCAGTTCCACCGAATTATTGGTAAAATACTGAGAAAAAATGAACGCTGTCGCTGTCGAAGCGCGGCCAGCTGCGACACAATCGATATGTTTGTGAACTCACATTTGAAGCAATGCAAATTTGATTTCAGTTCGTTGTTGAAATTCGCTCGTTCATAATCATTTAGTCGTTCATTCGTTCCCAATCATTCATTTAATCATGGATTTGTCAAGCTCTGGTGAGTATCTGCTATCTTAAATTGTAGGAAGGAATATTAAGGTATATTAATTGTCAACAGAATTTGCGACGGAATCAACAGGAGCCCTATGTGTCAAACTTGCTCCAAACTCTGTTGGATTATCTGTGGAACCATTGGATTCAAATATATCGGAAACTGACGAAGAGGATGGAGAAGATTTTTCAGCAGGATCGTCAGATTATTATATTCCAGAAACGGATGAAGAGGAGGATAATCTCGAGGGGAAAATTGAAAAATCTTCGGTAAAGCAACATGAAGTGCTCTGCGAAATCGCGGAAGAAAGCAATGATGAAAATGTAGAATTGACGGTAACACGAAAAAGAAAGGTGAGTTAATTAAAAGGTAATTTAAGAAGATGTCTCCTACAATTATGGATTTGTTGTATTCAATAGTGTAAGAGCCAGCTTTGGAAGCAGAACAAAAGAAAGAGTGACAGGAGTCAAGGAAAGGCTTATGTTACAAAGAGTGGTAAAGTAATTAAGGAACGTTTACCGAAGCCCGCAAATTGCAGCTGTCATCACAAATGTCCAGAACACTTCTCTGAAGAAGATCGTAAGAAAATCAATGCAGACTATTGGAGTTTGGGCGATTACTGCAAGCAACGTCTATTCCTTAGTAATAACATAAAACTGGAGAAGTGCAAGAGGACATTAACGAGAGAATCACGGCGGTCACAGGTCTGTAAAAAGTTCTTTTTAAATACTTTACACGTGTCAGACTGCGCGATATCTGTATTAGCCAAAAAAAAGAATCAAAGAGAATTTGTTGACATGAGGGGTAAACACGGAATGCAAAGAAAAGTAGACGCGGAGATAGCAACTCTTATTAAAGAGCACATAGAGTCATTTCCAGCAGTAGAAAGCCACTATACTCAAGCAAAGTCCCAACGCCTTTATCTGAGCGCAGACCTAACAATTATAAAAATGTATAACTTATTTAAAGAACGCCACCCAGATCTCTCAGTTAAAGAACATATGTATCGCCACATATTTTGTAATAATTACAATTATTCATTCCATCATCCAAAAAAAGACACATGCTTAACATGCGAAAGGTTCAAAAATACAGAGGACAAGGCTTCAATACAGAAATCATATGATGAACACTTAGCAAATAAAGCCCAGGCAAGACTCCACAAAGATGCTGACAAGGAGTTATCTAAAAAGAACAGCAATATAAAAGTATTCACTTTTGACTTACAATCAGTGCTATTGACACCATGTAGCAATGTAAGCACCTTGTATTACAGTCGAAAGTTCGCCACATACAACAACACATTTTACGATTTAGCTAGTGGAGCTGGATATTGTTTTCTGTGGGATGAAAACCATGGTAAGCGTGGGTCAGAGGAAATTGGAACCACTTTATTAAAAATGCTGAAAAATTTACCCGAATCAGTAACGGATGTTATTCTGTATTCAGACTGCTGTGGAGGACAGAATAGAAACAGATTAATTGGCACATTATTGTTTCATATGAATCATTCATTGCATTTTAATTCAATAACGATGAAATATCTTCAAAGTGGACACACACAAATGGAAGCAGATTCCATGCATTCGGCTATAGAACGAGCTAAGAGAAATATTTGTGTATATTCACCAGAAGAATGGCCAACTATACTTAGACTGGCAAGACGAAAAAATCCGTACGCTGTAGAAAGGCTTAACTACAGTGATATTATTGATCTCAAAACGGCGTTCCCAAAATTGAACCATAACTTGAAGAAAAATGTCAACAATGAATCGGTAAATTGGCTTAAAATCAAGGTTCTCCAAGTAATAAAAAGTGAAAAGAGACAATTCTTATACAAGGAACAATGGAACGAAGGCTTCAAAGTGATTGATATAGATGGCTCGAGAATGAAAAAGAAAGGGGTCACCAATTTTACATTAACTCACAAATATAAAAAAGAACTACCAATTTCTGACACAAAATTGAAGGATCTCAAAGATTTATGCAAGAAAAATGTAATTCCTCCCGGCTCACAGACATTTTTTTTGAACTTAAAAGGAGAGAATATTCGCGATTGTTTAGATGAACCAGACAGATTCGAAGAAGAGGACGAAGACGACTATAAATAAAGACCATGCTTATAATTTACGATCTGACTGTAATTAAAACATAATTTTATAGTAATAAAAATTCATATTAAATTTACTTATTATTCTGGTGTATTTCTTGATTAAAATAGTGTATACCATACAAAATAAAATAACGTATCAGAAATTTGATAGAAAACATTAAAAAATAAAATAGCCTATCTGATGTATCTGCAGTTTACACCGCTTTTTTGTTCATTAAAAGGATGATTATAATAATAAAAATTGGTCAGTTAACAAAATAGACTCATTTTTAAACAGTCTTAAAAAAAAACGTCGGAAAAAATAAATATTTACAGACATAACGAGATTTGAGTGAGAGCTACTTTCGAAAAAAAGTTTGAAATCCATTTTCTCATAACATCAAAAAATTTATAGGCTATTTTAATACTAAGGGGACGATTTATCGTATGACGGAAATGTTCCCTTTGGAAAAAAATTGGAAAGCTTCCATATGGAAGTGATTTGGAAACATTGCTCATCATATCTTTTGGAAACTTATGGGAAGTTTTTAATTGATATTGTTTCCAAACCGCTTCTTAAGGAATGCATGTGGTAGCGTTTGCTTGTTTTGGGTCAATTTAAATTTTAATTTATTTTCAATAATTAAATGTCGATTAATAAGGCAGCTTAGGTAGTCGGGTAGGTAGCGTGCTTGATAGCCACCCCAGAGATCACCCCGGTTCGAATCCCGGCCAGGCAAACCTCATTTTTAGTTGTTATTTATTTGTTGTTGTTTCCACATTAATTTTTTAGGAAAATAAAGAGGAATGTTTCCACATTCATTTTTCAGACAGCGGAGAGGAATGTTTCCCTCCAATGATATAGTGTTATAAGAAGAAATGGAGTGTCTAACGAAAGGGAACGCTTCCTACATTCTATGGAATGTGAAAGCTAAGGAAAAAAGAAATAAAGATTGCTGATCGTTCTGAGAAAAATTAGACGGCTTCTTATGGGAAACTTATGGGAAGTTTTAAAGTGATATTTCTTCCAAACCACTTTCTTAAGAAGGTATGTGGAAACAGTGGCATTATAACTGATGGGGAAACATTTCTTTTCGCATCTTTTGGAAACTTGTGGGAAGTTTTTAATTGGTATTGCTTCCAAACCGCTTCTTAAGGAATGCATGTGGAAACTTTTGCTTGTTTTGGGGCAATATAAATTTTAATTTATTTCCACTAATAAAACCTCTAATAACACGGCAGCCTCGGTAGTCGAGTAAGTAGCGTGCTTGATTGACACCCCAGAGATCCCGGGTTCGAATCTCAGTCAGGAAAAGTTCTAATTTGTAGTTGTTATTTCCAATGCTTCCATATTCATTTTTAATGACATATTAACCCTCTAATGACATAGTTTGTTTAAAAATATATGGAGTGTCTAACGAAAGGGAACGCTTCCTACATTCTATGGAATGTTTCCGGCTTATATTCGGGAATGTTTCTATTACCCATTCCAACATTATTAATAATACCAACAAGTTTTATTTGGGTGTATTTGCGTTGAAACAAGCAGTTGACAGTGATTTGACAGCAAACAATTGATCGTTACTTAACGAGTAATGAACTGAGAGAAACGTCAAAAACAATGCATTAAAAATGCAGTTCTTCGCACATGTTTTCAGCCAATTCGTACTATATGCGTACCCACTCTCACCAATTGAATCTATGCATTCGTACTTATTTTATTTTCAATGACAAAAAAATTATCAATTTAATGAAGTATCATATGGGCTTAACGTACAAAAAGATTTGTACAATTAAAAAACTATTAATTTGCGAGTTTTGAAATGATAATTTTCTTCTCGTAAAGGTACATGAATGAATAAAGAATAAATAGATATTTTTCGTTCTTTGCGCCTATATCTCGCAGTGTACAATTAGCTACCTTTCAAGTGTGCTTCAACTTCAATTAAAAGTTAGCGCTTATTACACTGTCTTTCAGTATTATTTGTATGTCAAATGCCAAAGACCGTGCCTTCATAATCATTCCTAATTTCACTACAGAAACCTGTACAGAAAATTCATTCTACCTGCCTGCGTAATTTTCTTTCAATTACCACTCTAACATGCCTTAATTTAATTAAATACTTGAAAGCACTATTACTTATTCTATCGGTATCAGTCGCCCTGAACTCTGAACCGCAAACTACAGCAAGCATTTCATTACCACCCTTTTCTATCACCTTAAAAGTGACACTAAATGTCAACTCATCACACGTTAACATTAAGCATTATGTAAAGTGCAAACGACCGAAAATAGAAAACACCGTTAATAACTTGGCCTACATACACATACATACACACACATATGCATAGCCAATAGAAAGCGTGAGTCAAACAGTAACTAATAAACACAAATTTGTGTCTATAAAACGCCGCATGAATGAACTAGTAAAATAATGAAATGAAGGATATGTTATTATGTGAGGATATTTCGAAGGAAATCCTCGACAATGCGTAACGCTAAAATTGTAATAAAACACTATCTGCCATAGCTGCTGCTTGTTCTTTGTTGACAGTTGACTGAAGCTTTATGAAGAATAGATTTTGTAGGTGGGTCGCTTGGTTGCTGATGATGAAGTGTTGGGCGTGGTAAAGAGGCATTAACTGAATATGTTGCGATAAGTAAGTGAAAGGAAAGTGTTACAAAGTCAAGACCATGACACGTTGAGATTGACAAAAATATTTAATAACGAATAAGTGGAGCAAAATAAAATATATAAGTCTAAGTGTGTGAGAGAGAGAGAGAGAGAGAAATAGAGGGGGTGAGGGAGAGCGAAAAACAAATAAAATAAAATAAAAAGCTCTGTATGAAAAAGTTTCTACTTAATTGTATGTGCAGTGTAGGGTGTTTTTTTCGCTTCTATATGTGTGTCTGAGAGTTCTTGTTGAAATAAAAACAATGGCTTGGCGAGCAATGAGAGTTGTGCTCGAATTAATTTTTTTACTGCCTTTAATTTTTGTTTTCGAACTTGAAGTTTTCCCGTGTTTTTTCTAAAACTTAAAATTTTCTAAAATTTCTAAATTTCTAGCAACTGCATATTTTTTTTTGTTTAATTTTTATTGTAATAATAAAAAAAAAAAAAAACAATCTGTACACCTCTCTAATGCAATAGACTTCAAATTACTTAGTAATGTTTATGGCAATGATCTCAAGCAAGTCTCTTTAGCACAAGACCAAACTGGCATGAAGTTGAACCAGAGTGCGTAGAGCACTCAAAATTCGCTCTCACTCTTTCGAGTTATCATTTATATAAACAGAAGCAATGAATAATCTTTTCAGAGCAACTCCTTGAACGCTACGCTCTCGCATAAACTTCTCAAACACTTGTTTTGGTTATTCGTTCGTGTACAAAGAGCTCTCATCGTTGTGAGAACATCGTCACTGTTTTCATCCCCCGAGTTCTGCAAATGATGTGCTCTTTCTTTGAGCTGAAAAATATTTGAATTCATCAATGATAAGTATTTTGATTTTATCATTTTCAAATTACCTAGTAAGTGAAATGAAACGCAAACGTTACTCAAAAATTATTCTTTATTTAATAGAAAAAACACATTTGCAGAAATAAACTATTCAGTTTGGAATTTGTTTGCACTTTTTGCGGATTGATTACACTGTGTGTAATTTTTTAAGTCATGGCAAAATAACCATATACGGACACCACTACGTGATGAAAGACTAAAAAAAAAAAAGACCCGTGTCTCCCAATTTTTCCCAAAGTCATGCACTTTTTTGTTTATGGGCCGCCAAAGATTTGGGGCCTCGGTATCATTTTCGCAAAAAAGTGATAATTATCTCGGGTTCATATCTTGCAAACCGTTCAGAATTTCGATTTACTCTCTGAGGCAAAGTTGTAGCTCTTGTCATAAAGAACAAAAATTAAAATAAAAAATAAATAAATAACTGGCCATTTCAGCCCTTGAAAGGACTTTGACCTAGCTTCTTATGATCAATTGTGTTGTGCGTGTTATTAAGTTTGTACACAATTGACCGAGAAAGGGACCTACATGTTTAACGCCTACTCCGAACGGCGATGAACGTAATGTTCTTATTCTCAAGAAGCTTTACATGGCATTTGATTACTCTCTAAGGTTTGCCATTGTCTGCAGAGAGGTGGCGGCCGTACAGAAAAATTATTTTAATTCAAATAATTTTCTGTCGCTGCTGGGGTTCGAACCTGGGTCTCCAAAGTTCGTTGACATAGCGGCCACGCACTTTAACCAACTACGCCACGGTCGCCACAAGAACAAAAATTGCGAACATATAAAATCAAAAAAACTTCACCTTCCAGATCAAAATCGCAAAAAGATCTCAATAAACAAATTTCTAGAACATATAAACTTCCTAGAGATGATTCTTAAGACTCTTTAGGTAGCACGCAAAAGTGAAAAAAGTGACGCGGTGAAGGTTATATAAAGTGCTACAACATAATTCGTACACAACAGTGGCAACTGACAGTTTCAGTATGCAGTGTGAAAAACTTGATTTATTTTGCTACGTTTGCGGTCATCAAACCAGAAAAAAAACATCTACAAGATTTCAGAAGGAAAAGAATCTTTTAACTAGTGAATTCAAAAGAGCATATACATTGGTTTTCGACGAAGTGGATTGACCGGTGAAAATTACATACCTAATACAGTGTGTTGCCAATGTTATAACAATCTAAAATTTTTTGTTTTCATTTAACAGGCGTACTTAATGGCCCTGACATTAGAAAGCTATTCAAGAGCAACTTTGATTCATCGCTTGATGAAAATCATTCAATGGCATGGATTTACCTTCAGCGTGTATGCACCAGAGTCTTGGGAGGGGATCGAGACGCGGAACCGGAAGCAAGAGAATGGGTGAAAGAAATGCTGCATTATTTTGAGATAATCGGCGCATCGATGACATTAAAGCTGCATTTTCTTCATTTTCATTTTGACGATTTTATCAAACAACTCCCTACCGAATCCGATGAGCAAGGAGAACGGTTTCACCAAACCACAATGCCCATGGAAAAACGGTACAAAGGAGTCACAAGATCACCCTGTATGATGTTAATGAAGTATTTGAAGAAGAAAGAGCTGATGATGGAGGGCAGTCTGGAAGCAACGTGCCTGTGGACACCATAAGTTCTGAATCAGAGTCAGATTCGGACGACGATTTGGATCCACAACTTAAGAGAGCGCGATTTGCAAGTCCAGGGCCATCAACATTATAAACATAACACGAATACTTTTTTTTAATATTTTTGTAATAGATAGCATAGTATCTCAATGTTGAAGTAAATAAAAAACAAATTAAATTAAAAAAACGGTGTTAAGAATAATTCCCAGGAAGTTTATATGTTCTAGAAATTTGTTTATTGAGATCTTAGGTAAATTTTTGTAGTTGATTGTTTTTTGAACGGTTTGCTACATATGGACCTGAACACGGGAAAAAAGGTAAAAAAATCGAATTTTTTTAAGTTTTTTGCGATTTTGATCTGGAAGGTGAAGTTTTTTTGATATTATATGTTGGCAATTTTTGTTCTTTATGACAAGAGCTGCAACTTTGCCTCAGAGACTAAATCGAAATTTTGAACGGTTTGCAAGATATGAGCCCGAGAAAATGATCACTTTTTTGTGAAAATAATACCGAGGCCCCAAATCTTTGGCGGTCCATAAACAAAAAAGTGCATGACTTTGGGAAAAATTGGGAGACACGGGTCCTTTTTTTAGTCTTTTATCACGTAGTGGTGTCCGTGTATGGTTATTTTTTTTCGTGTTGCACTGTGTAATTATCAAAATTGTGTTTATGCACTATGCTTTAATGCCTTTTGATATTGTGAAGCACTTGATGCATATTTACTTTAGTCAATATTCAAAAGTCTACCCATTTTTAATATGTAATAATATATTTAATATAACATGCGAATAAGTGTATACACACAAATGGCTACAAAATTACTTCAATAGAAACAAACAGAAAACAAACAAACTCCAACAGAAACGAATGATAAAAAAATGATGACATCAAAATAAAACTCACTCAGAGCTCACTGTAATAACTATCATTAAAAAGAATTCATCATTTTCAAATAATCTGAGTGAGGTAAAAAATAGAGCGAGCTCACATATCGGCTCATGCTCTTCAAAAGCGCATGCTGTGAACAGCAACGAAAGAGAAATGAAAATAAAGAATTCGATCGCTCATTCGGCGATTAACGAATGATCGCTCGTTTGTTTTTCATTTCCAATGAAAGAAACAAAACGAAATGCTCTGAGTTAAGTTGTATTGAGGTGAGTGAGGGATATTTTACTCCTCAATGATAAGTATTTACTAAACCTCTGCACGAGTGCGCTTGAAATGCGTTTCAAAGCACTCGTTTGTAGTGCAAGCTTTTGCTATGTTTTGCTCTCATCAATGAAATCAAGCCTAACACTACAGAGAGCACTCGTCGCTTGAGCAGAACAAGAACAAACTAAAACCAAAGCAATGTTAGGCACGATTCGGAAAAGAAGTGTGTACTGACTAGAAAGTTATGTAAACAACAGCAGAACGCTTGGAGTTATGCTGTGTCTTTGAATAGCTTTGGAAGTAAATGCCGTATAACAATGAAACTCAATATGTATGGAGTTCGTACTTGGTGATATCCTTCTACTTGAAAGTAGAATATGGGAAGTAGGGTACTGGGATGGGCATTTGACAAATGGGTGTGGCTCCGATCAGGCGCGGATCCAGGGGGGGAATTTGGGGGTTCAACCCCCCCCCCCCCCGAAATTTTAAAAGAACCTGTATTTAAATGTGATGTACTGATGTTTATTATGTGGGCTAAGATTACCAAAAAGAAAAAAAAAAATTGGTTTTTTATAATTTACTTTAAATATTCACACCCCTAAGCTGTAAACGTTTGTAGCTGTTTCTACACGTATTGCTAAAATACTGAATTCTGTTCCAGTTTTTGTTTGTTTTTGCAATATTGCGCTTGTAACTGTAAACAGTTACACATACAATCTTAACCTGAAATCACAAAAACACCGCATTTTTTGGATAAAATATATCCAAACACCGCACAGTCTTAATTTAAAAACCCACAGTTTCGATAGTATCGGAAGTGTAGACGTAAAATTCCTTTTTATACAGTAATGGAGAAAAATTCCGGTTTTTGTAGTTTTTATTTATTTTGATGTTGGTTTTATCTTGGCCTTTAATATTTGTATTCGAGTCAAATAAACAGAGAAATCACTTTTATTATTATAATTATCTTCACCCCAGCGTCAGCTTGTGGTATTTAACACAAAAAAATAATCCTGAGCACCACACAATCATATGGAGTGAATATGGAGTGAATATGGAGTGAAATGTGGATGGCTATTTTTTTCGTAGCAAAGTTTTTTCCAATATGTGGAATAATTTTTTCACATATTGCAGCAAAACACAAATTATAACCTTCTTTTGAAAAACCAGAGGCTCGAAATAGATTTAAGACTAACGGTTTCTTCCCACGCCTACGATTTTTTGGAAAAAAATTAACCCGCTCTAATGTATATAAAGGGTGGTTGAATTTTAAGGGCCGATGTTGAATATAAACCACACCTAAATGTCAACTTTTTTTCTGCATTTCATTTGACATTTCTCAATTTCAGACTAACTCAATTTGAACCGTTAAAGTTATTCAGGCTTATTATGAAAATGGGCTTTCAAATCAAAATGCATATCGAGCACTTCGTGATTTTTTCGGTCAATTTAATCGTCCTAATGTGCGTACAATCGGAAAAATCGTGCAAAAATTTGAACAAACCAGGTCTGTAGGAGATGTGAAAACACCAGTGCATGCTCGTACTGCAGAAAATATTGCTGCTGTTCGCGATAGTGTGGCTGAAGAGCCGTCCACCTCAACTCGTCGTCGTGCCCAACAATTGCACCTCTCACGTTCGTCGTTGATGAACATTATGCATAAAGACTTGCATTTACACGGTCAGAATGGTGGCAAGAAATGGCAACAGTGGATGATCAATTTTCGAAGAAAATCATCTTCAGGGATGAGGCACATTTTCACCTCAGTGGATTCCTCAGTAAGCAGAATTACCGCATTTGGGCGAATGATAATCCAAGAGTGATTGTCGAAAAACCAATGCACCCACAAAGAGTGACTGTTTGGTGCGGTTTATGGGCTGGCGGCATCATCGGGCCGTATTTTTTTCCAAAATGAGGCTGGTCAGGCAGTTACTGTGAATGGTGTTCGGTAGCGTGAGATGATAACGAACTTTTTATGGACCGAATTGGAAGATATGGATGTGGACGATATGTGGTTTCAACAGAAAGGTGCCACTTGCCACACAGCTAACGAAACAATGGCTCTTTTGCGCGACAAATTCAATGGCCGTGTTATCTCACGTGGTGGCGATGTCATTTGGCCACCAATCATGTGATTTGACACCGTTTGACTTCTTTGTTTGGGGTTATTTGAAAGAAAAGGTGTACGTCGATAAGCCAGCAACAATTCAAAAGCTAAAGGATGAGATAATTCGGCGGCGGGGTGCAATAAGGCCGAATTCGTCTGTAAAATTTACATATTTTTTATTGAGAAGACTAGAATATCTTATTCTAATAATAGAAATATATATCCGTTTAAAGCGAAAAATATGATCGTTTAAATGCTAAAGAACATACATCTTTTTGTTAGTGGTCGAGAAAAAAATGTAAAATATAAACGAAAAAGTTATGAATGAAAATTTATAAAATATGCGCGATTTTTACTAAAATTTTTAATGAAGCTTTAATATTATAAAGAATGAGCGCCGCAAGGTTTATAATAAATCGCCGCGATTTTTAATAAAAATTTTTTGCCAGCGGCGCTCATTCCTTATAATATTAAAACTTCTTCACCTTCACTATTGAACTACTACTAATAAAATTTTCGCGTTGATACGAAAACAAGCACATTGAGGTTGACAATGGCAACTGTTCTCTTGCAAATTGAGTACCTACGCTGAGTCCAGTAACTTTTCAAACAACAGACTACAGGGTGCGTATTTTTTATTAAAAATAATTATAAAAAATAATCCTTAGTTTGCAAAAATTATTTTTCGGCCTCAAATGGAAATAAAACCAAATTCACAATTTCGGCCTTATTTCTCTTTGAAAAGGAAATAAAGCCAATTCGGCCTTATTGCCGTTGGCCTTATTGCACCCCACCAATTCGGCACATTAACGGCATAGAACCTCACTTATGCCTCGGCGTCATCGAAAATTTGGACCATCGGATGGAGGTGTGCCGCCGAGGTCGCGGAGGCCATTTAGCCGATATTTTGTTCCATGCATAATTGCACCAAACCAATATTATCATAATAAAAAGAAATGACAATAATTTCCTTAATAATTTGTGTTTTATTCAAAATCAACATCGGCCTTTAAAATTTAACTACCCTTTATATATATAACGTACATAAATATTTTTGAAACCCCCCCCGAAATATATTCCTGGAACCGCCCCTGGCTCCGATCCAAATAATTCAAGTATCCAAATAATTCAATGAAGTGTAGGAAAAACTTAAGCGTATTAAGACCATTTAGGGTCCTTAGGGTCCGTGTTTATCAGTTTTAGGGGGTGGCTGATTTCGAATCCGATTTCAGAATTTTAAAATTAAAGATGGCGGATAGGGTTGCCACCTAAATTTTTTGTAGTTTAAAAAATTCCGCGCTGGGGTGAACACTAGGTAAAAATGGATCGCTGAATCCGAATCCGATGTCAGAATTTCAAAAGTATGATATTTTAACAATGGGGTTGCCACCTAATAATATGTTGCTTTAAGAGTTTTAAACATTATCTAACAGTTTAAGGGGGTCGCTGATTTCGAATCTGATGTCAGAATTTTAAAATTTTAGATGGCTGATAGGGTTGCCACCTAATTTTTTTATTTTTACGAATTTGATGCTGGGGCGAACACTAGGTAAAAATGGGTCGCTGAATCCGAATCCGTTGTCAAAATTTCAAAATTTTTAGGTGGCAACCGTATAGGGTTAAATATTTCACAATTTTGAAATTCTTCCTTATTCGTTCCTTAAAATTGACCGTTACACCAGTAGTCACAGAGTTAAGATTCCATGCAATGTTTTTTCATGGTTGTAGCATTTTTACTTTATTATGTGGTTGCCACCCTGAAATCGTGGCGACAAGAATTTTTTTTGTAATTTAGTTGTGAGGCGTAATAACACATCTATGCTTTCGTAAAACAAAATTTACCGCAGCACGTCTCCCGAGTGAGTAAGAATTTCATGCAACGATATCACATTTCTGTTACATATGCTACTACATTCACGATCTGGTGACGTCGGAATTTTTTGTTTTATTTTTTTCGTAAGGCCAAGTATAAATCCTTCATTTTTCTTTTCAAATATTTATCGTAGCTTATATACTCATTGAGTAGAAATTCAATGCAACGACGCTGCATGAATGTTGCGTTATCGATCTTTGAGCCGCTTTCTCTGTGTCCCCATGACATCAGAAATTTTTTGTCTAGTTTTGTTTTGAGGGCTTAAGACAGGCCTTTATTGGTGTATAATATTTTTAATTCTGGCGCTAATACTCGGCGAGTAATAATTCCATGTAACAAATTTTCAATTGCGTTGCTTAAGCAGCTTCGTCACGTTAAAAAAACTTTGTCCTTGCACGAGAGGCATGTATTGTTTTTTCTTTAAGATATTTTTTGGGTGATCTTGATAACCCAATGTAACTTTTGAGACCTCTTAAAATGCTGCAGAGGCGGTTGCGATGGTTGGGGTCATTGTCTTCCTACAAAATCCATTCCTCGTTTTTGATGACAAATTGACATTTGACAGTCGGTAATAAAGCTTTCTCATAGATTTTGACCCTTCTGGCAGCAGTGAGGTTCTCGGTAAAGAGGTCCAAAGTGCCGAACCCCTTTTTTGAGAAGTATCCCCAAAAATGAATTTTTATTGGTTATTAACGGTGCGCTGGACGAAATTACTTTTGACCGAAAAGCAAGCTCGTGGTAGGATCGAATAACCCCAAACGGAAGATTCGTTAGAGAAAAGTACGTCATCCCAATCGCGATCAATGTTTTCTGATGCTCTAGCCAGTTGTTTAGTAACGTGATTTTCGTGCAACAGTGTTTCCTTCACTTCGCTTTGCCAAATTATTGAAATTATTTGCACACAAATGGTAACGAATAGTTACGTGCGATATATGTAGATATATGTAGAGAGTATATATGTAGAGTAGACCTTTCTGCCTCCATTTTTCTTGCCCTCGACGCAATTTTAACCTAAGACTCCGTGAAAACAAATTCACGACAATTTTTTAATCCTTCTCGGTCACGTTCCCTGTTGAGCCACGATTGGGAAGGTCATAGAAATTTTTAAATTCCTTGAAGCGTTGCACCCACTACTGGATAAAAGTCTTTGACTTTTTCAAATACTTTGCCACCGCTACATAATTTATTTTTTGGTCCTTTTGGATGGGTGCAGAGAAAACTGTCTCGAGGCGTTCGGCGTATGCAGCTCATTATGCCTAACATACTTTTCTGACAAAGTTTCGACTTTTAATGTAACTTTTTTACAGGTGCGTCAAACCAAACAACAGCACCTACACTTAGGCCAGTGCAAGCCCGTTGTGATACCACATAATCTTTTTTCACCTATGAGAGATATCCCTTCTCAACAAACCAGTTCGAACGGATTATGAATTTTGTTATATGCTTGATTTCCAGGCATGAGCCTTTGGTAAATCCACTTAAGAAGGGATAGCCTAGAGTTTCCAATCTCCTTTTACTTAGTGCCGGACATTTGCAGAGAAAATGCTGGACATTTTCGACCTCTTCTTCGCATTTGCAGCTACTGCAGAAATCATTTGATGTAAGTCCTCCTCGAAGAGCATGTGTTGCGATTAGACAGTGACCCGTGAAGACTCCTACTATTTTTGAAAGGCTTGCCCTGTTTAATTCAAGTGGTGATTTAGTGCGTTTTAAGTCGTAGCGAGGCCACGTTAGCTTAGCTACCTTACATGTGTGTTCCCAACGTACTTGTGCAAGACTCCCGGATTTGTTCTTGCACTGGAGTTTATAGGAAGACATGGGTATACCAATAAAATCCTCATTTAAAAGGGTGTTCGAGGTCGTACCTTTTTTTTCCAATTCGTCAGCCAGATTATTGCCCTCGATATCCCTATGACCGGGTCCCATATGAGATGGATCTTGAATAACCATGCCATCTCGTTAAGAGCTCTGCGGCACTCAGTGAGAGTTTTAGAGTTATCAATATGCGATTTCAACGCTTTAAGTGCAGCTTGACTATTTGAGAATATAAATATTCTTTCTCCAAAGGTCCTTTTGACCTAAAATCTTAGTGGTTTCATATATAGCAGAGATGGGCACACCACACACACCGGAATTATGTCAGTGTATATGTGTCGCACTCAGATTGCTACACTGAAAGCTAAAAAATCATATAAAAAAGTGAAACAGACGAACGCGATGTTACTTGCTTGAAGTTTCGTACCATACTGATCTCTGCTGATCAACGCTGACTACTGTATGTGTATACAAAAATGTTACGTCCTTCCTCAAATTTGAGGTTCGTGCCCTTCTCTGATATATAGCCATCATCTCCGCTTGGTAGATACTACAATAGTTTGGGGGTCTAAAGGAAGCTTCTATTTCCAGATCTTACTCCCAAGATTCCCATTCCTCCCCCAACCTGTTTTTGAAGCTTGCATCTGTCTGTAAAGATTTCAATTATTTTAAGATATCCCAGTCTAGGCGTGAAGGGATGAGAACCTCATGGTTCTTTTCAAGATTGAAACAAGGTACACAGTAATCTGTTTTGTCGGGGACCAACAAGTTCAGAATTACCATTTGACCGCAGCTGTTACCTATCCAATTTCAGATTCTCTTAGTCTGAGGGCTGCTGAGAGTTGAGCACACTCTCTGGCAAAGATATCTAGAGGAAGAAGGTGAAATATGACATTAAGAGCATTAGATGGGGTTGTGGATAATGCACCAGTAATACAGAGACATGCATTTCTTTGAACCTTAGCAAATTTCTGAAGTACAATTGTCTTATTAAGGGCCTTTAATATTATTATTATTAATAATTATATATTATTATTATTAAGGGCCTGGTCACCAGACCAGTGAACCGTATACAAGTATTGGGCGGACAATTGCCGTATAAATTCAGCGTACTATTTGGGGGGAAAAACCCCATTTTTTACCAATAGATTTTTTACAGACAAAAAAAACTATATTTGTCTTTTTAACGCGCTCTTTTATGTTATCATTCCAGATAAGTTTCTTATCCAGAATAACTCCAAGGCACTTCGTGCAGCCTCGTGCCATTCAGTAGCGGTGGGATTTTGTATTTCTTTGTGAAAGGGATGAGATCTGTTTTCTCTGGGCTTAGGCTTAATCCACACGACGACGTCCATCTCGAAAGGATTAAGATTGCTCTTTCCATGAGTTGACAGAGATTTTGAGGAAATTTTCCGTTAAAGACGAGAGCAATATCATTGGCATATGCAATAACCTTGTAGCCTTCCCCCTCCATGATGCGCAACAGTCGGTCAACCATCACGGACCTCAGAAGTGGAGACAAGACTCCCTCTTGCTGAGTTCCCCTGCATACAAACCTAAGGGTAGAGGATCCTCCACTTTCTGAGTTCACCACTCTGCCCTATAGCATCTGATTGATGAGACTCACGAGAAAATCCTCCACCCCCAGTTCTGTGGAACTGTGGTCACTGAGGTGACCGCACAGGGAAGAACGTTATTGAATGCTCCTGCCATATCTAGAAAGGCGACAAGCGCTTATTCCTTGTTCGCAAGTGCTTTTTCGATTGGAGCTACAAGAGAACGGAGAGCTGTTTTAATTAGCGTTTAATTGCAACAGAAATTTTTAGGACGACTTATTACGAGAGTCGTGCATAAAAGTTCCTCCCAATTAAGTGATGGTTTCACGGGCTTTATGGCTTGTTGCATCGTCCTGCTGGAACCATTTAGCACTTAGATGATTAATTTTAACGTGGGGAACCAACAAGTCGCGAATAATTTCCTTGTGGCGCTCACCATGGACGATAACGTTGGCTCCATCTTTAGTTTTGGAAAAGTATGGAACAATGATGTATTCGGCATTCAAACCACACCAGACAACTTAGCTTTTATTGAATGTAAGACAACCTGGAGAGTCTCTTCAGGAGTGTTCTAACTCCAAATACGACAATTGTACATATTTATGTAACCGTTATGAGCCTTATCGCTGAAGGTGATTTGATGGAAAAAATACGGTCCAACTTCCAATTGATTTTCAGCCCATTTACCAAACGTACGACGCAAACTATGGTCTGATGGCTTCAATTCCTCAAAGTTTACCAAATGTGCGACGTAAACCAGGGTCTGATGGCTTCAATTCCTCAAAATTTCAATCCAGTAGGTGCATTTATTTCCTCAAAATTTATGGTAGTCCTCAAAAACTTCTACGTACATGCTAGAAGGGCAAAGGCCGACTTGTTGATTCGATAAATTTAGATCCCCGTTCACACTCCGCTCTACACAGCGGCTTTAAATTCTTTCGTACGCACAGTATGTGCTCGTATTAAATGATTATTGTCCATAAGAGGAAACGTAGATATAAATCAATTTATCTTAACCTGCTCAGATGGATGATTATGCGCACCGTAATATGTGCAAAGCGCTCTGTAAGTTTGCTGCACAGAAGGCGAATTTTGAAAATAAATTTCCACGATTTGTAAACGTTGTTCCGATGTAAGTCCTTGCATGATAATTTGTCAAAGTATACTGAACATTAATTTCAAACACATGTGTTTACCTTCAGAACTAGCTTAACAGCTATCCCTCTAGGAAATTTTAAGCCTCTAAAAAAAGTCTGATATCTGATAGGTGATAAAAATGTTTCATCGTATCTCAACTCTCTACGAAATTGATGTTATGATGTGTGCATGATTCTTTTAATAGAAAGTGCTTAAAGACAAAAAGAATACCTAACGTCAATAGCTCGTGTATATCAGAGGTTCACTCCAGCCCATTTCCACAATATTACAATTACCTTGAAAGTTCCTTCAACGGTCGCTCAGTTAAATTGTAGAATAATACCCTTGCAAACAAATTTTCTGCCAGAGTGAAACTGTGTTAATTTAGTAAAATTATATACCGTTACTAGTCAATTTGTCAAAAATTTAACCCAACTTTTATTTTCCTTTCAAATCAACATAACTTTAAGACATTTATAGAGGACATTATTTAAACGCCATTTTTCCTTTTACCTTCTACAAGGAAGGTATTTTAAGCAACCTGTCTTGTGTGTTTAGGAAAAAACGCAAACAAATAAATTATAATTAATTTTAAGCGCGCTATTCTTCTTTTATTCTTCTCAGCAATTTTAATGATACCTGCCAACAAGAGAAATTCATTCATTCAAGCGCTCAACGACGATGCCCAGCAATGCCACATCAATTAAAGCAAAACTCACTCACACATTTACAGAATTACACACATACATACATACATGCAAACACACACACAC
The DNA here is from genome assembly GCA_943735915.1 of Pherbina coryleti. Classification (NCBI taxonomy): domain Eukaryota; kingdom Metazoa; phylum Arthropoda; class Insecta; order Diptera; family Sciomyzidae; genus Pherbina; species Pherbina coryleti. The sequence goes on from OX030948.1 coordinate 163,006,125, forward strand.
AGCTGAAGCGCGTCCAGCTAAGTGGAATTAATTTCCGTTACTGCTCACAAAGCACTAAGCTAGCCACACTGAAGCAAACATACATACACACACACACACATACTCACGTAGAATTAAATGAAAACACGAGCAGTCTAGCGTGAATTACAGGAGCACGTTTATGGCGGCACCTATACCGATGCAAAATGCAGCAGTTGCTGGCAACAACAGCGATGACAGCAACAACAGCAACGGCAACTGTTGTTTGCATATCTGTGCAGCTCATTCATTTGCACGCTTGAATGGCAGTCATTGAAAGCAACTTCATTCAATTGTTACTTGCTGTTGTTGCTGTTGTTGCTGTTGTTGCTGTTCTTGTTGTTTTTGTTCTTGTTGCTGCTTTTTGTACCATTTTTCCTCTTGTTGCTGCGAAGCTTTTCTGTAGCTGCTGCTATGTAAACAAAAATATTTCTCCTTTTTTTTGTTTTTTTTTTTTTTTGCCTATTTCTGTTATGATGTTTTTGCTTTTGACTAATTAAATTGATAAGTAGAACAAGCAGCAGCATGATGAGCCAGCAGTAAACTGAAGACAGTAGACATAGTTCGTCTGAGAAACAACAACAGCAAAGAAACAAAACAGCATCGTAATGCTGATAAATCAGTTAAGGAATTAAGCGCTGTGGTATTCATAGTGCCACCAAAAGTTAATGAAAGGATAACAAAATTAATAAGAAAAGAAAATCGATCAAAAGCTTTAACAACAACAACAACACCACCGTAAGAACTTTTCTTAAGCCAAACCTTGGTTTGCTGCTGATTAACGGCCTTTTTAAGAACACAAAAGTTGATAAGCTGGAATGCTTAGCTATTGTTTTGACTTTATGCATTGGTTAACTTGTTGTGGCTAAAATTGATGAGCGCAGCTATGAGCAGAATTCTGGATTTCTGCAAGCATATTCCAAGTAAAGCTGTCAATTATTGTTAGTATTTTGTGTGAATAGTTGAACTTGTTGTGTGCTTTCATTTCAGCGCTGAGTAAATCTGACAAGTGCTTGATGTGGTTGTTGTTGTTGTTGTTGTTGTTGTTGTTGTTGTTGTTGTTGTTGTTATTGTTGTTGTTGTTGTTGTAGTTTTTGTTGTTGTTGATTTGACTTCACTATTGTTTTGACACAAATATCTGCCTCAAGACTGAACACATTAAGAAAAGAGCTCGATTCATTAAATAAAATTACTCATACGCACTGATGTCCGCTGCACAGTGATTGAGCAGAAATGATAGGATTCGTTGTAGAGCATTCAAATTAGGTAAATGATTTGTAATAGTTACACGATTTTATTCAAGAGTATTATGCTGTTTGAGTAAGCTGCTGATATCGATATCACTGGTCATAATACGTTTGAAGTCAGGACAGTAAGTAAGAAAATTATTTGAAATTTCCTGTATAAGATCACAGAAAAATATTTTGAGATCTGACCACAATCAAGCCCACCATCGTAATTAATAATACAAAAATTTAAGGGGCCATATATGGCTCTTTTTTTAAAGGAACTCTCTCAAAAAATTATAAATGAATGGCTGCACAAAATAAATTTATATTTTCTATAGAGAAGAGTAGCTCAAAAATGGAATAAATCTTTTTTATTTTACTTAGGGCAACAAGGCAAGCTCAAAATTAGCACGCTGCTGACTTTAGATTTCCTTTGCGCTTTTCATCCTTATGTTGTATATAAAGTTGATATTTGCAGAGTTTTTGCGAATAAATTTTTCAAGTGCAGAATTCAGCAAATTTTGAAATTGCTAAGTGTGAAGATTGCACCTACTGTTTGATTAAGCAAAAACGTTCTTATGACAAATTTTATCACAAAGCTTACTTATCTACATAATATTGCATGTATTTTGAAGGTCTAATTCAGTTTTGAAATATTAGGAAGAATTTAATTTAACTTGGACTGCGTCATACATATTATTTAAGAAATTCCTAATACATAATGTAGAAACAAAATCAGAAGACTTAAGGGGCATTCGATTGTGGCTCCTATCGATGAGATGAGTATTTGTATCCACACTTTTCGCATTAAATTAAAATAAGCATCCAAATTAACCACATACCAAACATTACAAAATATCTTAATTCGAATCCTCTTGTGAGGATTTTTTATGACCACATCCATAAAACTACAACCGCTACAAAAATTAGCCTTTTTTGCTTTGTTTAGCCAATTACTTATTTATAAGGAAAAACAAAATAAAGCTCCTTAACTTTTTTAACGAAATAAAATTCTTTAACTACTGAAGGAAGAATCATAAAACGTAACCACCAAAAAACGTCTTTTCAAAAGAAGCAAAAGCATATGAAATTTTGTTTAAACAAGAAATATATTTAAACAATAAGAAAGTAACAACTGTTTTCTAGCCCTTTTGCTTAACCCTTTCATGTCCAAATTAAAATGGGCGGGGCTGTACATTTTTTGAGGACAAATATGTGTTAGTCTTGACTCAAATATTAATTGACAATAATTTCAAAGTCATTAGTGTCCTGGTTCGTTTGTTACAGTTCGTTGGTAATTGTTAATAGGCAACATTGGGGAGTGGTTGGACAAACTAACATAAAACCTTTTTTTCATGTTTTTTTTTTTTTAAATAACTCTCTTATCTTTATTTTTTTATTTTGACGTGACGAAGTTACGTTGTACTGCTCTAGTTTCCAAAAAAGTTGAAAAATGAATTTTTTAAAAATTCATCTGCGTTTGTTTGTTTGAATTGTTACTCGCTGGGTATAAGAGATATGATTAAAAAAATAATATGACCATAAAGGTTAATTCTTTGACTATATAAAAAAAACTAAAAAAAATTAAATACGGCATAGGGACTTAGTGGGAGCTGCGTAAGCAACGCAACTGAAAATTTCTTACATGGAATTATTACTCGCTGAGTATTAGTGCTAGGATTAAGAATACGATACGTCAATAAAGGCCTACTTGAAGCCCTCACAACAAAATTAGACAACAAATTTCTGACATCATGGGGACGCTGAGAGAGCCGCTCAAAGATCGATAACGCAACATTCATGCAGCGGCGTTGCATTGAATTTTTACTCAATGAGTATATAACCTACGATAAAAGTTTAAAAAGGAAAATAAAGTTTTTATACATAGCTTTACGACAAAAATTAAAAAAAAAATTCCGGCGTCGTCAGGTCGTGAATATAGCAGCTTATGTGACAGAAATGTAATATCGTTGCATGGAATTATTACTCACTCAGGAGGAGGGCTACAGAAAATTTTGTTTTACGACAGCAGGAATGTGTTACTACGCTTCACAACTAAATTACAAAAAAAAATTTTGTTGTCATGATTTCAGGGATGCAATCACATAATGTAGAAAAAATGCTACAGCCATGAAAGAACGTTGCATGGATTTTTAATTTTGTGACTACTGGTGCAACGGTAAATTTTAAGGAACGAAAACAAAGGTGGGGTCTTCGGGCATATGACAAAAATAAAAAAAAATTTGACGGCGTGTCAAAAACCCTCAGGGAACCGCTTAATGTGACGCATATGCATCACTTTTGCTGGATTCATTGAAATTAGAGCACAACCAATGGGGAAGCAAAAAAAAAGCTAAACGAAAAGCACAAACTCCAAATCCAACAGCAACTCCAACACCAACACCAACACCAACACCAACACCAGCACCAACACCACCACCAACACCAACACCAACACCAACACCAACACCAACACCAACACCAACACCAACACCAACACCAACACCAACACCAACACCAACACCAACACCAACACCAACACCAACACCAACACCAACACCAACACCAACACCAACACCAACACCAACACCAACACCAACACCAACACCAACACCAACACCAACACCAACACCAACACCAACACCAACACCAACACCAACACCAACACCAACACCAACACCAACACCAACACCAACACCAACACCAACACCAACACCAACACCAACACCAACACCAACACCAACACCAACACCAACACCAACACCAACACCAACACCAACACCAACACCAACACCAACACCAACACCAACACCAACATCAACATCAACATCAAAATCAAAATCAACATCAACATCAACATCAACATCAACATCAACATCGACATCAACATCAACATCAACATCAATATCAACATCTACATAACCATTCAGATCAACATCAATATCAACATCAACATAACCATTAACATCAACATCAACATTAACGTCAACATCAACATCGACATGAACATCAACATCAACATAAACATCAACATCAACATCAACATCAACATCAACATCAACATCAACATCAACATCAACATCAACATCAACATCAACATCAACATCAACATCATCATCAACATCAACATCAACATCAGCATCAACATCAGCATCAACATCAACATCAACATCAACATCAACATCAACATCAACATCAACATCAACATCAACATCAACATCAACATCAACATCAACATCAACACCAACATCAACATCAACATCAACATCAACACCAACATCAACATCAACATCAACATCAACATCAACATCAACATCAACATCAACATCAACATCAACATCAACATCAACACCAACATCAACATCGACATCAACATCAACACCAACATCAACATCAACATTAACAACAACAGCAAGAAACTTCGTCACGTCAAAACCTACGGGTGTGTCCACGGCACAGCCAACTCTTTTTTTGTTTACTTATTTTTAGAATGTGCCTAAACACTTTTTGTTAAAACACTTTTTTCGCGAAACGATCTTGATCTTGATTTTGAAAATTTCACTTTACGGAGAACGGCTTCTTACAATAGAACAAAATGCTGTTAGTTTGCACAACTCATAAATTAAAAAATCAGCAGGTAAAAAAAAAAAAAAAAATGAAATAGTGGGGTGTACAATGTGACATATATGTGTTGATACAAAAACATAGTAGGTTTTTTCAATGTTTAATTTTATTTTAAGAAATATGAATGCAAAAATATTAAATAAGTTTAAATATTTGATTTACATGACCACTACTTTATTTATTAGCCAGCTCTTTATAAGCCACAACCCGCTGACGTCTGCAATCAAAATTGTTACACACAGCACACATTACTTCCAGTCGCTGTACCTTATATCCCCAATGCAAAAATCCAAGGGATGGCAGTCTGGTGAGCTAGCAGGCCATTCATCTTTAGGTATAAAATCTTTTAAGTTTTGCTCACACCAGTCTTGAATCAGTTTAGCCGTGAGGGCAGGTGCGCCATCTTGCTGGAAGCAATAATATTCGGTTTCATACATGGCCTCTACGCTAGGCTTCAGATTTTTCTGCAAGACTTCTTCTAAGTAATACTGAGCGTTTATTTCTACATCTTTGTCAATGAAGACTAGCAGAAATTTACCTTTTGTGGATATTGCACCCAGACTCCCAGAATGTACGACGAATTTTGGTATCTTGGCACATACTTTTTGTCAATTGGGATGTTCTTGTATGATGCTGCCCATAATCTGTTATTTTGCGTGTGGTGCGGAGCCTCCAGAACTAAAAGTTTTTCGTAGGAAAAAACGATATCATCGCCTGCGTGCCAAGAAAATATAAGTTTCGTTCTTTGCAATCGCTTGTCCACGAATGCGTTACTAAGGCCATGGATTTACTTCTTCTCATATTGAGTTCGCAACGCAAAAGGAGTCTTAAAGCTCCTCGATTCGTTCCTATATTTTTTGCCATCTTTCGTGCTCAATGGTCACAATTTCGTCAAATTTTTTCTCTTACTATTTTAAGTGCATTCGCGGTTTAAACGTTCCGTTTTCTCTCGCCAGTATCCAGAAATCGCTAAATTGTATAATATACGAAAGTTCTCTTCACTCCTTTATCGCGGAAGATTACTCCACAACTTAAACCACTATTGTATTTATTTACAATTAAGGAGCGAATATCATTTTAAATGTAATTTTGTATATAACTGAAATTCTAACGAATATTTTGTTGTGTAAATTTTTATAATGTTACTATGTTTCCAAAAGAAACAGTGTAACAAAGCTTTATATGAACACATATTTGTTACACAGTAGAATTCTATAAGTTCAATGTTCCCTATAGGCAACGTTGGGCATTAGAGGGTTAAGAAATACACAAGAGCTTATGGTATTTAAAATTGTTTAAAAATTTAATATAAATAAAATTAAATAAATATAATATATAAAAATATATATGAAAAAAGGTGAAAATTGTATGAAAACCACGCCTACTCCAATATATAGAGACGTCATAAAAATGGTAAAATCTTTAAAACTTTCACAAAACTTTATTTAAACACATGCAATTTTGCGGATCAGCTGTGATTCTAAATACAAACTCATAATTTGGTAAAATTTAATAAAATCACGCCTACCTCTTATAGGCAGTGACGTCATCAAAATGGTAATATCTTATTCCACAAAAATTTACCACTTGCCCATTTAATGTCAAAAAAAAATTTAGTTTAATATAAGTTTAAATCGAATGATAACCACGCCTACTTCCCATACTTCCTACTTCCCAAAGTGACGTCATCAAAATATCAAATCCTACATTTGTTCCACAAAATTTATTTAATCCACTTACAACTTCCGAAAAGTCAAATTTTCGGTGAATCGACTTATTTGGGTCCTCGACGATACTGCCCTCTACAGCAGCAATTATATCTTCGAAACGTACTGTACAACTTCCTTGCGGTTGAGTATTATCATTTAGAGTATGCGTGGTGTGAAAAAGATTCATGATTAATCAAACGAGTTGCTCGAATGGATGATTACGTCGTTAAATGGACTCAGCGAACGGTAACATTCCCAAACTGAACCAATATTTTCTAAATAAATTTGCAAGAGTTGTTTTGGTGTTAGTTTGTTCGTTATAAAATGGCAACCCCACCTGAGCACAAATGATAAAAGAGTGGCCAGATCTGACCAACGTATGACAGTTTAATTTTTGCTGAAAAATGGAACTTCTAAAAAAACATCCTGTATTCAGCAATATTATTTTATAGAGTCATAGGTCACTACTCTAGACTAGAAATTTGACTTAAAAAAGTCAAGTGCTATCAAATTACAAGTGCTCGATGACTAATTGACGTTATTGCGTTGCGATATTACACGACCATAAAATTGCGTCTGAAGTAAGACCATTGTTGCATCCGCTGTGTGGTTACCCCATCCAGTAGTTATCATGTTATGATATCGAAAGCTTTTGACCACCGAAAGATGCGAGTTGAATCGGTCTTGCAGTGAATGCAGATAAGGCGAAATATTTTGTCTACCTAGGATTCAGCATAAACTCTTTCAACGATGTCAGCATTGAGATTAAACGAAGAATAACTCTTGTCAATAGGTGTTACTTTGGGCTTTTGGGCTGAGAAGGCAATTGAGATTCGATTCGGTACCCGGCGGAGGTCGACGCAGAAGACCATCAACCATCTCTATTGAAAGGAGGAAGTATTGGACAACCTAAGGACGCTTAGTGTTTGCAACTGGCGCTTGTAAATCTTGACATGAAGTCAGTATCATACCTCCGCGGAAAGAAATGAGTCGTTTTACGATGGACCAAATTCCTAAATCGTGTTATTAGCCGTCTTGGCGATATCGATTGGCCGCATCGGAGCTGTGATTTGATCTCTTTGGACTTTTTTTTGTGGGAAACGTTGATGAATCGATGTATGTCAACAATGCGGAAAGGATTCAAGCACTTAAGGCTAATATCATCCAAGCAATCCGTAAGTTACAGCCTGAAAACATCAACAAGGTCTTGGAAGATTGTAGTCACAGAATGCACTACTGCGATGCCAGGCGAGGCAGCTACATGAACGACGTTGTGTTCCATAATTAATGGGGGGCTCTTACTAATAAAGCCATAATACATGGGAAAACAATTGAATTTTGTTCATTTTATTGCATTAAAAAAAAACTTGTATTTGGCCCACCCTGTATGAAAAAAGGCGAAAAAGCATCTGTTTCCCTCTGCTGCCCATAATTTTCGACCAATTTAGTTGATTTTTTTTTAATGTAGATAATTATGATACGAAGGTTATTGGCTAAAAAAAAATAGGGTTACCACCTAATTTTTTTATTTTTACGAATTCGGTAGGCGAATACTTGGAAAATATTAGTCACTGAATCTGAATCCATTGCCAGAACTTCAAAAATTATGTCATTTTTTTGTCCGTGTGGCGTCCATGGCGTAGTTGGTTAAAGTGCGTGGCCGCTACGTCAACGAACCTGAAGACCCAGGTTCGAACCCCAGCAGCGACAGAAAATTATTTGAATTAAAATAATTTTTGTGTACGGCCGCCACCTCTCTGCAGACAATGGCAAACCTCAGAGAGTAATCAAAATGCCATGTAAAGCTTCTTGAGAATAAGAACATTTAGTTCATCGCCGTTCGGAGTCGGCGTTAAGCCTGTAGGTCCATTTCTCGGTCAATTGTGTACAAACTTAATAACACGCACAACACAATTGATCCTAAGAAGCTGGGTCAAAGGCCTTTCAAGGGCTGAAATGGCCAGTTATTTATTTTTATTTTTTTTATGTAGTTTTTTTACCATAGGGTTGTCACCCAAATTTTTAAATTTTTACGAATTCGGTGCTGGGTGAACATAAGCTAAAAATGGGTCGCTGCATCTCAATCCGTCGTCAGAATTAAAAAGTAACGTAATTTTTTCCATAGAGTTGCCAACTAAAATTATTTTCTTTTTACAAATTCGGTGCTAGGGCGAAGTGTAGGTAAAAATGGATCACTGAATCCGAATTCGTTATCAGAATTTCAAAATTATGTAATTTTCTAACCATAGGGTTGTCACCTCATTTTTTTATGAATTTTGTGCTGGGGCGAACACTAGTTAAAAAAGATCACTGCATCCGAATCCGTTGTCAGAATTTAAACAAATTATAAAATCTTTTCACCATAGGGTTGCCACCTGAATTTTTAAATTTTTACGAATTCGGTGTGGGGCGAACATAAGCTGAAAATGGGTCGCTAAATCCCAATTCGTCGTCAGAATTTAAAAGTAATGTAATTTTTTCCATAGAGTTTCCAACTAAAATTGTTGTCTTATTACAAATTCGGTGCTAGGACGAAGTGTCGGTAAGAATGGGTCACTGAATCCGAATCCGTTATCAGAATTTCATAACTATGTAATTTTCTAACCATAGGGTTGCCACCAATTTTTTATGAATTTTGTGCTGGGGCGAACACTAGCTAAAAAAAGGTCACTGCATCCGAATTCGTTGTTAGAATTTAAAAAATTATATACTCTTCAAACTATAGGGTTGCCACCTAAATTTTTAAAATTTTTACGAATTCGGTGCTGGGTGAACATAAGCTAAAAATGGGTCGCTGCATCTCAATCCGTCGTCAGAATTAAAAAGTAACGTAATTTTTTCCATAGAGTTGCCAACTAAAATTATTTTCTTTTTACAAATTCGGTGCTAGGGCGAAGTGTAGGTAAAAATGGATCACTGAATCCGAATTCGTTATCAGAATTTCAAAATTATGTAGGTAATTTTCTAACCATAGGGTTGTCACCTCATTTTTTTATGAATTTTGTGCTGGGGCGAACACTAGCTAAAAAAGATCACTGCATCCGAATCCGTTGTCAGAATTTAAACAAATTATAAAATCTTTTCACCATAGGGCTGCCACCTGAATTTTTAAATTTTTACGAATTCGGTGCGGGGCGAACATAAGCTGAAAATGGGTCCCTGAATCCGAATCCATCGTCAGTATTTAAAAGTAACCTAACTTTTTCCATAGAGTTGCCAACTATAATTGTTTTCTTTTTACGAATTCGGTGCTGGGGCGAAGTGTAGATTAAAATTGATGACTGAATCCGAATCCATTGTCAGAATTTAATAATTATGTAATTTTCTTACCATAGGGTTGCCACCTCGATTTTTTATGAATTTTGTGCTGGGGCGAACACTAGCTAAGAAAAGATCACTGCATCCGAATCCGTTGTCAGAATTTAAAAAATTATATACTCTTTTAACCATAGGGTTGCCACCTAATTTTTTAATTTTTTACAAATTCAGTGCTGGACACACATAAGCTAAGAATGGGTCACTGTATCTAAATCCGTCGCCACAATTTAAAAGTAGCATAATTTTTTTTTTATTTATTTTATCATTTTTTACCATAGAGTTGCCATCTTAAATTGATTTCTCTTTATGAATTCGGTGCAAGGGCGAAGTGTAGACAAAAATGGCTCACTGAATCTGAATCCGTTATCAGAATTTCAAAATTATGTAAGTTTTCATCATAGGGTTGCCACCTAATTTTTTTATTTTAACGAATTCTTTGGTGAAAATTACAATTTTGTAAAATAGCAAACTTTCACTATTGAAAGCACTTTTTGTTTTCACGAGCGATGGTGAAAAAAAAACCAAAAATGTTGTTTATCAAAAGCTTTGCAATAAATGTTTTAATTTTATACAAATTGTTCGAAAAACCTTTTTTATTCGCCTGATGAAGCGGGCGAGGGTTCAGCTAGTTTTTTATTAACTTTCAAATCAGATAAAATTTGTACTAAGGCCTTACTGGCTAACTTTAAGAGTAAATGCTAGGGGAAAATAAATCACTTTCTCATGAATTGCTTAAAAGGATAAAGTAGGCATTAATCAGTGCAGAAAGCACCACAAACTTGATTATGTTGAGTTCGAGAAAAAGCCTTTTAAGCATTCAATGTGAGTTCATTTTGACCCTTTGCTTTTTTGATGAAAGCAAAGTCTTGCTGCAGGGTTTATTAAACCCAACAGTTGATATCCTGTATCCTGATTAAAAGTAATTACGAAAGCTTTTAATGTGCTAAACACATTAGTTATGATGCTTACAATAAAGCTAGTAATGGTCGATAGAGGAAGAACTAGTTATACAAGAAAAAAATGTTTTATTTTTTAAATAATGTCGCAATATGTGGAATGAGCTAATTTTGACAGATAAAGTAAAGTTTTGTAATTTTTTGTCATAAAATAAATTTAAATCTTTTAAAACATTACCAAACTCTTTCACCATGATTAAAAAAAAAAAAAAATATAAGCAGGCACATTTTGCTTAATGAAATGTAAAAATAACAATGAGAATTGTGCCAACAAGAAATGCGTTGCACTTTCACCACAAAAACATACTTAAAATAGCTGTGGGAAAAAATGGAATTTAACAAAAACTCTGTAAAACAGTAGCAACAAATCTTTCCAAGGATTTAGAAAATAATGTTTTTGCAAGGATTCTCAAAACAATGTCTGCACATTTATTTATGTGCCCACAAATGCGCCAATTTCAAGGATATATGTACATGCATGTAAACCACTCTCTCTCGCGATGTGGTTTGCCAAACATTCGCATTTGCTACTTTATATCCTTTTTTTTAATCATTTTTACAACCTCATGCATGCATTTGTTTTTTTTCTCTCTTTTGTCCATTATTTTATTTAACTTTGCTTTACTTTTGTTTATGCCACTTAAACTTACCTTCTATGCTTATTCCATATATTGAAGACGATGAGTGCCAGAGCAACGAGTATTCCACAACTGGATATCGTACACATACACACGAACAGCGGCAGCGAAACTGTGCGTAACACACGCCGCACAATGGTGCGATCCTGCGGCACCTGTAAGGGTAGGAAGAAAAAAAAACGAAAAGAAATAACAGTAAATACAGCTTTGTTGAAATAGAAATGAAAAAAAAGCTTGTTGAAATTTATTGCAAGAAATGAAATAAAAAGGCATTACTTTGTAATGGCTTTGAAACTTTTTCGCTTAGCTATTTGCTTTGTTTTTAGTCTTTCGTTTGTGTCTTTTTTTTTTTTTTTTGTTGCGGTAGCATCGAGACCCAAGGACGATTTAATATGGTCACAAAAGAAACAGCTAATTGCTGCTGAATGCCACAGTAGTTTCTGCCTAATTTGTTAGGTACTAATAATTAAGAGGCTCACAGCGCTTACTTCAGTAATTATTAAATGAAATAAATGTAGAAAAGGAAAATGTTGCTCATATATAGAAAAAATATTTAAAGTTCAGAAAATCGACATATAGATGGCCTTTTAATATTGTTTTAAAAGGAAGTTTTTGAAAAATTTTTTCCGTAGAAGTAGAAGCACAACGAAAGTAAAGGACTTCGTTGGTCATGTCAAGACTGCTGATTTACAGATGTTGGTTGATTAGTTATCTGGCGCTTACAACCGTTGATCGGTCTTGGCCTCGTCTAAGAAATTGCGCCAGCCTTTTCTGTTTTTCCCTTGTTGGCGCCAGTTGGAAACACCAAGCGTAGCTAGGTTGTTCAACACTTGATCCTTCCTACGAAGATGTGGATGTTCTCTTCTGCGTTGAGACCCATCGGGCAACGAATCAAATATTTTATATTATATATTATGGCCAATGATGTCGAAATCATCAGCATACGCCAGCAGCATAATACAGGGTTTTCCAATAAGAGGTGTTATTTTGGTATTCAAAGAAAAATGCCATTTTTTGAGATAAATGATTTGTTGTTTTTTCATAATAAAGACGAAGGTATGCCGTTAATAATGAAAAATAACATCAGCCAAATTGCCACCACGACCACGCTTACAGGACAATTCCCTTTTATGAAATTTTCCATAACCAAAGCGCAAAGTGGCTGCCCTATGTCCTCGATAGCCTCACGAATTTCATCTTTTAGGTCTTCAAGCGATGCTGGGCTGTTCTGTAGACCTTATCTTTCACGTGTCCCCAAAGGAAGAAGTCGCAAGGTGTTAAATCTCAAGATCTCGGTGGCCAATTGTGATCACCTCTTCGAGAGATAACACGGTCCGGAAACTTTTCCCGTAAAAGATCAATGGTTTCGTTGCTTGTGTGGCACGTAGTGCCGTCTTGTTGAAAGTAAACGTTGTTCAGATCAATACCATCCAACTCCGACCATACAAAATCATTAATCATCTCTCGATAGCGCAATCCATTCACCGTAACTGCTGATCCAACCTCATTTTTGAAAAAGTAAGGTCCAATGACCCCGCCGGACGATAAACCGCACCAAACAGTCACACGTTGAGGATGGACAAGCTTCTCAACAATAACTCTTGGGTTTTCCGAGTCCCAGATGCGACATTTTTGCTTGTTGACATAGCCACCGAGGTGGAAATGGGCCTCATCAGTCAAGATGATTTTTCGGTGGAATTCCTGATCATTTTCATGCATTTCAAGGACCCAATCAGCAAAGACACGACATTGTTGATGATCGGCCGGCTTGAGTTCTTGTGTTAACTAAACTTTATAAGCCTTAAGACCCAAGTCTTTATGCAAAATACGTTGTAATGACGTATGTGGAATGCCCAATTCCAAAGAACGACGAGGAATGGTCAAACCTGGGTTTTCTTCAACACTTTAAGCTACATCATAAATATTCTCAGTTGTTCTTGAGCGACGTGCACGGGTTTTATTCTTTATATCACTAACTAGTCCCAACAGCTCAAATTTTTTCAACAATTTCTGTATTGCGGTCCGACAAGGTGCTTCACGGCGACCAAGAAATGCTTTAGTTTTGCGAACTGTGACTGCAAGATTTTCACCATATTTGTAGTGAATTTTAATAATTTCAATGCGTTGTTGAAGCGTGTATCGTTCCATTTTTAGTAATGGCGTTGTTTCTACTTGTCAAATGTCAAAGAATAAAAGCTTTAAAAGTGAGCGATTCACAATAGCGGGCAATTCACAATAACACCTCTTATTGGAAAACCCTGTACTATTGTAGAATATCGTGCCACTACGTCTCAAATGATCTTCTCCATCATTAGGTTGAAGAAGTCGCACGATAAGGAATCATCTTGTCTGAAACCTCGTTTGTCATCGAATGGAATAGTTTATCATTCATCATTCTGCAAAGACGGATGAGCTTTGCAGGAATACCAAATTCAGACATGGTGGAGTAAAGATGATTCCTTATTGGATTGTCCAAGGCGGCTTTATAATCGACAAAAAGATGGTGTGTATCGATTTGGTTCTCTAGGGTCTTCTCCAAGATTTGTCGTAGCATAAATATCTGGTCTATGGTGTGTTTGCCAGGTCTGAAGCCACACTGATAAGGTCCAATCAGCTGGTTTACGATGGGCTTCAGTCTTTCACATAATATGTTCGACAGGGCCTTATATGCGATATTAAGAATGCTTATCCCACGGTAGTTGGCGCAAATGGTGGGATCGCCTTTCTTGTGGATTAGTCAGAGGACACTGAGGTTCCAATCGTTTGGAAAGCATTCTCCTGACCATATTCTGCATAGAAGCTCATGAATTCATTTAAATATAGTTTTGACTCTATTTTAGCAAGAGCTCAGCAGGTAAGCTCAGCATCGGCTCCAGCGGCTTTGTTGTTTTTAAGGCGAGCTATATAACTTTCAGTGGCAGCCATGGCGCAGTGGGCAGACAGCGTGACCTATACGCCAGATGTATAGAGGTATAATGTACGAATTCTACCAGCCTCAGGAAAAATTGATTGAGTGATAGAGAGCTGGAAAAGTGCTAAAAGGAGATGAGCTAAAGTGCTTAAGAGTTTGTCTTTTTTAAACAATAGAAAGCAACCTTTTGGGTGCAGGAGAATAATTTTCCTTTGAATTAAAGACGCTTGGGCCAATTTCTTAAACATGAAATGTATTCAGGGTCCAGGACATCATTATGACTCATAAATGACTGACTGAGAAAATTCGCATTAAGATTCGCCGAAGATTTGTCTGACAATTTAAGGGTGGACGGGTAATTGTCTGATTTTCTCTTTAAAAAACTTTCTAGCCAGGGTTAGCTTGCCGGATAGCCGAGGTTTGTACAACTATTTAATAGTTATTTTATTTAGATGTTATTTTAATTTAAATTTCACATTTGGTGTATGTTTCTGCTGCTACTCGATTTCCCTTGAAGTCCTTCGAAGTAAGATCTATAAAATCCGTTGTTCGTTCGCCTGTCCGCTGTGTATTTGAATTTATGATGGGCCATCCGGTATGGAACTACTCGAGTCAGATGTAAAATTCGATTGTAAAGGCCTTACATAAAATTGTCTGAACAAAAGTAGCACGTCTATTTGGACTAGACATGGGAAACGCTGAGTTGCGTTACGCTATTGAGTTAAAGCACTTAAATTCGTTACTGCGCTAATACACTTCTTTTAAAAAAAGTAGCGCAATAATAAAAATGACACGCTTAAAGAAAAATGAGAAAATATTTTTGCAGCGAGCGAAAATTGCACAAGTTTTACGTCGCCTTAAACATGGAGATAAAATGTTCGAAGCGAACATTGTAGAGGAAGATGCTGTTAAGCATATCACGCAATGGTTTTTTCAATATGTCGAACGTGTTCGATTTAAAGAGTACAAACAAACTTGAGTCAAACTTTAAAATTGCTGCAATGTCAGAATTCTTTGATGTTTTAGTTTTGCTTGAAGAGCACTCCAAAAACTCACAGCATTCAACAAATTAACCACATAACGCAATTCAAAACCAGCTTGTGCTGATAAACATGTTGATAATACAGATATCATAATATTTCATACTGCTTCATAACGCAATTGCGTTAACGTATTACGCTGATACAGTGAACCAATCTCAAGTTGTTTTTTTTAACTATAATCTAAATAACACATCTTAAGTATTTGTGTTTATATATTTTTACTTTTTCCTATTACTTTATTCACTACTTAATTTAAAACTACAATTTTCATGTTATTTTATGAACAGAATTTATTTTATCTGCCATCATTATTATTTTGAATATGATTTTAATAAAAGTATGAAAAATGTATGACATTTTAAATTTTTTATCTTTTTTAGTTTAAACTGCGCTGAGCACATCTTCTTGCTTAATGTTAAGCGGCGATACTTTTTGTTTTGCGCTAAAGTTAAATATTGCGCTAAAAAATAGCGCAGTAACCCAAAATCGCAGGAATTTGTATTTGATTCATGCACAATTTTTTCTGTAGATTTTCATTGCTTTTAAGGTACATGGAATCAAACTAACATCCAGCTTCCAACTTGTCTCGCGTACCAGAAATGTGTATGTATATACATATTGGTTGATATCTAATACTCATGTTGAACAGCATGCAGTTATGCTTGAAGTATAAAATTTGTTCATTTTTGGTTTATGCTAAAAATACGCTATTTTTTCAGTAATACTTCATATGAATTGAATAATTAAATGAATTCATAAGCAACATGAGTCATTCGAAAGATAAATTGTTTCAGGATTTTCTAATTGATTTAATTTATGTTAAATAAGTGAGACAAGATGCGCTTAGCTCACAACTTGCTACTTCACCACAAAGCTCACCGCATTCAACAAATTGACCACATAACGCATCGCGCTATCCAATTCAAAAACAGCCTGCGCTGGTCTTGATAATACAGATACCATAGCATTTCAAAATGCTTCATGGCGCAATTGCGTTAGCGCATTACGCTGATACTGTAAACTGCGCTGGGGTTGGTGTAGCAGCGCAGCATATTTTGCTGCGTTACCCATGTCTAATTTTGATGCCTTTCCAGCTAGCATTTTCAATCGTAGGCGACTCTTCCACGATCGGAGCGGGCGATTAAATAAATCGTCGACGATGTCGTATTCCAATCGCGGAAGTTCAGTACAACGGGAGAAACTGTGTCAAGCCGGCGACTCTTCCATTTGAGTCGTCTACGATGCTCAAAAAAGAATCGTGCTAGATGCTTTTATTCCTACTTCAAACGACCCTTGAATCAATCGCCTAATTGAGTCGTCTACGATGCTCAGGAAAGAATCGCTGAAGAGTCTTGAAACTATGGACAAGACGATCTTTAATTTACCCCAAATGCTTCAAAATAAAAAGCATTGTTCTGTATTGTTCATTTTTAAAGTTAAGTTTATTTTAAACTTGTATAAATAAAATAAAAATAATTCAATTATTAATTAAAAAAAACAAAATTCAGACAGAAAAAAAAATATATGTATATAAAAAATAAATTATAGAGCCAAATCCCCCTAATTTTCTTCGTCATCCTTCTTGGTCCGATACCCTTCCTGAGTCGGTCACCAGCATGGACAAAATGTTGCTTTAGCACTTTATTTATTCCTGCGTCGTCACCTTTAAATTTTGAGTGACATACATCTTAAAAAAGAAAAACAAATTAGGAAACTGTAAGAGCATGAAATAAAAAGTACTTACTTGCTATAATTCTTGGACACGTGTTCACTAGCTAACAACTGAGTTAATATGAAGCAAACATCAGTTGTTCTTTGTAAACTTTTCTAAACACAACGGTGAAATTCGCCAAACGATCGCGGGAATGAGTAAGCGGCGATTCCTAAACATAACGGTTAAATTCGCCAAACCATCGCGAGAATGCATAAGCGGCAATTTTAGAGTAACACAAGTACACGAATAGTCGTCAGAACGATTAAGCGACGATTGTAGAGTAACAAAAAAAAAAAAACACTCGTCAATCAATCATCAAAATGAATCGCATTCTTGCTTGCACTCTTTTAATGCTCGACAAGATGCGTGAACGACGATTCACTCGTCCAAAAATCGTCACAATGACTCGCAATAGCATCATTTGGAAGAACGAAATAAAATTCGACTTAACAATCGTCTTGACGATTAAAAAAAGAATCGCGAAATGATCGCGATCGTCATACAATCTTCCAAATGCTAGCTGGGTTTAGAGCAGTTGTCATCAAACTCTATACAAGCATACTTTGTTTATGTATAAAAGCTCATTGAAAGCTTTGCACTGAACAAAAATACTACTTGAGTCTCAGTCCAGCTTTTATGAAGGACGATGGTTCGCTTGCTTGATTATTCAGTGGCGCCAAAAATTTTCATTTGGTGTATTACAAATCTATGGGAGAGGCGTGAGGGGGAAATGTTTTTAAAAAATTTTGAGATTTACGTATGCTTACTATTGTTCATAATAACATAATTCATATCGAAGAAACATATAAACATTCACTATTTTATGCACTGTTACAAAAAAGGAGAAAACTTTAAAATAGTAGAGGTTAATTTCATGATTTAATTTCAATTTTTAAAATTCAATTTTTATTTAGAAATGTCAATACTTAACTATGCGAAACTGTCTTTTTTTTTGGGCTTTTTTGTTTTTTTTTTAATTCTTAAGGTTTTTTTCGTTTTTGATTTAATTTTAATTCATTGATTGAAAAAAATATTTGTTTACTTCTCTAAGCGCTTTTTTTTTTAATTTAATAATATTATTTTTTTATGAATTTTTTTTTTTTTTATTTTTTATTTTTTTTGAACATGAATTTTGGTATTTATTTCCACCTACTGTGAGCCGTCCGGTCTGAAACCACTTGGGTCAACAGAAAAAGCATCTTTCGTGATGTCACTAGGATATTTTATAGCCGGCCATCCGATTTGAAAACCACTCGGCCCGACAAGAAACACTGTTCACTGTTGTCTTTGGTAACTGACGTACTTGGTCACTTGTGCACTGTCCGCTGTCACTGGTTCAGTTCTTGTCCTTGGTCACTTGCTTATTCGCGATGTGCGCTGCTTGCTTATTGACTTCAAAAAAAGACCAACTGTTGGTTCGCTGACTCCTTTTATCCCCAAAAATGGTAACATGATCTTGTTTGTGACAAATTCCATCCGTTCTTGACCTTGAATTTCTCTTGCCTAGAACTATTGGCGTCCTTGGCGTAGTTGGTTAAAGTGCGTGGTCTCTGGAGACTCAGGTTCGAACCCAAGCAGCAACAGAAAATTATTTAAATTAAAATAATTTAATATTAATATTTTGTATACGGCCTCTAATTATTTATATTGAAAACAAGTTTTTCGAGCTCTAGGCCAAGCATGTTGTCAACAAGACAACATGAAGAACAAAGAAGGCAACAACCAACATACCAAAATTCCAGCGTTCTCTGCCAAAAACAAATTCCGGGTAACTTTCTCGGCATATTGGCAGTATATGTAGAACCTAAGTAGCTTGAGTGGATCACAGTGTAAAGTCATACAAAGGCTACTGATGAGTTGGTGTAGCGGCCAATGAAACAGTCTGTATAGTCAAGCTGTGTGATTTGCTCTATACAGAGCCGTTGTTGTTGTGGTTGGTTGTTGCCTTCTTTGTTCTTCATGTTGTCTTGTTGACAACATGCTTGGCCTAGAGCTCGAAAAACTTGTTTTCAACATTAAAATAATTTTTCTGTACGTCCGCCACCTCTCTGCAGACAATGCCAAACTTCAGAGAGTAATTAAAATGCCATATAAAGCTTCTTCAGAACAAGAACATTCCGTTCATCGCCTTTTGGAGTCGGTGTTAAACCTGTAGGTCCAGTTTTCGGTCAATTGTGTACAAAATTAATAACACGCACAACAAAATTGATCATAAGAAGCTAGGTTAAAGTTCTTTCAAGGGCTGAAATGGCCAGTTATTTATTTATATTTATTTATAGAACTAGTGGCAACCTTTTGCCCTGCACCTTTTGTTGTCATAGTCTCTGTTTATTGACCGCCTATGTCTTTTGTTATTGCCACTTGCGGGCGCATAGAATGCATGTTGTTTGTATATTTTGTTGGTTTTGTTTTATACAACTTCGTTATATAGTTTTGTTGTTGTGCTACTGTGATCATACCACTGGCTCGCTGTATGCTTTGCTATTTTTTGTTTGTGGGCCGCAAAAGTTTCTTCGTTATATTGTTTTGTTGTTGTGCTAATGTGATCTTGCCACTGGCTCGCTGTATGCTTTGTTATTTCTTGATTGCGTATCGCACAGCTGCGTGTTTATAAACAGGGGTGGTTCGCGGTATGACTTGGTCCCAGTCCAGGTGCGGTTCAGAAGTTGCAGGACCTGAACTTTGCAGGTTTAGGACCCGTTATATATTGCAGGCGTGGTTCAGGTGTGCCCTCTGTTCAGATGCGGTTCAGAGGGAAATGTAAGACAGAAATTGGTTAAATTTTGGTTTCTCTTAATATTAATCAACTCTAAAAACTATTCTTTATCAGTGCTAAATTTGGTTTGGATATGGGCTAGCTAGGATTCATAAAGATGTTCACAAAGAAAAGAAAAATTGTTGTAAACGTGAAGGTATCCCGAAAGGTCAGCAGAAGACCTTTAAATTAACTAGACGCACTTATGCTCAAGGGTGACTCCTTCTGAGGGTTGTTACATGCCAGTTTGCTTCCAACAGTTCACGCAAAGCCTCGGTGTTCTCGGCCACAAGAGTTGTTCTTGGACAACCTTCACGAAATTCGACTTGGAGAGAACAACGACCCCGCTCCAACTAATTGAACTATGATTTTACAGTCGCTGAGTGTGGTACTTCATCAGCAAAAGTCGAACTAAGTTGTTCGATGTAAGCTTTTTTTGTCAATCCACGCCAAAAACCTTAAAAAATCATCACCCAAAAATGTTCACGTGTTAATTCTATTCTTTTGCTAAAATACAATTTTCAAACCACTGTAAACAACACAATAAGTACACATACACCAAAATGTCGTGAGGAAGTTTGTGTTAGAAAATGTGAAATTTTCGAATGGAACTGTTCAAATTCATCTGGCAATGCCAAGTGATGATAAGGCGCAAGATTTAAAAGGTAAACTCAGAAAGAAAAATAATAGTGAAACGGTTAAACCCCATTTAACAGACGACAAATTAACAGTCTTTGACTGTTGATAACATAACTGATTTACTTAATCAGTTCACTGTTAATTTAGCATTTCAGACTGTTAAATTGCAGAAACTCATCTGTTAGATGGAATTTAACAGTTTTCACTGTTAAACGAGCTATTTTTCAGTTCACATAATTGCTTTTGGTGAAACAATTAAATCATTATCTGTGTATATTCTTGAAGAGGATGTTCTTTTCTCTTGATATCATAATAAAATTCCCTCCTTTTTTTTGGTTTTTTTTTTTGTTTTTTCGATAAATGCTAGAAAACATCTTCTTATAAGACTGAAAGCAGAAAATTGAGCAAAGAAATAAAAGAACCAATCAAAGCAATTGCACTTAAAAGGATCTTAAGTAGAGCTCAAATGAATTTAATGTTTCAACAGTATCTTATAAATTTGTAAAAAGCGCGCAATAATTGATGCATTTTAGAAAGCAAAAAGTTGAACTCCCACTAGCTCCCGAGTCCTAACTCGATGCTACGTGTTATTTGAAAAAAGAAAATCAGACAAAACTTGCCACCTAAAACTTGCCACCCAAAACTTGCCACCCAAAATGAAACTTGCCTTCCACATGATAATCCTGCAATTTTATCTAAACTGTACTTAGCATTGAGAGGCTGTGGTGGGAACAAGCGTTGGTTTAACTTAAAATCTTAAAAAGAAAATAAAAAAAAAATTTAAAAAAAAAATCAAAAGAAATGCAAAAAACTGCATTTTATTGAAACGTTCCAAGCACAACCAGCTCCATCAACTCAAATGCTCTGAAATTTCTTTGCCCTTCAAGAAGTTTCTGCAGCCAGTTCCTTCAGTTTTTATTTTTTTATTTGCAGAAATAAAAAAAGAAGGCTTCTTTCTCCTCCGCATTTTGTTGCGGTAACGGCAGGTCTTGCATCAGAAAGTTACTGTCGATGGAAAATTGTGATGGTGGTGGAAGGGAGAGGGGGTGTTGCAGTAAAGGTGATGAGATGGTTTTGCCAAATGAAGTTTCAGTTAGGAGTAATGCTTACAGTTAAGTAAGGATATCAAGGATAACAAAGTGGTAACACACTTGAAATAAATCATCGCTTCAACAGCTGCTGGTCGAGGAACAGGCTAAGAATGAAAAAAAAGCAAAAAAAATAAAATCAAAAAAAAAAAAAATAAAACAACCAGCTACGACGTAAATAACGAGCGTGAGTGCAAAATGGCAAGTTGCAAAGTTGTTCACCTAAGGTGCAAGGATCAGTATAAATTGCTTTGTAAATGAATGTGTGAGTGTGAGATTGTGAATGTGTTTGAATATGGAATATATGTGTGTGTGTGTAGGGCGCATGGTTAAGCCGGAAAACTGATTGATTGAACCAAGCTGCAAGAAACGACTGACTCGTTGCTTGTAAGCAAACCAATCGCTTAAAGTTGGCAAGAACTTTAATTTAATTTTATAAAAATCTCTTGAATTTATGCATTTGCTGCTTATTAAAAGCTATAAAAATGCTTCGTCTGAGCATTTTCAATGTTTTTTTATTCCCATTAAATATCTTTATTTTCACTTCCTGTTGCATTTTATAAACTTTTTATGGAAATTGTATCTTATATTTATTTTTATCCATTACTTTGAAAGCATATTTCAAAGGGCAAATCCTTCCATTTAATTTATTTCTATTAAAATATTAGCAAGACACATATTCAAGCTTTATACGTAGGATGTTTTTTTTTTGTTTTTATTTTAAAAATTACTGTAACATCAGCTCAGCACACAATTTGCTGCAGCAATATTTAAATTTCTTCGAAAATATTTTATCATCTTGCATCAATGTTCTACAGTAGCAATATTTCCAGAAATTTTGCAATCATATTAAAAAATTTATGTAGAAATGTTCGTCACAAGGCTTAAGGACTGAAAGGAGCTTATGAGCATGAAACAAAAAAAAAATATTCTGCAAATTTGCAAAAGTGGAAACTCTTGCTTTCCAAGAACTCACTGAGTTGTAAAACTTGGAATGAAGATCTTTATATAATATGCTTGATGAAGTGAGTAAAGTTTTTAACAACATTCAGAGATTACAAAAAAAAAAAAAAAAAAAAAACACATTAAAGCCATTGAAAGTAATATTTTTAGCAAACATCTTTCAGTTTTCAATGAACTCTGCTTTCAAAGCCATTTTTTCAGCTTTATCCATTAGGAAAGATATCCATTAAAGATAGACGATTTTTTATTTATTTTAATCAACAATTAAAATTGTAATTTTTGTATAAATAGCTTTATTCCATACCTTTCCCCCACTCCATTGCTCCATGTTTAGCCACGTCAGATTATCCAACTGCGTATCATAGTAACCGAGCTTCTCATATTTTCCGTTGATCATTTGTTCGATTTGCGTTAACGCGATACGATCACCCTGTGAACTGAATGCCACCACACCCTGAAAGAGAGACAAGAGAGAAGATAAGTTAGATATTTTCTTTATTAAATTTAAATTTTAAATTTAATAGTTTATCAATTTAAATATAAAAAAAAAAATATTTTGTGAAGTGTCCTTTCACCAGATATATATGCTGGGACCGTCGATTGTACAGCAGGACCGGTGTGAATTTCCAAATGTGTTTAACGTAGACACCTGCCTTAAAGGCGGAATTCTACGGTGCTCCAAGCACGAGACTAAAACATTGCGTCGGCCTGCGCCACTTTGAGTGTTTAAAGGTAGCAAATTAGCTCTATGTTGTAATGACATATTGCAATCTTTGGTTTGGGTGGAGGCCTATCTAATACCTCTTCCATACTTTGGTGTTCGACAATTGGTTTAAATGCAACTCTACATCGAGTAGTAAGCCACAACTACTATGATTCTTCCCGAAGGGCCATCCCAATCAGTCAACCTGGCCTAAGTCAACATGTTGTTTGTGAATTGATACACATTAAAAAGTAAACAAACCAACAGTTGGGCATATTAGTCCCACGTGGTGGGAGCTGCTTAAGCAACGCATCTGAAAATTTATGACATGGAATTATTATGAGCTGAGTATTATATGTTAGTCATATGTTATATGTAATATGTTAGGTTTAAAAACATGATACACCAATAAAGGTCTGTTCGAAGCCCTTCCAACAAAATTAGACAAAAAAGATACCGTATGTATATATATAGTATAGTTTTGATGACATCTTTTTTAAAAACTATTTTGCAAAAATATTTATTCCATACACCTGAGCATATGACCTTTAAAAGATTGCCGGAGAGGGTTAATGTGTATCACCAACCCCCATTACTTTTGTAAAAGGAACATTTTTGCTTTCAACACCTTATCCCTCCGACCACTCCTTAGGGGGGCTCCTATACAAACTTTATGGTTTTTGTATATTTATGCCATACACCTGAGCATATGACTTTTAAGAGAGTGCCGGAAAGGGTTAATATGTATGTATTACCAACCTCCATTATTTTTGCAAAAGGAACATTTTTGCCTTTAACACCTATTTCCTCCGACCACTCCTTAGAGGGGCTTCCATACAAATTTTATGGTTTTTGTATATTTATTCCATACACCTGAGCATATGACCTTCAACAGAGTGCCGGAGAGGGTTAATATATATGACCGACAACTATTACTTTTGTAAAAGCAACATTTTTGCCTTGGACACCTTTTCCCTCCGACCACTGCTTAGGGGGGCTCCCATACAAATTTTATGGTTTTTGTTTATTTATTCCATACACCTGAGCATATGACCTTTAAAAGAGTGCCAGATAGGGTTAATATGTATCACCGACCCCCATTATTTTTGCCTTTGACACCTATTCCCTCCGACCACTCCTTAGGGGGGCTCCCATAAAATTTTTATTGTGTTTGTGCCGGAAAGGGTTAATATGTATGACCGACCGCCATTACTTTTGCAAAAGGAACATTTTTACCCTTAACACCTATTTCCTCCGACCACTCCTTAGGGGGGCTCCCATACAAATTTTATGGTTTTTGTTTATTTATTCCATACACCTGAGCATATGACCTTTAAGAGAGTGCCGGAGAGGGTTAATATGTATGACCAACCCCCATTACTTTTGTAAAAGGAACATTTTTGCTTTTGACACCTATTCCCTCCGACCACTCCTTAGGGGGGCTCCCATACAAATTTCATGGTTTTGTCGATAAAACTGGAAACTCGATAAATAGGTAGCAAGTTTAACAAACAAAAACATCAAATGTTGGCTTTATATTTAATGTAATTGTGTACAATTTATATAATTTAGAGAGTTCTAACATGAATTTTTGTCGCATTGAGGATCAAGCAGACCAACAAGTGCTAACATCAACATTGCACGATCAGCACTCTAGGCCCACCAAAGGCTCAAAAAGTTTTATAAATACCGACACCTGATCACTATCAACCACCCTACTTACCTCCGTATTCTACGTCAAATAATTTCTAGCGTCATGCGGACACAGAGAGAATCTCAAAGATCAACAATGCAACATTCATACAATGGCGTTGCATTGAAAACTTTACTCGGTGAGTATATAAGCGACAATAAATGTTTAAAAAGGAAAGTGAAGGATTTATAATTGGCCTACATAAAATATAAAAAAAAATTTTAAATGCTTACGTCTTTAGGTCGTGAAAATAGCAGCTTATGTAACAGATATGTAATATCGTTGCATAGAATTATTACTCACTCAGGAGACGTGCTATGGTTAATTTTGCTTTACGACAGCATATCTATATATAAATAGGCGTAGGCAGAACAGTTAAGAACCATTTTCTCCCGTGTTTCTCAACAGATTTTGATAATATTTTTTTTTTAGATCAATAATAGTAAGGAGAAGAAGCGCACCGAATACCTATGGTGGGCGTGGCACATCCCATACAACCTAAATTTGCGATATCGAATAACTTTAGAGTTATAGGTCACACAGCCTCGGAAATTGGAATTCGACCTCACATCACACGTACCATTCCACTGGTTACATTTTATGGGCGTTGAAAGAAGGGCGGGGCATTTTTCAGCTGCCCAAATTCTCGGTATAACTTTTGAACTATAAGTCACAAATCAATGAAACTCCGTAGTCGTGTTCTTCGACTGGAAAAATTTAACGAAAATTAGAAAAGGGGACGTGACACCACCCATATCATTCAAAGTTTTTATATCGAATATGTTAGCTTATGTAGTAAATTCCGTATAGCAATGAAACTCAATATAGAGTTGCCACTTGGGGATATCCATCTTGATATCCATTTTTGATATCGAATAACTTTGGAAGTAAAAGTCACAGAACATTGAAACTCAGAATAGAGCTATCGCCTGATGATGTCCTTCTACTAGAAAACTAGGACTGAAATTTGACAAGGGGGTGTGGCTCCGCCCATAAAAGCACAGTTTTTAATATCGAATAGCTTCGAATAGCTTAAAAATGTAAAGTTGTTTTTTTGAAAATTTTTACTGCTCGATTAAAGAGCACAAAATTATATATCGCTACTGAAAATTTCAATGTTATTGTTGTATACTTTTTCTGCTGCATAGCCTAAAAGTTGAGAAATTTTTGGTTTTTTCGTGACCAGTTCAAATTTGGCATAGTTAGGAACCTTTTTAAATATGCCGAAATTTGTGCAATTTTCGAAATATATGTGGAGTTCTAAATACGAATACCGCAACATCAAGTAGAAATGAAAATTTTGTATTAAACTTGAATATCTAAGCTACCATATTCAGCAAAAAAAAAAATGCGCGTTTTTGCGCCAGTAATTTTAATTACATAAATCGTGATAATAGTCGCTTAAGTAATAGAGTGGGCCGAAGTTTGGAACTTTTTATTATATTGATGACGTCACTTTGTATGGACGATAGGCGTGGTTTACTTCCAACTTCTCCGAATGTCAAATTCAGAAGACATTTTAATTATTAAAATTATTTATATTTGAAATAATTTTTGAGGAATTTATGAAGGTTTTACTATATAGATGACGTCATTTTGTATCGGAAATAGGCGTAGTTTTTATCTGATTTTGTCGAATTTCATAGTTAGAATTTATATTGAAGAGAAAAACTTACGTGCAAAATTTGAAAGCATTTCTTTAATTTTTGTAGGTTTTTAATAGATTTTACTTCAACTTCTTGTTGACTATTATGTCTTTAAATTATGTTTTTAGATTGTTGTACGCTAAAAGAATTTTGTTGATCTTACTGTACTTATTCTTAAGTCCAATAAATACAAATACAAATGCAAAATATAGTCACTTTGAGTGGGAGGTAGGCGTGGTTTTCATCCGATTTGGCTCATTTTCGAACTTACTTGTTATATTTTAGATAAAAGCTTAAATATCGAATTATATGACGATAGCTTCAAAATTACGACTTTAATCATGTCGAAAGACGGACAGATTTTTTTTTTTCATTTGTACCCAATCTAACTAAAACAAAAGTCAAAAATTCCCTCTAACTTTTAGGTGAATTAATCTCCATTTTAAGGGATTTCAACCCACTGTGCGGTGGTGCGTATATATTTCGGTCGGTTATATTTCCACATGAGTGAAGAAAGAAAAAAAAAAATATTTTCAATAAAAATACAAAAAAAAAAAAAAAAAAAACAAATTTTTAAATGGTCGAATTTCGACCAAAGGCAACACTAGTATGTGTTATTACGACTCACAACTAAATACAAAAAACATTCTTATCGTCTTGGTTTCAGGGTGGCAACCACATAATGCACTAAAAATGCTACAACCATGAAAAACTTTACATGGGATTTTAACTCTGTGACTACTAGCGTAACGTAAAATTTTATGGAACGAAAATGAATTGAAGGGATTGCAATTGATCTTCGGACATGTGATAAAAATAAAAAACAAACAAATTTGCCGGCGTCATCAGGCCCCTCAGGGAACCACCTAATCTGACGCATATGCATCACTTTTGCTGGATTTATTGCATGCAGCTAAGGCAAAGTTAACGCACCAAGGAAAAGCACAAGCAATGGAAAACCAACACCAACATCAACACCAACACCAACAACAACACCAACATTAACACCAACGCCAACACCAACACCAACACCAACACCAACACCAACACCAACACCAACACCAACACCAACACCAACACCAACACCAACACCAATACCAACACCAACACCAACACCAACACCAAAACCAACACCAACACCAACACCAACACCAACACTAACACCAGCACCAACACCAACACCAACACCAACACCAATACCAACACCACCACCAACACCAACAACAACACCAACACCAACACCAACACCAACACCAGCACCAACATCAACACTAACACCAACACCAACGCCAACACCAACACCAACACCAACACCAACACCAACACCAGCACCAACACCAACACCAACACCAATACCAACACCAACACCAACACCAACACCAACACCAATACCAACACCAACCCCAACACCAACACCAGCACCAACACCACCACCAACACCAACACCAACACCAACACCAACACCAACACCAACACCAACACCAACACCAACACCAATACCAACACCAACACCAACACCAACACCAACACCAACAACAACACCAACACCAACACCAACACCAACACCAACACCAACACCAACACCAACACCAACACCAACACCAACACCAGCACCAACATCAACACCAACACCAACACCAGCACCAACACCAACACCAATACCAACACCAACACCAACAACAACACCAACACCAACACCAACACCAACACCAACACCAACACCAAAACCAGCACCAACATCAACACCAACACCAACACCAACACCAGCACCAACACCAACACCAACACCAACACCAACACCAACACTAACATCAACATCAACACCATTACCAACATCAACACTAACAACAACAATAACAACACATGAAACATGAAATAGGAGTATAAAGAAACACCGTCAAGTCAAAACCTACGGGTGTGTCCACGACACAGCCAACTCTTTTTTTTAACAGAATGTTTAATTAATCCAATTTAATATAAAAACTTTTATTAATATTCCTTAAAAGTTATTTTTTAATTGTGAAATATAGGAAAATAGACGAAAACAAGAATTAAATTAAAAAGCAACTTTAATGAGTAGGAGTCCTATATGCTGTTCTATGTTGAAAGAGAAGATGAGAGAAATGAAGATATATAATACAATTGATGTTATTTAAAAAGTTTACTTTCATTTTAAAAAGTTTAGTTTAATTATCTTAAAAATTATTATATAAATAAATATTTTTGATTTTGTGAACAAGTTCTCATGCAGACAGCATATTCTTTCTATCGAGCGTAATATCAAATCCAATCCGAAGGTTTTAAGTGCTTTGTTCAGGCGAAGAATAATAGCTCATTTATTCCTTAGACTTTAACATTCAATTTCGTATTATATCCAAGATTCTGTCAATCTGTTTGCCGGCTTCTTTAAGTCTAATTACGAGGTTGACAATACCCTTGATTATCATGTTGCTTTATCTAAATTTGCGTTTGGTAACACTATTAATTTAAGCGTGATTTAACAGATAACATCTGTTAGAGCAAGATGTTATTAAAAGTATTGAGAGTATGAAAAGCTCAAGGAAATCAGACATTCAAAGATTATCTGTATTTTTTTTTTTTTAAATGCGCATATTCTCTTGCGAAGCCCTTTTGATTGATTTTTAATAAATCGCTGCAATTTATTACTTTCATTAAAATTTGGAAAATTGCTTCAATAACACCAATTTTTAAAACTAGGTGTAAAAATGATATCATAAGTTATCGCCCAATATGGAAACTGGCCAATAATGTTAGTTTATATAAACTTTTGAAAACATTATCAAGGTTAAAACAAATTACACTTTAAGAAATGTAATATCCCCAGCATAACATGGTTTGGTTAGTGGTCGATCAACAACGACGAATTTGGTCGTTTTTACAAATTCTTGTTTGTTTTCACTTGCTGATGGCTTTCAAATTGATACTATATACACCGCCTCCTCGATGGTATTCGATAAGGTATTACATAGTTTATTGATTGCTAAACTTGTATGTATCGGTGTTATTAAAAATGTTTGAGTTGGATAAGATCCTATTTGGCCGATAGTTTGTGCTTTGATGAGCTGGAAAATGCTAGATCCTTCAAATTTAAAGCAACCTCGGGCGTGCCATAGGAAGCATACTGGGTCCTTTATTTGTAATTTGTACGCGGATGGTTTAAAAATTTTCAAGACTATTCGTAATAGTTTTTATGTCGCCTATCAACAATAGTAAGACTTGAATTGTGTTTTTAATTAATTAATTAATTTCAATGTTCCTAATAGAAATTTACGAAAATTTAATTATTTTAAAATTAACTAAAGTAGATCGAACTATTGTTCAATATACCAATAAACTAAACAAAAAAAAAATTTCAAATCGGTTTTAAGTATTAAAGAGTTAGAACTTCAATCTGACAGAAAAAAAGAATTATTAAAAAAAAACATGTTTTATTAACATTAACATTCCCTTTAAAACGAAGCACTTTCGTTATTCCCCACTTTCCCCACTTTTGTATGGTATCAAAGTACTGTGTAGCGTGGTACATCGACCATCACATTGGCTACGGTTGCATGTTTGAAAAAAATAAGGACCGATGATGCCTTCTTAGCGCAAACTGTGACCCGTTGCGAATGTAAGGGAGTCTTCAGTATTTCGTACGGTTGTTAATCGCACCAAATTCAATAATAAAGTATGTTTGCGCACCCATTTAGCCAGAAATAAGTCTTGTCCGAAAATTGGATTTTTTGATGAAAATCAGGATAATTCTTAAGCTTCACCAATTCCCAATATTTGGAAACAATGCTAAGTCGCTAATTTTTGCATGATGAAATGTCTATGTTTACTGAAAAAAATAAGAGAATTAAAAAAAAAATGGCTTCAATCTATCAACAAAGAAGTCAGATATCCCTGTTAGAAAAACTGCAGCGAATTAAAAAACGTCCTTTACAACGTTACCCACTGCAAAAAACCATGACATTACTAATGAGTCCATTTATTTTAAATTTTCTAACCACAGTCCTTAAAGCAATAAATGAATGAATCCTTGATTGTGTCCCTTTTCGAAGGTGTAAAATACTATATTTTATTTTTAATTCTATTTAAAAGGTGCGAAAAGAGTGTTGTTTTTTTATTTTTTTTTCCGAAAATATACTTATCTTTATTGCTTATGTTTTTAATTTTGTTTTTTTTTTTTTTGTTTTGTTTTGCCCATTAAGAGCTTTTAACTTAAGCATAATTATTATCACTCTAAAGCTTCTTCACTTCAAATAAGAAGAAATTTTTACACTTAGCGACGCGCTATAGCATTTTTTTATTTCCGTTTCCGGTTGCGCTAATTTATTTTAGTAACGACAAGACCAAAACTGAAAAAATAACAAATAAGTCAACAAACCCAACAAAGCAAAGGAAATAAGAGTAGAAGTTGAAAAAAAAAGATTCTTTATAATTCGAATGAAAGCCTTCATTTAATACGCTCCTTTTGAATGGAAAACTTATGACCAGAACTTAAGGGAAAAACTTTACACGCATTGCAAGTATAAACAAAAGCAGAAAGATAAACACACACAACCATACATATACATACACACACACACACACACACTCTGAGGAATGATGTTAAAGTTGATAATGTTTGCTGCAGCGTGGTTCTCTGCATAGAGACCGATTTGAAGCAAGCAACAGCATAAAGCTCACCAATTCACACTTATGCAAACAAAGCACCAACATTTTAACACACACAGACAGAATGCAGAAATACACACAAACATGTGCAAACACTTAGAACGAAAGATGTTGCTGCAGTGGCTGCTGTTGTTATGAACGCGTTGCTTTATGAGGACGTTTTTTTCAGGTTTTTTTTTTTTTTTTTTGTACACATCCTTTTATGCTGCAGCTTCGCTCGAGTGCGTTTTTAGAACATACAGTAGCGGGCGTTCCGTTTACAGTAAATGAGTACATGCAGCTTTTGGCTAAGCATAGTGGCAAGTTTGTATGAGAATGTGCTGGTGTGTGTTCTTGTGGCTTCAGCTGCTGCAACGCTATAATGATGAAGCATGCCTTGAATACAATTTATAACGCTGCCTCTGCATCTGTGCGCTTGTGAATTTGTTTGTACGTATATTTTTCTAACAGATTTCAGTTTTTTTTTTTTTCGCCTCTTCATTGTTGCGGCACTGTTACTCCATGTGTTGTTTTTGTGGCTATATCTGTTTTATTTTGTGGGTTTTTGATTGCATTGCAGCAACATTTAGTTTTTTTTTTTTTCTTAACTCATTTACAACCAACACGAGTAGCTTTTATACTAAAGTTACTCTAATAAGCACCGGAAGTGAGTGCTGTAGGGTTAAATACCCAGCAGAAAAGTGGACCAAATTTGAAATAGTTCTGAACTAGTTCCAAAAAGGACCAGTACTAGTTCCACTACAATACCCTTTAACATTGAACGAACTGACGCTTTTTGCGGGTTGATGTCATAGGAAAAGACAATTGTCCCCAGAAACACTCCTTTTTCCCTATATTTGAACTAGTTGTATTAGGAACATTTTTAAAATGGTTGCTTTCGCAGTAGCCTGAAAGTGGTTCTTTTTTAACTAGTTTTAAAGTGAATATATCAAAAGTGTAAGAATTTAGTGCAATGGAAAGGTCCTAAAGATCTCATTTGTTCCATCTTTTCCATCCACAATCCAGAAAACATTTTGTCTATAAACATTTTTTTTTTATTATTTTTTCTTGTGCGCAGCAAATTTTAAAAAGTAGCCAGAACGCGTTTATTTTTGTCAGCAATACTTTTGAAAACAAAAGCAAAGATAACTGTTCTACACTGAACGCCTTTTGTACTTTTTCAGAGCTACTGCGAACTGCGCTAGAAATGAACTAGTTCACTTTTTCAATTGACTCCAAAATAACTGCTGGGTAAAAACAAGCGCAGCGAACTCGTTTGTTTAATGCGAAGGGTTGCTTGTTGCTTGTTGTAAATGTTTGAATAAGTTACGCGACAACTACTGTCAACAGTTGTTAACGTTGGTGAATCGTAAAATTTAATGTAATATATGTGATACGAAGTGGTATCTGAGGTTGTATTTGGATCCTATGGAGATGTAAGTATTCGATCTCCGTTAACATGTTATTTAATATTAATTTTTTGATGCGACAGCAATACTAATGGAAAACGTTCTATCTGCCAAAAAAATTCCGCGCAACTTTCTCGGCAAAACTGATAGTTAAGTAAGGCTTTAGAAGCTAAGTGAATCATAGTGAAAGTCATGCAACACTACTGATGAGTTATTGTAGCGGCCATCTAGTCTGTTCTATGATTTGCTCTATACAGAGCCGTTGTTGTTATTAGTTGGTTTCTTTATTAACGTACATGGCCTAAAGCTCAACAATTAAAAACAAAAAAAAATAAATAACTGGCCATTTCAGCCCTTGAAAGGACTTTGACCTAGCTTCTTATGATCAATTGTGTTGTGCGTGTTATTAAGTTTGTACACAATTGATCGAGAAATGGACCTACAGGCTTAACGCCGACTCCGAACGGTGATGAACGGAATGTTCTTATTCTCAAGAAGCTTCATGGCATTTTTTGATTACTCTCTGAGGTTTGCCATTGTCTGCAGAGAGGTGGCGGCCGTACAGAAAAATTATTTTAATTCAAATAATTTTCTGTCGCTGCTGGGGTTCGAACCTGGGTCTCCAAAGTTCGTTGACATTGCGGCCACGCACTTTAACCAACTACGCCACGGACGCCACTGAACAATTAGTTTTCAATATAATTGAATGAAAAGGTGATATTAAAGTTAAAAAATAAAAAAAAGTTAAAAAATCATTTTGCTAAAATCATGCAACAGAGCACAATGGGATCTCTTCATACATTTCTTGGAAAAAAATAGAATTGCTCCTACGATAGTGAAATTTTGCATGCTTGATTAAAAGCATCTAATTAGGCATCTAATAAAATTATCCCGATAAGTCGATGGAAACGCTTAACTCCAAACTGAACTTTTTATGAACCCCTATAGGAAAAAAAAAGAAATTTTATAGAAAAGTGATGTGAAAAAAGATACATTTTATCTAACTAATATAAATTAATTAATAACAAAAGCGTTATTTGTTTAACATTATTGATCAACTATCATTTGCTTAACAACATCATCCAAATCCAAAAGTTTTTGACGTAGATTACGTCATTCTCGGAGGTAAGTAGGGTGGTTGATAGTGATCAGGCGGCGGCTGATAGCGTTTTTAGGTCACACTTTGAGCCTTAGGTGTGCCTAAAGTACGGATCGTACAATGTTGATGCTAGCACTTGTTGGTCTGCTTGATCCTCAATGTGACAAAAATTCATGTTAGAACTCTCTAACTTATATAAATTTTACACAATTACATGAAATATAAAGCCAACATTTGATGTTTTTGTTTGCTTAAACTTGCTACCTATTTATCGACAGTTTCCGGTTTTATCGACAAAAACCATAAAATTTGTATGGGAGCCCCCTAAGGAGTGGTCGGAGGGAATAGGTGTCAAAGGCAAAAATGTTCCTTTTGCAAAAGTAATGGAGGTCGGTCATACATATTAACCCTCTTCGGCACTCTCTTAAAGGTCATATGCTCAGGTGTATGGAATAAATATTTAAAAACCATAAAATTTGTATGGGAGCCACCCTAAGGAGTGGTCGGAGGGAATAGGTGTCAAAGGCAAAAATTTTCCTTTTGCAAAAGTAATGGGGGTCGGTGATACA
Source organism: Pherbina coryleti (assembly GCA_943735915.1). Classification (NCBI taxonomy): domain Eukaryota; kingdom Metazoa; phylum Arthropoda; class Insecta; order Diptera; family Sciomyzidae; genus Pherbina; species Pherbina coryleti. The sequence continues at coordinate 163,040,511 of OX030948.1, forward strand.
TATTAATCCTCTCAGGTCATATGCTCAGGTGTATGGAATAAATATTTAAAAACCATAAAATTTGTATGGGAGCTCTCCTAAGGAGTGGTCGGAGGGAATAGGTGTCAAAGGCAAAGTGAATTGAATAATTCTACGTCTTGTGTTACGACGTAGTCAAAACTACTGTCTCTTTTTTTTGTGGTTGACGATGTTTACTACTTATTAAAGGATCAGATAACACGAGAAAAACGATCCAATATTTGTTGATGATCTATTAAACTTCCTAGAAAACATCAGCCTATACTATCGGCCGTCTTTGTAACGCGCTTGCTCAGCTTCCTCCGAGAGCATACCAATAGGAAGTACAGCTGCATCAATTTTTACATGTCCATGACCCAAAACTTTATGGACAGTCACAGGCATGAAGTACCAGTTTGGTTACATATTTGGTTACAAAAAGTTTGGCCGTATCCCAAGCAAGTTGTTCAAACAACACGGTCAAAAATATTGGTTTAAATTTAAAACCTTGAGGGTTTCCATATTTATCCAAACCCAAAAAGGTTTTAAATTAAAACCCTTTGGTTTAAAATTTAAAACTCCGCGGTTTTGATTTCAAACCGAGAGTTTATTTTTAGAACCCTTGAGTTTACATTTAAAACCGCATGGGTGTACTTTTTAAACCCTAGAGTTTAAAATATAAACCTCAAGGCCAAATTTTAAACCTTTCGAGTTAAAATGTCTAAATACATATAGTTTTAAACTTTTTGAGTTTATTTTTTAAACCCTATAGTTTAAAATTCGTGAATCTTCCGAAAGTAAACCTTGACGAGTTTAAAAAAGAAACCCTACGGTTTAAAAAAGTAGGTTTAAACTCAAAAAGAGTTTTAATGTTTTTATATTTAAACCCAAATTTTTGACCGTGAAGGAGAGTCTATTTGTTGACCACATATGATTATCTGCAGCACGATTCCAAAACGATCGATCAGTTCTTCATCAACTTCTGTGATATCAGCAACGAGTACAGAGTTAGAGAAAAAAAAAACGCCTGGAAGTATTGCCGTCTTTTAAAGATCCTGTTAAAGATCCTGTTCCTGTAAAGCATCCACTCGCAAGCCCATGTGTTCTTTAATTGCCGCCTGAATCCGAAGTTTGTTTTGCTGTTTTAGTAACTTGTGGTCCTCACTGGTAGCAGACCACTTTGTAAAGGGTATGTTATAGGCCACATGGAGTGTGCATTCCATAAATTTTATCCTAGCATGTAATGATGAAATGCCCAATTAATGAGCATCGCTATTAATGTCTTTTTCCAAAATTATTCGTAAATTGCTCATTTCGAAAGGTTTCGCTTTACAAATATAACAAACAGTAAATGAAGAAGTATTTGTATCTACTGGAGCCGTTTTGCCAACCAGCATTGTTAACACTAATTTGTGTTCAACATGAAATTTTTTACTGCATACTACAACATCCGTTTTTGCCAAAGCAGTAATATCGGCCCTCATTTTCTCGACAATTCTTAAAAGGTTTTTGTTTTTGTCTCCTTAGCAAATTCAAAAGAAATCGGACGACAGTACCTGATTATGGGCTTTTATTACGCCAATATCCATCTTCAGTACTCGACTGTCAAGTTAAGGGCACCATCGATACTAATAGGATATTGCTGTCACTGACATCAGTTTGTGAATTTTGAATATATTTTTTATGACCTGAAGATCCATCATAACCCCATTTAGTCGTAAGAGTACAATTTAAACTCGTCACTTTGCAAGCTAACTGAAGCATTCTTATTTAATTTGCGGATATCATCCGCATAGTATTTTTTTTTTTTTTTGACGTAGAATACGTCATTCTCGGAGGTAAGTAGGGTGGTTGATAGTGATCAGGTGTCGGTATTTATATCACTTTTTGAGCCTTTGGTGCGCCTACAGTACTGATCGTACAATGTTGATGTTAGCACTTGTTGGTCTGCTTGATCCTCAATGCGACAAAAATTCATGTTAGAACTCTCTAACTTATATAAATTTTACACAATTACATGAAATATAAAGCCAACATTTGATGTTTTTGTTTGCTTAAACTGGCTACCTATTTATCGACGGTTTCCGGTTTTTTCGACGGTGAAGACAGCGCCATCTAGCGTGAAGACATAAATCTTATAATTAAAAAAAAAGCATACTTTTGGGGGCATGTTGTTTTTAACAGAATCGCGTAGCCCAGTTATTCTGAGTAATTTTGAAGGGCATGCTTTTTTAACAGAATCTGAAATGTTAAAATTCCGCAGCCAATTAAATATCCGGGCATATTATCGACAGTGAAATTTTCTCATTTCGACTCTTCACATGGGTTGTTGAACTTGGTAGCATTGAACAAATTTTGTTTGTTTCTTTAAGTTTGCTACCTATTTATCGACAGTTTACGGTTTTATCGACAAAACCATAAAATTTGTATGGAAGCCCCCTTAAGGAGTGTTCGGAGGGAATAGGCCTCAATAGCAAAAATGTTCCTTTTGCAAAAGTAATGGGGGTTGGTGATACATATTAACCCTTTCCGGCACTTTTTTAAAGGTCATATGCTCAGTTGTATAGAATAAATATACAAAAACCATAAAATTTGTAGGGGAGCCGCCCTAAGGAGTGGTCGGAGGGAATAGGTGTCTAAGGCAAAAATGTTCTGTTTGCAAAAGTAATGGGGGTCATACATATTAACCCTCTCCGCCACTCTTTTAAAGGTCATATGCTCAGATGTATGGAATAAATATTTTGCTAACTATTTTTTAAAAAAGACGTCATCAAAAGCGAATTGAATAATTCTACGTCTTGTGTTACGACATAGTCGAAACTATTGTATCTTTTTTTTCTCATCTGCAAACTTTCTATATGTCCTACCTTCCTTTCTGGGAACATATTTTATTGTTTCGTATTGGAACTTAGTAAGCTCTGCATCCATCATTAACACAAACGCATTTGCCAATTGAATGTGGGATGCTGACTTCATATTAGCACTCGTCACTGTACTTGACATTGCTAAATGTTCTTGGGAGAACTGCGACGATTAATCAGCAGCTTTATATCTTTTAGCACGATAACTGCAATCTTCGAATTCCTTAGCTGGACTTCCCTTTTTATGTGAACAACTTGCTTGGTCTTCAGTCAGAAATACTTCAAATATTTCTTAGAATATAAAAAAATAAGGTCTGCACACTATAAATTTGTTTAAAAGCTAACTTTTCAGCCATTCTTTATTTTTATTAAGAAAAGTTCTTTTATTGGCTTCTTCAAATCGTTTATTAAAGTGCCCATGGAAGCGTTTTCATAACTTAGATCATTGATTGGATTTCTTCACTTGTCAGCGTCGAGTTTTTTGACTCAGTAAAACTTGATAAAAAATTTACATTTCGACTGCAATTAAAAAGTTCCGCACTTAATTCCAAAATCCCGTTTTTTTTCATATTTTTATATTTTGCATTTGTCCCGTATTGTTGGAAAACAAATCTGGCAACACTAATCGTCATCTATATCATTTGCGACTTCTGGTGTCACCAGCTATTACTATTTTCATTTTGGTGTCACCAGACGGCGCAAATGCTATAGATGACGATGATAAATATGACGAGGTCGATGAAGAGGACTCGCCTTCGACGCCTTCGGCGAAATTGAATTGAAGGCGAAATAAGTAGCTCTACTGATGATTTTACAACGAGTTGTTGTTGCTTTTTTTTATTTTGTTTTAAAATTAAGTTTTTCTTTTATTCTCATGAAAATTTAAACAATTTTATATGCTTTAGAGAAGAACAAAATACTTAAGCCTCAAAATGATGACGTACAGCACTACCTGGCTTTTCGGCCAAGAAATCTGCGTACTCCTGATAGGGAGAAGCACCCAAGGGTATTCCACTAATCTGGAGTCAAGTATGCGTAGGTCTTTGCAATAGCTGCATAGGTGCCCTTGGCGGAATTGCCCAAAGTCTCAGTGGAGCCACGAGCTGATGTATAATAATCCTTGTTGAGGATTATCGAGCATTTTGCCACATGATCTTATTGTAACACTTCATTGTTAGGGACACAATAAACGTTATGAAAATAGCTGTCACCTGTACCATGCGTTTCGCACAAACGCAACAAATAATGAACTACTACCACAATAAGACTGTGTTAATATGAAATAGTGTTAGTTTAATATTTAAAATGTAAATGAATAGCAACAATGCAAACTATTTTACACTGCTAGGATAAACACAAATCAACACACAACAAAAATGCTGCACAACAATAGCAGCAATAATAATCGTAACAACGAAAACGTAACAACGAAGCCTTTGTTTTTTTAAGAGTGATTTTTTCACAATTTATTTAATAAAAGTGACTGGTGCAAAAATGCGCAACTTTTTATTTCTGAATATGGAAGCTCATATATTGTAGTTTAATTCCAAATTTATATTTTTACCCGATGTTACAGGATAACATAATAAAAATATCACTTTTGACGTATAAAAAAAAAAGATTATGAGCTTTAAAAAACGAAAAAATATTCAACTTAAAAGCTATGCAGCAGGAACTAAACTAAATATGACATTGAAATTTTCTGTAGTGATGTAGAATTTTGTACTCTTTAATCGAGAAATAAGTATTTAAAAAAAGAGTTAGCTGTGTCGTGGACACACCCGTTGGTTTTGACGTGACGGTGTTTCTTTATACTCCTATTTCATGTCCAAACTCTTGTTTTAATCCATGACCAAATTCTTGACTTAATCTAATTGTTGTTGTTTTTAAAAAAATTTTTATCATCATGATTTCAAGGAAGCAACCAAATAATGCAGTCAAAATGTTACAACCATAAAAAAACCTTGCATGTAATTTCAACTCTGTGACTACTAGCGTAACGGAAAATTTTAAGGAACGAAAATAAAGGTGAGGTCTTCGGGTATATGATAAAAATAAAAAGAATCGACGGTGTCACGTATATGCATAATTTTTGCTGGATTAATTGCATGCAGCTAAGGCAAAGTTCATGCACCAAGGAAAAGCACAACCAATGGTGAAGCAAATAAAGAAAAAAAATATAAAATTAAAATTGAAATATGGACTAGCATTAGGAAAAGGATTTGAATCAGGACTTGGACAAAGACCTAGAGAATGGAGTAAGAAAAAGAACGGAGAAAAGGATGTGTGCAAATAATAAGACTAGAAATAAGTTAAGAGTAGGACAAAGATTTAGAAAAAGATTATAGCATGGAATCGGACAAGGACTAGGACAAGATTTCAGCCACGGATTGGAAAAGGGACTGTGAAAAGAAATGGGACAAGGAATATAACAAGGAACTGCATGCACTTAGGATAATATATATGACAAAGATTCGGAAAATAATTGGGATAAGGATAAGGAAAGGTAATAGAAAACGGAGAAGGTCAAGAATTTGAAAAATGATTAAATAAAGCGCTTGGACAGGAAGTAAGACAATTATTTACCCAAATATAAAAAAAAGGATAAGGATGAGGACAAGTTTATATTATTATATTTATTTGTTTGCTAAGCCTTTTAGGCTTTATAGCAATTTAAAAAATGTTTAAAATTAAAATTCAGAATACAATTTTACTAATACTAATAATGCTAATAATAATACTAATATAAAGAGCTCAGTTCATTTCAAATGCAAAAACAAAACCAAAGTAAAATAAGTTCAGTTGTAATGTAATGTAAATTAAAGTAAGAGCGTTTAAAAATGTACAGACTAATAGATAATATGAATAAAGATATTATAAAACAAAAAAAAGAAAAAAAAAATAAATTAATAATAAATCATCCAGAGGGTCCAAGGCGGTGGTATCGAGAATTAGAATATGTATAAAATATATATCGTTCTGTCTTGAAGCCAATGAATTTTTGGCTTAACAAGTTGGTAATCCGACGAATTGGGTCGTATTTACCACACCAATTTCCTTGTACGAAAAAAAAATGGTTGCGAACGCAGGCACTAAGACAAACTGGGTCTCATTGGCCACTCATATTAATATACATATAACACCTCGAAGCGGAAATGTGGTACATAGTATCAAAATGTGAGATCTAGAACAGTGTTAGGTATCAAGGCAAACAAGGCCCGGTACGCCATACTGATAGTATATATACAATATTATTCATTCTGTGATTTTAAAGCCGATGATGTCTTGATTCATCTTTTATTTATCACACCAAGTTCCTAGCAAGCTAAGACAAAGGTAACGAACGCAGGCACATAGACAAACTTGGTCTAATAAGCCACTTTTATTTATATATATACTATGCAGATCGTTCTCACATTCTATATAGGAATAAGTCCGGCAAGTTCAGGTCCATTCAGATGTAAATGCGTAGATTGATTACCATCCAACAGTAAAAATTCCGTATCCTTGGAAGTGTATGTTAAGAATCAGTGGCGGTGCTGCAGATAATCTATTATTTTAAGTTTAATTGAGTATAGGGTTTCATTAAAAGATATAACATCTGAAACGGAATTGAAGTCTCCGCAAGCGCTTCTTAGTGGTTCATTTTGCAAGTAGTTAGTTCTACAAAAGTTCATAAAAAGTAGCTCAAAAGATCTTCTTGGTCGAAGAGGAAGATTAAAGTAAATTTTAATCAGTAAGTATGGACTGTCAACAAATCCATGTATAAGTTGATAAATCCAGCAAACATTAAGCATGATTCTACGATTTCTTAGAGAAGGTAGGTTAACAAGCTTTAATCGATATTCATAGGGTGGTAAGTGAATGTTAGTATGACAATATATATTGCGTAAACAAAACAAAAGAAATTGTTTCTGAACTGATTCTATATCGTCAACATAACACCCATATCTAGGACACCAGACAATTGACGCATACTCAAGTATGGGCCTTACAAGCGAAGTGAATAATGTTTTAGTAATGAAAGGATCATTAAACTCTTTTGACCATCGTTTAATAAACCCTAAAGAACTGTTTGCTCTGCTTATAGCTTTATTAATATGAATGTGAAAGCGAAGTTTTGGGTCCATAGTTACTCCAAGATCGTCAAAAACTTCTAAGGACTCAAGTGTATAGTCACTTATTTTGTAATAAATAATTAGAAACAAAGAAATGGATATGGAAAA